>VZSF01002869.1:387506-399094 GCA_013398295.1 Chionis minor | reverse complement strand
CCCCAAAAAAAAAAAAGAGTCTGTAAGTTAACTTTCTAGAGATCATTAACAGCTTGTGACGAAAGGAAAATATGAAACCACGCTGAAAATTTAGCGAGAACTTGGGAGGAAAAAATACTGTTCTGTTCCTCAAACCCCAAGGAGCGTTAGATTTGCTGAGCTAAACCTGGAGACTGCCCTGGGGCTGGCTCTGGCTGCGCCGGTCGCCCGCAGCCCATAGCACCGCTGCCGCACGTCCCTCCCGTGGGCACGGCTGGCTCCCAAGGGGAGACTCCAGCATTTCTGCATTGCACAGAAGTTAACTGTTGCGTGCAGGACCGTAATTAAACAGAGGAAAAATGCAGAAGGCAGTTACTAAATGAAGGCCGTACGTTTGCCTCAGCCCTCGCTTTTGTCGTCTTTCTGTTGGGACGCAGGTTCTGCCCTGCTCGCCGCGGCCCCGGGCCACCGAGCCATCACACCTGGGGGTTTAGCCAGCCGTGCAGCATCCAGAGCCGGTCCCTGAGATGTGGGATGCTTTTCCTCTTCCTCCAGAACCTGAGTACTCAGAAAAGGCAGTGAAGATGCAGGGCGTTAGGACAAGAGGAAATGGCCTCAAGTTGTGCCAGGGGAGGTTTAGGTTGGATATGAGGAAAAACTTCTTTACGGAAAGGGTTCTCAGGCATTGGCACAGGCTGCCCAGGGAGGGGGTGGAATCGCCGTCCCTGGAGGTATTTAAAAGCCGGGCAGACGTGGTGCTGAGGGACATGGGTTAGGGGGGGTTTTGGCAGTGTAGGTTTCTGGTTGGACTCGATGATCTTGAAGGTCTCTTCCAACCCAAGTGATTCTATGATTCCTCTTGGGAGTTTGCTTCCCATGGCGTTTTTGCGGATAGAGCAGTCAGGAGTCGAACCCATAGAGCTGCCCCCGCTCGACTGACAGGATCTGTGGGATGAGTTAGTGGGATGACTTAATGGAGCAGGGCGCAGGCCAGAGAGCCTGTCGTAGACACCGCTGGCACCTCCGGAAAGCGCTCGGGAGCTGGGGAGAGAGAGCAGCGCTTCTCGCAGGTTTGGCCACAGAAGTCGACTGCCTCCCTGGTGGGGAGCCTGGGGCTCCCAGTCTGAGGCAGGGCCAGCAGGGCAGGTGCTGGTTGGCCACCCCCTGCGTGGGATCCGCCGTGGTGTGCAGGACTGCTGCCCCCGGGGGACACCGCCGCAGCCCAGGGGCACTCTCAGCAGTTCACTGCCCTCCGCCGCAGCGATGCTGGAAAGCCTGTAAGTGGTGGTGTGGAGTTCTGCAAAGCTGCCCTGCCCGGTCAGCGTGTTCTCCGGGCTCCCTTCGCTCGAAACCGGGAGTCGTGACTACGGAGGCACATTTGCGCGTACACGTCCGCGGTTTCTGTACCGCTGCAAAGTGCGAATTGGGAATAAGGGGCCAGGTTTTGGGGGGAGTGACCATGGACTAAAGCGTTTTCAGTGAAAGCCAGGCGGTAGAACTCATTTAACCTATAGCTGCATCATTTAGCAGTTGTAAGACATTCAGTTGACACAGGAATCCAGGGATTTTCAGAGGAGATTTTGATTTTTTTAAAAAAAGAAATCTTAGCTTTGTAACTGAAAACTAATGGATTCTGACAACCGTTACTGTTAGATAAACAATGCCCTTTTGCACAGACAGTATTTTTAGATTTGATCTGTTGTTGATGAAAATGACAAAATTTAACAGGAAAGTGAAACTTCTGACGGTAGTGGCTGCGCTCTCAACAGCTTGATGAAGCGTCCTGCCTCTTCTTGATTCATGCTGGATTTGGCAGAAGAGAGGAAGCGCGTACATAACGCAGGCACTGTCTCCTTTTGTTGTGCACTCAGAATCTTACTTGGATTCAGCATGGAGAACCTGGGAAAACACTGCACTTCAATAAGATAGCGCTTTATCATAAGTGGTTTCCAGTTCAGGCTAATCTTCTCTTTATTTTGGTGGCCAGCCGTGCAGCAGAGCCACTGAACTGAACTGACAGCAGGTTGAAATGAATCTGAAGTAAACCAGAGGAAGCTATTCCTTGATTGCGCAGAAACACTGGTGCAGCACAATTCTCATCATAATTCTTTTAGAGCTCCAGGCTGTAGAATTATTCACAACCGGAGCTGTTTTAAGACTATTGAAAGCCAAAATGCTCGGGTGTTCTGCTGCTTTTCCTGTTAAAATACTCCTTCTCCGTAACCCTCCTGTCAGACAGAAGTTAAATGCATTCTCCTTTATGGGTGATTTTAGTAAAAATATAGTCTTTTGTAATATTTTTAGGTGTGCAAAACAGTTAGGGAAAGCACCTTCACTTAGAAAAAAAGACAATGCTGTCACTGAGCTGCAAGGAAAATAGATGGCTCCTTTTCTGTGAATTGGTAACTCTTCCCACTAATGCTCCGCTTCCATCTGAGGCTGAAATAGCCGCCTGTTTCCAAACTGCCCCAGCGTTCCGATCGTTTCGCTTTGCCCAAAAGCCTGGATTTTGCTGGACTGTATTTGTCTAGAGAAGGTCACAAGCAAACGGTGAAAATTAGACCCCGTTTGCTGGAATCCTGCTAGGCTTTGCTGGGACCCTGCGTCGTTATCCTTCTGTAAACGTCGTCTTACTGAAATCCTCAGCCTTGCCCAGCAGTTCTGCGAGAGGATCGCGAATGAGTTCGCTGTCTCCCGTTTCTCGGGAAGGGAGAAGCGATGTGCTGGAGGCTGCCGTGCCCGCTGGGGTGGCGGATGGGAGCGCTGCCTGCCGGACGCGCGGCACGGGAAGCGGCGTGGCCTCGGCACAGAGCCAGCTCCCAGCAGCAGTTCCCCCGGGACACAGTGACCCATCTGGGCACACCAGGAGGTGCTGCCTTGCCCTCCTGCAGGAAGGTTGCTAATGAAGACAGACGTCAGGTGCCACGTAACGTGGAGCCTTTGTGCTTTACTCTCAACCTGAGCTGCTGCAGTGAGTGGGAGCAGCGAGGTCAAGGTGGTGCAGATGGCACACACCCCTCTCTGTCATCTAGTTGGGCTTGGCCTCGCTTTGCCTGCGACAGGCAGCATTTCTGCTTTAAAACAGGAGTCCGGGTCCGCGCCAGGCAATGGGAAGTTCTCCTGCAGGGGTCCCGGAGCAGAGTCTGTAATGGCATTTGTCCGGCTCGAACCCAAGTCTCTCATTCTGCCTCAGCTCCAGCAGAGGCAGCGCAAGAGAGTCCTAAAAATTCACCGAGACAAAATTATGATTTTGATTTTAAAACAAGATGGTACATAAGTGTTGTTAGCCATTACACGGGAAAAATGGTATCCTCTCCGTTGTGGCTTTCCATGGTTCGCTCACCACAGCCACTCTGTATTTTGTCAGGAGAATCCTCTGTCCCTTCCACGTCTCGCTGCTTTATGCGTGAGAGTTACTGAAGCAGAAGCCGAGGGCTACTGGGAGAGGAGAAGCAGCGTAAGAGGATGAATCCTCCTCTCGTCATGATGCATAGAAAACACGTTTAGTTTTTTGGAAGCTATCTCAAGATTTTGCAGTTTGGGACCAGGAATTTCCCGTCAGATTCTTACGCCACGTTCCAGACTGGCTCCTCAGCCCTTGCTTGGCTGAAAAATACGCGCCTTCAAGCACATCAACTGGTTCATTCTCCGTCTTTTCCTGCAGGTAGCAGCAGGTTCCAGCATTGTTTCTAAAACTGGAAAAAACCTTTGGAAAAGCTTTGTGGGGCTTTTTTTTGGCCTTTTTTCCCCACCCCCCCACCTACAATGGAAATTCATTCTCCGTTCTCCAGGCGAGCTGCCTGGGAGCCCCTGGGGTAACGCGGGCTGCCCGGGTGAAGTGAAGCTAGTGGCAATACATCCCAGTGACGGCCGCCAGCTGGGCGCCTGGGCAGCAGCCCTGAAGAGTTCCTTGAGTACAACAATCCAGCTTTATTGCAAACACTGTAGATATCTCATGAAACGCATCGTGTCTTTGGTCGTACGTTTGAAAACCAGGGTAGTGGAGGTTTAATGTTATTATAAAACTACATTCAGTGATAACAGTGAAGTTTCATCTACTCTAATTGAATAAATACACTTATCAACTATATTACTATATGCATTTTGAGCCATATTTTTATTGGCATAAATTATGTAGTTTCATTGACTTTATTCCACTTGATAGTGTTTCTCTACCTTTTGCAGTCTTTCTTTTAATTCGTTTAGAAGACCAGCGCAGGCCATGATAAACAACCTCTAAGGATATCAAACAAATAAAATTTCCAGTAGAGCAATTGTTGGTCCAAGAAATATTCCGGTAGGGGAATATTATGTAATAAAACCAAAAATAAGCAGCAGTTGTCTGCTTGGGAAATGTATTTTATTAGCCTGATATTTTTATAGCTCCATGGGTTCCCTAACAAAAGGACAAGACAATAATGTCTGCAAAACAGGGGTGGTTGCAGAGTTCCCAAAGGAAGAGCTGATCCGGCAGAAAGTAATCCGGATACTGGGAATGCCAGAGGCGGTGTGGTTTGCACGGGCTGTGACGTGGGCACGGCACATTGGCGTAACGCTGGGCTCCTTTCGGCAGGGCGGTGCTGCCGTCCCCGGCCGTGAGGTGAGGTGGGCATAGGAGGGTGGTGCTGCAGGGAGCACCGGCCGAGCGGTGACGGTGACGGTGTCCTCAACAGCCGGCGGCGGCAGAGGAAGTGGAGGGGTTGTGGCCGGGTGGGTCTGGTGCACAAGTGGTTGGTTGATGTGGTCTGGATCGGTATCTGTCCATATTTTTAAAAAGTTCTACCAATGGTTACTTATTTTCATTTTTATTTAAATTAAGTGTGGTCGATGGAATCCTCAACTGCTTCTATTGAAAGAAACAAACCCAATTCTTCTTGGCTGTCCGAGCTGCCCGGCCTTCCGCACTCATCTAGGTCTTTCCAAGGTCAACACATGGGTATTGATCAGGCACCCAGAACATCCCTTTGAATGGAAAAATCCTCCCCCGTAGCCTCTGCTCCTGGTCCCTCTTGCTCTGGCTGTCTCGGTTTCTGGGGGCGGCAGCAGTGCAGATGTGACCTCTCTGGGTGACGCTCCGCTCGGAAGACGGCCGTCTGTGGGAAAGCCTTGGCTGGGATCACTCGGCTTGCGTTGCTGCTGCTGCGGAGTGTCTTGAGTCTTTCGAAATCTGAAGTCAAGAAGTTGGACGGGGCTGTGAATAATTGACCATGAGTCTGGTCCCTCGGGCTGCCAGTTTGTTTGGTGCACGGTACCGCTGACCTTTGCCGGGGGAGGGAATTAGCCGTGCCTGGAGCCCGGTGCGGAGCCATCCCTCTCCTCACGTACACAGTAGACACAGCAGAAGGTGCAGACCTGCTGCCTCCCAGCTCTGCAGGGTGGCCAGACAGTCAGTTCAGACCCTCAAGGTCTTCAAGTCATGCCCAGAAGAAGTTTGCAAGCAAAAAAAGGACCTGTCCAGGAGAAGTGAGGCATTCAGTAGCCCTGTCCGTGGAGGACAGAGGGGCCCTACCCCTGGCTTCCCAAGGGACGGGTCACGCTTCGGTCGGCGGTAGGAGCTGGTACCCAGCGAGGAGGCCAGTGTGCAGTTCCCAACGTCCTCCCATCCTTGCCCTGAGGCACCCGAGTGCTTCCCTGGGCATCCCAGTGGCTGTAGGAGCACAGGGATTTCCCCCATCATGCAGCTGATCCGCGTGGCTGGGCAGCCAGGTGCCTGCCGGGTGCCTGCTCAGATGGTGTTTTGATCCCCGTGCTTGTGAGCCCCTGGAAAAACCAGTGCAATACAAAATGTAATGTGGCTTATCTGTAGAGAAGCAACTAAATGCCTCCAAAGCGATATATTTTTAAGCACCTGTAATTGGTACGGAAAGCTCAGGAGGAAGCTTTAGACGGCAGATGCCAACTAAGCCATGGAAAACGATACCTACCTGACATCTTTCAAAATGATTTGTGTTTCCTAGGGCTGTATATTAGTATACGAGAGGATCCCACCGCCAGCTCTCACCAGCTTTAAAAAAAACCCGAACGAATAAAAACTCCTCACTGTTTGCACCCGCAGCAGCCGCCTGCCAAGGGAAGCAGCGTTCCTGGGGCTGGGCATCCCACCGGAGCCCGGCCGGGCTCTTTGCCCGTCCCAGGGCTCTTGCGCAGCCCGCGGCAGCGCCTCACCGAGCCAGCCGGAAACCGGAGAGCAAAGGTGTCCTTGTGTTTCAAGGCTCCCGGTGCTGGTAGCTGTAAAGCAAGTTTATGTCTTCATTTGGAAAATGAGGAAGTACAAAGTAGTGTTATTTTTGTTGACGGAATCGTTACAGTGCAGCCTTCTGTTTATAAGTCTTTTCAAGATTGCAAGCCTTGTAGCAACCCATAAGAAAAATGGATCCTCCCAGCTGCCAGTACCGTACCAACAGCACGTATCGCCGCTGATGCTTTGAAATAGGAGCGATAAAATTACCTTAAAGTACAGGTTTTTGGGTGAAAGTATTAAAGCTGCCTCTTCTTTGGCTTTTCTGAATGTTGTGACTATTGCTGGCCAGTGCTTACGTTCTGACGTGTGCCAGCCACGTAACTCCCACGGCGGGCCCCCGATAGCCCTCTGCTGCCTCACTGGTATGGTGAATTAAGATGCTGCCGCGCCTGCTTGCACTTCATCAAAACAAACAAAAAAAAGAACTCGACCTGCATGTAGTTTTTGGCTCCCAGGCCAGAGCTTGCTGACCTGTGCTGGGAGGTGGGAGACATCCCACAGTTACGGAAATTCCTGCTTGGGCAAAGCATTTTTTGGTGTAAATAGTGTCTCTGGGTCAGGCCGGTTGGGGTGCTGTGGAATCGGGTTCCCAAGTCCATCACTCTGCTCACTGCGGGAGCTCAACCGGGGCGGAAAGGAGGAAATATAGGTCAGGTTAACACAACAGGCTGCCCAGGGAGGTGGTGGAATCGCCGTCCCTGGAGGTATTTAAAAGCCGGGCAGACGTGGTGCTGAGGGACATGGGTTAGGGGGGGTTTTGGCAGTGTAGGTTTATGGTTGGACTCGATGATCTTGAAGGTCTCTTCCAACCCAAGTGATTCTGTGATTCTATGAAAACACAGTCTGTGGCTTTTGACAAAAGAAAAAGAGTTCTGTTCTGTTTTCTTTACTCCTAGCCCAAAACACCTTTATTAACCTCCTTTTTTTAATTTGGCTCAGTTCATAAGCAGAATAGTTGACCTTGAAATCAAGTTCTAAAATGTAGAAGTCAGAATAAAGCAACTTTTTAAAAAAACAAAGACGTTTTTGTATTTGAAATTCTTTTCTCTGACGTTTCCCGTGCATAACATAATTTTGAAGAGCTCTCTACTTATCACTCAGCAGTTCCTTGTAATTGTGATAATATGGTAATGACTAAACGAGTCCCTTCAAGGCAGTTCTGCAAGGTCGGTGCATTCCCTTTCTAGCCAAGGCCATGGTGAAGCTCTGGGGTTTAGTACGCGGCGTTGTGTTGTGCCAGGCTGCGCAGCGGCACGTGCTGCCTGTGTTTAACATGAGATCTGTACACGGATCTGAGTGGGAGCTGATGGGTATCATGTTTATCACTTGTTTTATACACACACGTGCGCGCACGAGCTGAGCTGCTCTCTCGGTGCTTGTTTGCTCTGATCACAGTTTGAATCAGAGGAAGGAGGAAAAAGAATTCTTGACGGGATTTTATCTCTAGGGGTATTTGCATACGGCGATGTACAGATAACCGTCTCTTAACATGCATCACTTCTTCCTCCTGACTTTCCTCAGATAACCATGTTGAAGATGATCTTCAGCCACGCGTCGTTTGAACACTGCAGGGGATTCTCGGGTGAAGCCCAAAGCTCAGAACGGGACAGGGAATGCAATTTCTTCTTGACAGCCGTGCGTTTGGCCTCGCTTAACCAGATCCTGGACCCCTGGGTCTACCTGCTGCTCAGAAAGATCCTCCTCCAGAAGTTCTGCCAAGCAGCCAACGCTGTCTCCAAGTGCTCGAACAATGAGTGGAAGGAGAGATCGATCACCTTGTCCGAGGAAATCCGACGGACGACGGCGTGAAGGAACATTGAGCCGTTTGCACGGAAGCTACTTTTGCCAACGAGTAGTTTTAAACCTTACTGTGAATTGGGGTATCTGTAACCTGTCAGCATCTGCATAAATTGCTGAAAATGGTATTGCTGAGTGGACTTGTAGTGCCAAATCATCATTTATCCGATGTGCCAAAAATTCTCAGATACAGAAGAAGGGATTGGTTCTGTTTCTACATCCTGTTGTTACTGCCGTTCATACCTGAGCTGCAGAGCATGACGGTTTGGGTGCCTAAAACAGAGTTTGGAGGGAATTTTCTTGCATTAAGGTAGAAAAAATGGTTTTCCGATCAGGGGATGCTTGAAACAGATTCAACAGATTAAATTATTGAAGAGACCCACTCCTATATGTATTTTACTACTAAGATTCTCTACTTCAGAGAGTCCTTCTTCCTCCTTTTTTCTGGAAGGACAAGGGGAGAAAGGGACAAAAATTGCAAGAATTGAAGGAAGACAGAATTAAGAGACTTTATTTGGATTTCAGTGGCTTAGAACTGAAAAGGTTGTGCTGTGTGGCACATCATTCCCCTTGGAGAACTGAAGGTAGCACGAGTTTTTGACCCAGGGATTTGTCCATGTCATCCATTCTGTGTGGATGCTAAAGGAAGCTCATCTGCTGAGGAGGACGTAGCGTGGGGACAGACAGCACAAGTGAGAAATCTGTGATTTTATTCTTTTTTAAATAGCAGCCTGTGAAATACCCAGGCATAACTAGAATTGCTCTTTGCAAAGCACACTGTAGAACTGCTTTGAGCAGATGGAGAGAGTGATAAACAGGTTGTAAGAGGCAGTAAATGTTCTTCCTGTAGATTAATGGCAAAGGTTTACAAAGCCAAAAATACTGTTTTCATATGAGTTGTTTTATTTGGAAACGCACACATCCAGGAATAAAATGAACATCAAATGGTTTTTAGGGAATGGGGATGCCACTCAAAACGTCTTTGTTACTAAAATGTCCTGCAAAGTGGCAAAAGTGGTACCCCAAAACAGTTTATCTCTTCTTTGCTCCAAAAAGACAAATTTGAGAGAGATGGCAGCTTTGGGAATTTTTAAAGGAAAGCAGGCAGGAAGAGGTGGGGAGAGGTGTGTGCATTAGCCAGATCTTTCTCCCAGGTTAACTTTCAGGTTTTATTAGAAAACTTGAGTTCTGATCCATTTGTGTCACATCTGAAGTTTATTTTTAAAAGGGCTACATGTTTTCCTTGTGTTCTTCCCCCTTTTGTAGAGGATAGCCTCTGACATCGCCTGTTTCACGGCCTCTTGGGTGAAATTAGATGCTAATACTATAAAATACAGTATATCATGTAGCTGTACACCATGTGCCATATAGTATGGAATTCAGGGGCCTGAAGGCAAATGTAATCTTGCATCTGCTAGGGATTTCTTTGCACAGAACGTTTATTTTTAATTCTCCTCCTTCACTTCTCTTCCTTTGTTTATAAAAGAAACTACTCAAAAGAGAAACTGGCTACTCGCTTTTCTTGTTCTGCTGCCGCGTTGTCTAATTCCTTCTCTTCGTATCACTCAAACAAAAATAATTAATCTGACAGCAGAAGCCACTGTCTGCGTAAATCTAATTTTACCCGGGTGGCGTTCAAGCGCAACTGAAAAGCAAATGTCTTACTTGAATTCAGGAGCCAGACTAAAAACCACAGGGGCAGATTTTCTGAGGTACTGCCTTTCGTTTCTCAGTACGTGTCACCTTCTTCAGCTTAATGAGGGAAATTCCTTTGTCCGTGAGGAGTGGCCTGCACCCTTCGGGCCCCGGGACCCCACGCGCGCAGCCACGCGGCCCCAGCGTCACCCCTGCCCGTGCCTGCACCTCGACGGTGCTGCTGGCCCCAGCCGGTCACGAATCGGCGCTTCGGGGAACACAGCAAAATAAAGATTTTACTCCTTCTCTTTGAAAAAGTGCTTTGCAGGAGTCAGACTTTTTTTCTCTTAAAGTTATTATGGAATATACATAGGCTGTTCTTCTGCCCAGAGGATTGGTATTGTTCAGTTTATATACAGTAGCTTTCCAAAACAAATAAAGCCAGTCGCTTGTAAAATATGTCAGGATGACCTTGGCAATGGCACCGAATCATTCTTCGTGGAGACTTTTCTGAGCAGCAGCAGCACTTAGAGAGCGCACAGCTTCTCTGGGATCCCAAGTGGGGCACGGAGGCAGAAGTTGGGCGAGGAAAAGGGAACAGGTCCCCGTCTACCACCAATTTTGTAGCGGCAGGAGGAGAGTCTGGTTTTTCCTGCGCGCAACCACTCCAGCGCGTGGCGATGGGAGAACAGCTCGGGGTGACACCGCCTGCGGCCGGCTGTGGGAAGGGTCCTCGTGCAGTTCTGGGGGCGCACGGGCTTCTCATTCTTATTAAGGGTCAGGTACTTCCACTTTAGTCCACTTAAAATAATTTCGTTACGCCATGCCTTTTTTTAGTGAAATGGGACACTTATATTTGGAAAAAGGCAGTTCTGGCCATCTTTGGGTGTGGGAATATGAAGAAGCTACTTTAAATATCAGGACGTGGGAAGAAATGTCTGCTTTTCATTTGTTTACAGAAAAGGAGTTGAAGCACTATTTGCCAGCCGTGGCTGCCATGCCGGGACGTGGCTGGAGGAACGCACTTTCAAAAATGAATGCTGAAGCGTAAAGGAAAGCTTTTATTTCCCAGTTACCTGCTCGAGTGGAAAGGTGTATTTTTGTTGTGTTTCTTTAATGAAGCCTTTCATGTGACGTATTTAAATTTCACTACAGTAGTCTTTCTAATACTGGTTTTAAGCTGTTGTACTTCTGTCAAAGGTGTTACGGGAACTGCAGTGTATGGAAAAACGATTTTGAGATCATTGTTTGCCTTAAAAACTAGCTCGTTCGTGTACCAAATCAATGTGTGTTGTATCAGTCGGAATAAAAGTTTGGTGGAATAGCCGGCCTCCCTTTCCTGGGTTGCTCTCGCCTGGGTACAATGTCACAATTCCCAAGAGGAATTGCAGGTGGAAGCGCAGCCCCCGGCACTGGCGGTGGCCCCTCGCTGTGCGGGTCCGTCCCGGCGAGCGGGGCCTCAGGGTGCTCGCCCACCCCCCTCCCCAGCGGGCTGTGCCCGACGCGGCCCGGCCGGACGCTGGGAAGCACGGTGCAGTGACCGGCCTTCCCGGGAATGCTCACGTGAGCTTTGCAAAAGCATCTCCTGCCGATGGGACACGTCTGGACGGGTGGACGCAGGCCGGGTCTGACCTGCGCAGTGTCCCGGCTGGCGACCTGCCTGCGGGAACGGGCTGCGGGAATGGGCTGTGGGAACGGGCTGCGGGAACGGGCTGCGGGAACGGGCTGTGTGAATGGGCTGTGGGAACGGGCTGTCGGAACGGGCTGCGGGAATGGGCTGCAGGAACGGGCTGTCAGAACGGGCTGCGGGAATGGGCTGCGGGAATGGGCTGCGGGAACGGGCTGTCGGAACGGGCTGTCGGAACGGGCTGCAGGAACGGGCTGCAGGAACGGGCTGCGGGAATGGGCTGCAGGAACGGGCTGTCGGAACGGGCTG
>VZSF01002869.1:359894-386468 GCA_013398295.1 Chionis minor | reverse complement strand
TGGGAACGGGCTGCGGGAGCGGGTTGCGGGAATGGGCTGTGGGAATGGGCTGCAGGAATGGGCTGCGGCAATGGGCTGGCTTTCTGTAGGCCAGGCTCTGCAGTTCCTGCCTCGCCGCACGCCCGGCTCACACCTCTGGGCGCTGGGCAAGGGAAGGGCGCGGGATCGGAGCCTGCTCCCTGCTCCGAGAGCCAGCACTGGGTCTGCCGCGTCCCAGCCAAGCCCTGTGCCAGAGCCCACAAGGGCAGGTATCCGCAGCCCCTCTCGCCAAGGGTGTTCCTGCATTTTTTTTACATTATTTACTTCATTTTATTTTGGGGTTTCTTACATTTTGTAATTTTAACACAAAGGTTTTGAGCTTCTGAAGCAGATTTTTACAGAGTAGCAGCGACTCCGCTAACGTGCTGGAAGCGTCGCTGGGCCGGGCAAACCCCAGCCGCCCCCGCCGCAGCGTTCGCTGTGCTCCTTGGGCGAGCGCATGAAGTGGCACCACCTATTTCTCCCCAGTTAAATGAAATGACCTTCAGCAGACAAACAGCAAATGACTACACGCGGTTTTCCCTCATTTCTGACACCCCACCTGGTCCCTGACTGCTCGGTGGGTTTCGAGCGACTGCCAAGCGGTGGCACCGTGTTTCAGTGTGCGCTGGCGCCCCAGAGAAACGGCCACCGGCCAATACATGGAGGAGATGATGCTTTTCTTGGCTGCTGTCAAGGAAGGAAAGGAGATTCTCCTGGGAAAAGGAGTCCTTCATAAAGGACTGACTGCAGTGCCCTGAGGGTGGGTGCCGCAGGGCAGAAACCTGTTTATGGTGGAAACTTCTCCTGCAGCTGGGGCAGTGCCGAGCCGCGGGTGCCGGAGTTCACGTCAACAGTCATTATGGAAACCCCGGAATCAGCGCTCTGCAGCTCATCAAAAGCACCTGTATTTAAATTTTCTCAACCTAGCACGTCGCCGCAGACCTGGAAATAACTCACCATCACTTAATTTTTAACTGTTGCTGTGCAAGTGTGAGTAGCTCCGTGTCCTGCTGCTGTTGGGACCCCCGGAGCTGGACCCAGGATTCCAGGCGGGGTCTTCCCCGAGCGGAGCAGAGGGGCAGAATCCCCCCCCGGCCCTGCTGCCCCCGCTGTGGGGATGCAGCCCAGGGGCCGGGGGGGTTCTGGGCTGCCAGCGCACGGTGCCGGCTCATGGTGAGCTTCTCCCCCACCAACACCCCCAGTCTTGGTGGCACCACAAAGTCACCGGGGGACCCGCAGTGCCCGGCCTCTAACTTAAAGTGTGAGTTTTTAAGCAGAATAGAGAAGGAAGGAGCCCATTTCAAAGCCACTGGCAGAAGAGGGCAGGGCAAACCCGGGGCTGACTCATTACCAGCCCCATTAGTCATGGACAGGTGAACACGGGTGAGCCTGAGGGGAGCGGTGGGGTGACGCTGGGTCTCCTCGGGGCAGCTCAGGTCTTCATCCCACCACCGGAGCATCCCTGGGCATCGCTCCCGGCGGCTCCTGCCCCTCAGCCCCAGCCGGCACCGGCACTGCTGAGGAACAGGCTTTCCCAGGCGCTCAGCCTCACCGCAGCTCCGCTCTTGGCACAAGTCCCACGCGTGGGGGAAGAAACCGCTCACCAGCCAGCCTCCGAGCCACACATTGGAGTTTCCTTTTATCAGCTAATTTGAGTTCAGTTTAAAAACAAAACCAAACCAACAAAGAAACTATGTTAAAAAAAAAGCGGAATGCAAGAGAGCGTTGAAGGCTGTGAAACGAAAGTGATGGAAGCACAGAAAGCAAATCTATTTCATCTTGAACAGCAGCAGGAAGAATAAGAGCCAATAGGTCTGGTTGCCCAGAGACAGCAGAAAGCTCCCCAAAAGCACGCTCCGCGAGGATAAACAGCGTTTTCAAATCTCACAGATCTCTGCCCAGAGTTACAGGAACTTGGGTGGCATGTAAAGTGTGTTCTCCAGGCTCAAATCCTGCTCGGGCTCCCCTGGTGGAGCTTCTACCCAGAGCTGCCCCTGGGAGATGCCCTGAGCACGGGACAAAGCGGCCTTAGGGGTGAGCTGATCTCTGTTGGAACAGGGCGCACCTGACGGCTGCGGGAGAGTTGCTGTGTACTCAACGAAGTGTTTTAGATCTCACCAACCCCATAAAAGACTTGTGGCCAAGGATGAAGTACCTACATGAGCTCTACACCCAGCGCCACGTTCCATGTGGGACTGAGGCGTTCCCCTGGCTCGCAGCGACACCACAGACCCCCCGGTCCTCCGAGTCCCACATGCCCAGGACATTCCCCAGCTCCCTCCAGTAGTGCTGGGATCACTACCCCTGGGACATGAGCCTGGCTGATGGTGAACACATGCCATGGCCGTTTATTTCACCTGTTGAATCACCCAATCACAGAAGGGTTTGGGTGGGAAGGGACATTAACGACCATCTATTCCCACCCCCCTGCCCTGGGCAGGGACACCTCCCACCACACCAGGCTGCTCCAAGCCCCGTCCAACCTGGCCTTGAACCTCCAGGGATGGGGCAGCCACAGCTGCTCTGGGCAACCCCGGCCAGGGGCTCCCCACCCTCACAGCCAGGAATTTTTTCACAATAGCTCATCTCAATCTCCCCTTTTCCAGTGGAAAATCATTCCCCCTCATCCTATGGCTCCACTCCCTGATCCCGAGTCCCTCCCCAGTTTTCCTGGAGCCCCTTTCAGACCCTGGCAGGGGCTGGAAGGTCTCCCCGGAGCCTTCTCTTCTCCAGGCTGAACCCCCCAGCTCTCCCAGCCTGTCCTCCCAGCAGAGGGGCTCCAGCCCTCCCAGCATCTCCAGGGCCTCCTCTGGACTGGCTCCAAGAAGTCCATGTCTTTCCTGTGCTGAGGACAACGCACACACCTGCCTGTGCACTGCACAGACACACTAGTGCGCTACTGCACTTGTTCCTCTCCAATCCCACCTGCAAACCAAGGCAGCTTCTGTGGGGCAGCTTCTTCCGTGCCCAGGTTCAATGAAGACGTTCCGTGGGCCCAGCAGGAGCTGCTGGTGGTGGCCGAGCAGGGTGTCCACCGCAGCAGGGGCTGGTGCAGCTGCATTATATGGACATGGCAAGGTTGGACCTCCCATCTCCCATGGACCGTGCGAGGGGGAAAGGAAGGAATGCCTGCAGCCAGGGGTGCAAAGGCGGAAAGTGCCATCCCTCAGCTGCCTGCTAGCACCCCGGAACCATCGAGGACTTTCTAATAAGCAATGTCCCACAGTTGGCTTGTGAAACAACAGCTTGCCATCCACAGGCTGCCTCGGTCCGGCATGATTGGGTCTGACGGATCTCTTCTGAAAACTGTTGGCAAGAGCGACGGGACCAGAAAGGTATTTACAGGCCGAGTCCTGCGGATCACCGCTGGTTTACGGGGACTCGAGTCACTACACAGCTCGCTGGCATTAACGTTCCTGAGATCCGCTCTTTGAGACGGCGGCTGAGCCCCAGCTCCTTTCCCTGCATTATTAATCTGCTGCCATTTCCCTGCAGAACAAGATGTTATAAATTAACTGGCTGGTACTTTTCTGGTTTCCCAGTTTTTTGGGGGAAGCATGGGCACTGGGGGGAGCACCGTCCTGGGCTTGCGCTGAAAAGGGTCGGAGCTTGTCCCGGCCTCAGCAGGCAGCGGTGATTTGCTGCCCCAGGGGACTGCCGGTGCTCGCAACGGGGCTGAATTCGGACCTTCCCCGGCACCGCTGCCATCAATCCTGAGCAGGCACCTGATGGCTGTCCTGCTGCGCACACCGCAGCGCTGCTGCTGGCTCTCTTCTAGCCAAACACCCCCACGCTCCCTTTTCCTTGGTGTTTCCTTTCCTCCTGGGAAGTGCAAAGAGAAAGTTTCCATTTCCGTCAGGATTTAACTGCTTGTGGGGCTTTATGAAGAGACCCACTGGGATGCCGGGGCACCGGGGCCAGCCCAGGCACATTGAAAGCAAAGAGCTGCAGGAGCCCTGGAAAGGTTGGCAGGGGCTCTGCCCCCTGCGCCGGCGCCCTGCCGTTCCCGGCATTGCCTGGGGATTTATGGAGCACCGGCATCCTGTCCTTGGCGTGTCCGAACAGTCCCCAGCGCCCAGCAAGAGCGGCAGTGGCGGGCAGCTCACCGCGGGCAGCGCGCCCTGGAGAGGTGGCAGAGCACGACTTTGGATCCGTGATTCGCGGCTCACTCCATAGATCCAAGCCATTTGTGCCCTGCCCGGCTTCATCAAGCTCTGGGCATTTCATATTTTCCAGGAATGAAGTCAAAAGGAGAAGTAATTCTGAGTTCTCCCAGGCTTATCCCTGCTGGCATCGCCTTAAAGCACAGAGCAGCCTGAGAGGGCGCCGACGCTGACGCTAGCAGGGGACGCGCAGAAATTCTGCCCTCGCTTCGGCCCACTGCAGAACATAAAAGAACCACTTTGAATATAAAATATGTTAAATATGTTCAAATGCATTGTACTAAAAGCGACGTATTTATATTTTGGTCCGCTTTGTTTTGATAATAAATTGTCCCAAAGACTAGAAGCCCCAGCTATTATGGCTTTTTGTAAACATACTGGTTTAACAAACCTCGTCCACCCTTCAACATACCGGCTGTTTGCACAGAGGGGAGTCACAGTTACCACATGCATCCATTAGGAAAAATAAAGTCAGCATTTATAAAGGCTCTTGGGCTTGCGGATGAAAAGATGTATACACCCTGGTCTAGAGTGACTTTACAGTGTGAAGACATAATTCCCGACACTTGGCGGTTTCTATGACAGGTTGGAGTCAGCTGGATTTCGCCTGATGTATTTGCAATTCCCTGGCTCTGAACGTGGACGGGCTTTCAAGGGCAGAGGCAAACACATGCCTAGAAACCCTTTGCCCACACGCGGGCGAGGTTTTGTCCCATCCTGCCAACTTCCCCACCTCTCCCACGCAGATCCCTGCAACACGCTCCGAGGGTGCCCATGAGCCAGTCCGGACCAGTCTCACCACTAAGCACCATTCCACAGCCCGACACCAGTGGGATGTTCCACCGGCACTGGGATGAAGCCCACATGCTCATGGTGACAGCAGGTAGGGGAAGTTTTGGGGTGGGAAGCGGCCCGTGCCGCCGAGCTGCCCCAGCCCGGGACAGGGCAGGGTGGGGATGCTCCAAACCCACCTCACCACAGCTCCCCCATCGCCCCCAGCAGGGGCAACCGCCGCGCCGGGTCCTCTTCCCCGCAGGGCAGCGCTGGATGCTGCAGCTCAGGTGTCAGCGGTCTTAAAACTTCAAATACTGCAACTTCAAGTAGTTGGAACTAAAGGAATCTTTGAAACATTAACATTTTTTATGGTACATAAACGTCATGAAGGCAAGGAAATAGCAGCTTTTTGTAGGGCATCTCATTTAGCAGAATGAAATGCAACAAGGTTCAGTGGCTCAGGACTAAAGCAGAGGTTTCACACCAGAGATTAAGTGCTGTGTGCTCCAAACGGTGACCGTGGCCCAAGAGTCAACCCCAAGAGGTGACAGAGTCTCTCCATCTCCAGAGCTGCCAAATGGCAGCTCTTCCCCAGACGGGCTGGGTCGGGACAGGTAAAGCCCTCGCTGAAGCGGTCGCCACTAAACCACCTCTCTGCCCTTCCTGGTCTTCAAACACTGCTCGTTCTTCTGCTAAATCTGTGCTATTACCTTGCACCTAATGAAGAGGGGGAGGGTCACTAATTTACAGGGATTGGATGTGTCAAAGTGCTCTGGAAATAAATGATTTAGTCTCAGAATAATCAGATTTCTCTCCCTCCTGTGCCTTTCATGCTGCTGCTCTTGATCTTTTCAAGGGCTTTGACAGGCAGATGAGACGAGGCTACAGACTCTGCAAATTACCGTTCTCTCCAGCCATTGCGTTTCCCTCGCCGGCTGTCCCGCAGTCGGTCATCTCCTGAGCCAGCGCAGCAGCAGAGAGCCTCGCTGCTTCCATGGTGACAAACTTCAGCTGGAGCCTTTTAATGACATTAATGACAATGTTTTATCCAAATAATAATAATAATAATAATAGTAATAATGATCTCTGCTTCGCTGAAGAACATCCTTTCAACTTGGCTGGCCACTGGCTTCAGAAGCAGTCTGCGCCGCTGGCAATGCCAGCCCAATGTCACGGTCAGAGCGGTGATAAATCCTGCTGGCAGGTTAAACCTCCGGATAAATCAACATCACGAAGGGCAAGAACCTATTGTCCTCTTGTCCTCTGCCAAGGCTGCCGTGTCCTCCCCGAAGGTGACAGAGCAGGACACATTGACCACAGAAGGACGTTGTGTGTGCAGAGGCAGCTCCGGCGTTCCCCATCCAGAGTTGCCACCACTAGGGCAGGTGACCCCTAGGGTTGCTGCACCCATGGTGACATCTCTCATGCAGGGAGCAGGCAGGCACCGTCCTGAGAATAAAACACACACCCAAAAAAAAAAAAAAAAAGGAAAGCCCGTCTGGAGTGAAAGATTTCCTGGGGAAGTGCCCCATTCGCAGGGGTCCCGCTCTTTCCTAACCCCCCGGAGGTGGGCACCAGCCCACGGCGTGTCCAACCCAAGGCCAGTTGAGTCTCTACAAAGCCCAGTGCTGCAAGTGCCGCATGCATCTGCTTCCAAGACCAGGGCATGGAGGCATCTTCAGGACAACTTCCAAACCCAACTGAGAGTACAGACCCGTTTAATGCCACATTTAAAACTGGGATATTTTTTTCTAAATACATAATGAAGAAAAACAACCATAAAGATCAACCCAAACCTGAATTATTTCAGATCATCCTAACTCATAGGTATCCTTTACAGTGGATGATTCAAACTATCCTACAGCTCAGCCAAAGACCAAAATCCTGGAGAAGTACATCTCAGTTTATGGAAATGCTTCGCAACCGGACAGGGAGGTCTGCAACAAACCATCCCAACTCCATCAGAAGTCACTAAACCTCCACCAGCTCGCAGTATGGCAGGATTTCACCCGGCAGCAAAATTTATTTCTGGTTTTAAAATGGCCATTCCAAAGTCTCGTAAGCTGAGCGGAAATTTAATAAAGGTAACATTGTGGTCGCTTTTAGGAAGACTAATAAACTGAATTCTAAACTGACTTTTATTGATTATTTTTCTTATTAAATGCATGCCCAGTTCTGCGGTATCTCTTGCCGCTACTGCGTAATTAAAAGATATGTTTGGTATATGATGAATATCGATATATTCTAACTGAAGAGCTTCTGACAGAGCGTTTCCCACTGTCCTCCCCCGTACGACTCAAAAGACCGAGGACAGCAATATGTCAGACTTTGCTGCCCATGCTGGGGTGTAAATCCACAGGAGTGGAGCCAAAGATGCGAGATGGCTGTTGAGTGACGTAACCTCAGGCGAGAGCTCCTGCAGAAGCAATGCTCCAACCCTGCTGCTGCTTCGACACCAATTAACCCTGAATCCGCCCTCGTTACAGCCCCGCAGACCCTGGCTCCTGCCCACCACAGCCAGGCTCCACTCCCACGCCACGTCCACATAATCCGGTTTTCATTTCTGTGTCCCCAACCGACACAAATAAAACTCCCATTTGCTGATGCCACAGTTATCTTTTAAATAGTGTCTAATAGCATATTTGGCCAGAATTTATTTTGGTAAATCCCCCACAATTAAATTATGGATGAGTCATTTCAATCAAAGTCAAGAAAAAGATCAGATCAGTGCTGCAAAGGCAGCGTGCAGCTGAAGCGTTCGTCTCTGAATTACACCCCAAGTGGTTCACAGAAGACATTCCCAAGCTTGCAAAGCATGTGGAGGTGTAGCTCTGCGGGAGGAAATCCCTCAAAGTACCTAATAAACTGCAGCTACAGAGCCTCATCACAGCTGACCTCAGGCGAGGAGGTGCCCCCCCGTGAGGGAGAACCACCGCCAGATGTGAGCAGAGGCAGCGTTTGCACGGTCACCGCGTCAGCGAAAACGCACAATGTGGACAAATACTGCGAGCCTGTTCCAGCTGTCTGCGCGCCCTCCGCCATGCGCCGAGTATCGTTGCCAATTTTTTTTATAAAGAACACATCAGCGCCACAGGGGGCTTTGCCTACCAGCACTGTTTGCTAATGAAATAGTAACTCCGCTTCTTCATCACTAAAGGTCTCTTCATTATTAGTTTGGTGATAGTTTTGGATTAGAAACCCATGTTTAGGTGACCACTGTGCTCCAGCTCATCTCTGTAAGTCACCTAGTGTCACCGTCCTAAAGCTTTTCATAGAATCACAGAATGGTTCGGGTTGGGAGGGATCTTAAAGCCCACCCAGTGCCACCCCCTGCCCTGGGCAGGGACACCTCCCACCACACCAGGCTGCTCCAAGCCCCATCCAACCTGGCCTTGAACCTCCAGGGATAGGGCAGCCACAGCTGCTCTGGGCAACCCCGGCCAGGGGCTCCCCACCCTCACAGCCAGCAATTTCTGCCCAACAGCTCATCTCAATCTCCCTCTGCCAGTGGAAAACCATCACCCCTCATCCTGTGGCTCCACTCCCTGATCCCGAGTCCCTGCCCAGCTTTCCTGGAGCCCCTTTCAGACCCTGGCAGGGGCTGGAAGGTCTCCCCGGAGCCTTCTCTTCTCCAGGCTGAACCCCCCCAGCTCTCCCAGCCTGTCCTCCCAGCAGAGGGGCTCCAGCCCTCCCAGCATCTCCGGGGCCTCCTCCGGCCCCGCTCCAACAGCTCCGTGTCCTCCTGCTGTCGGGACCCCCGGAGCTGGACCCAGGATTCCCGGTGGGGTCTCCCCCGAGCGGAGCAGAGGGGCAGAATCCCCCCCCTCACCCACTGCCCCCACTGTGGGGATGCAGCCCAGGGGCCGGGGGGGTTCTGGGCTGCCAGCGCACGGTGCCGGCGCATGTTTCCATGCACTTTTCCATGGACCATGTTCCAGGCCCCACTCCATGGGCTCTCCCTGGGGCGCCGAGTGCCCTGTGTCCCTGCCAGCAGGGAGTTCCAGCACGGAGCCCCCGTGCTGCTGCCCACCCACCACTGGTGAGCTGGGCAAGCCCACCCTGTCCTGCTGCCAGCCGGCGGTGGCACGGACACTGCACACAATGCAACACCCAGCCCCGGATTTGCAGCTGGCATTTTAAGACTCAGAAACCAAGATTTTGGCTTCCAAGCCTGGGTTTAATTGCCCTCAGAAATCGTTTGAGCGTTCCTGTCCTTGGCGCCTGTGCTGTGCATGGCGGGAGAAACCAGCTCCGGCTTCCAGGAGAGTGCCAGCAGCCAGCTGCCCGGAGCCTGGACTAGGAACGCAGAGGCGTAGCGTAATGAGGCCGGCTACAAGCTGCCAAGCGCCCAGGAGCTTTTATCCCAGGATAAACACTCCATCGGGTGGCAATATTCAAACCCCAGTGGCCACGTGTCCAGGCTGCCCCTCCTGCCCCCCTCCTTGTCCTGTGCACCCCGAGCTGTGTCCCCGAGCATCCCCAATGACAAAGCTCAGTGGCCACCTTGGCCACCTGCTTCCAGCCCGCAGCATCTCCCGTGGCCCGCAGAGGGGCTGGGATGGCTTGTGCCCGACCCGGTGCCAGTCGTTCGCCTGTGCCAGCCTTCACCCGGGGCTGAGGGCACCAGGGCTGCTGCAGCCCATTGACAGCAACCAACCCGCCAGCAAGAAACAATCATTAAAAGGCCCGGCTGTCTGGGAAAGGCAGCCCCTGCAGGCTCCCCCTGCCCGAGCCTTGCGCCCCCAGCTCCAGGCTGGGACAGGGTATGGCAAAGCCACCCCACCAGTGTGTCATGCGAGCTTGGCCAGTGCAATGCGTGAGCTTGGCCAGTGCATTGCATGAGTTTGGCCAGCGCGTCACGTGAGCACGGCCAGTGCATTGCACAAGCTGGGCCAGCACATGGCAGGAGCTTAGCTGGTGCATCGCACGAGGGTGGCCAAGCAGCTACAGGCCACCAGGCTCCTCCAATCCACACGAGCTGTCAGCAAAATCATAGAATCATAGAATCACAGAATCACTTGGGTTGGAAGAGACCTTCAAGATCGTCGAGTCCAACCATAAACCTACACTGCCAAAACCCCCCCTAACCCATGTCCCTCAGCACCACGTCTGCCCAGCTTTTAAATACCTCCAGGGACGGCGATTCCACCACCTCCCTGGGCAGCCTGTGCCAATGCCTGAGAACCCTTTCCCTAAAGAAGTTTTTCCTCATATCCAACCTAAACCTCCCCTGGCACAACTTGAGGCCATTTCCTCTTGTCCTGTGGCTTGTTCCTTGGGAGAAGAGACTGACCCCACCTGGCTATAACCTCCCGTAACAGCAGCCTCAAGGTCAAAAAGATGCTGTAGAGCCCGTGCTCTCCCGTGCTCTGCATGTCACACGCCCTTGCTGGTGGCCAAGGGTGGCCGGGCTGCGGTGGGCAGCGGGACGAGCCCCGCGTGCCCCATCCGTCCCCTCAGCCCCCGCAGCCCAGCCACCCCACGGCCCCGCAGGGCTCCCCCGCACCGCCGACCTCTCCAGCCGCCCCAGCAGCTGCGCAGGCGCCAGCCTGAGCCTGGCAGGGTTTGGGCTCAGTCCCCTGCTCTCACCCAGAGCCTGGTTTTGACACGTCATTTGTCAGAAACTGGGCTGCAATCCGTTTGTACGGGGGAAAAACAAAACCAAAGAGGCACTGGGTGCCACGTGCCAAACAAGCTCTGTTTGCCTCATCCCCTTCTCGCTTTAAAAACACAATTGCAACCCCCCCACGGCGGGTCTGGCTCTGTTACCCCGTCCCCTTGTAAGTATTGACATAGCAGAATTATTTAAGTTTCCGAGAATGAACTATTATAGCAGCTATGTCAATAAATTAGTTTGATTACAGGAACAATGCCCAAGTTAATAATTCAGCTGATATTTTACTGGACTAAGCGGTCATTGCCCGTTATGGATCGGTTGTATTCAGCCGCCGGGTCTCAGGTCCATATCCCTTCTACCCAAAACATCTCAAACCAAATCACAGCATCACGCCGCACCCTCCCGGCTCTCGGTGCTCCGGCTCCCTCACCTCCGCTCTGCTAAGTCAGAAAGTTTCTTTGGCATAAAATGTCCCTGCTCCTAAACACAGCACCGTTTTCAAAGAAGATGCCCACATTTCAAAGTCGTGGCTGGCCGACGGTGGGGGATGTTACCCACCTTTGTCTCCGCGGCGGTGGGTGTTTGAGCACAGACTAAAATCCTCTACATCGGTGTAAATTCCTCTTCCAGCTCAGCCCCGGCGAGGCTGTGGAGCAGCATCTGGATGAGGAGGGGCTCGTGCCAGCTCTCATCCCCATGCCCCGCATGCCTGTGCTGGTAAGCCAAGGAGACGGGCACCCCAAATCCCAGCTGTGCCCAGGGCTTTCTGCTGCGCAAGGACAGGCTGCCGGGGTGCCCGAGGCTGGGCAGGCGCACGGCCACACGGATCTGCCACCGCTGCCACCGCCGTCCCCAGCCATCCTGCTGGGACGGCAGCCAGCCCGGGGGTAGGTGCAAAATGGGTGCTGCGGGATGCTGGCAAGCAGTCTCTTTCTTTCTATTTTTCATTCCTAATTAGGTAAAAATAGTAGGTGAGTGTTTGTGAAGCCTGAAGTGGTTCCAGCAGTGATATTCAGTAGTAACGACAAACCACCCCCTTGTGTCACAACTGGCAAATCTGATGCCACGAAATGCTCCGAAGAGCATGCAAACGCACGGCGAGCTGCTTTGTTTATTTGGGAACGTGTCTGCTAACCCGTACGGCGCCGCCCGATTCCCACATCCCACCTTCTGCTGCCCTGTGTGGGAATCGCTCCACAGATCCCCGAGGGCTCTCGGCTTCGGCAGCGGCTGGGGAGGGCACGAGGTTGGATCTGGGTGGAAGTCACACATGAGCACGGAAACCTGAGCAGTGATTTGGGGAAGGCTGGTTAATAACTTACAGAGCGTTTTATGGTGATACTGCCCTGTGTCGGGTGGAAGGTCTCATTTCAGGCAGGCTCTGTGTCCCCGCGTGCCCCTCTGCGCCGCGCCGGGCTCCGCTCCCTGCGCAGGCAGGGCTGCACCTCCTTCCCCAGCGCACCCCAGCAAGGGACCCCCCCATGGGAGCACCTCGACTCGGCTTTCCTTTTGTCCGAAAGGCTTCCGAAACGCCTCGCCTGAGTTTTCCTTGGTTTGTGCTGCCTTGCAACGTAATCCTGAAATTGAAGCATTCACAGGATGCATGAGAGCCGATCCTCAGCTCCCAAAATTAAAAACTGTTTGTGCAAGCTCCATCCGACGCGCCATGGCGGGGGGCTGAGGGAGCACGGCAACAGGACTTGGAGCAATGATCCAAGGGCTGGAGCCCCTCTGCTGGGAGGACAGGCTGGGAGAGCTGGGGGGTTCAGCCTGGAGAAGAGAAGGCTCCGGGGAGACCTTCCAGCCCCTGCCAGGGTCTGAAAGGGGCTCCGGGAAAGCTGGGCAGGGACTCGGGATCAGGGAGTGCAGCCACAGGACGAGGGGTGATGGTTTCACACTGGCAGAGGGAGATTGAGATGGGATATTGGGCAGAAATTGCTGGCTGTGAGGGTGGGGAGCCCCTGGCCGGGGTTGCCCAGAGCAGCTGTGGCTGCCCCATCCCTGGAGGTTCAAGGCCAGGTTGGACGGGGCTGGGAGCAGCCTGGTGTGGTGGGAGGTGTCCCTGCCCAGGGCAGGGGGTGGCACTGGGTGGGCTTTAAGGTCCCTTCCAACCTAAACTATTCTGTGATTCTGTGATTCTGTGAATCCTGACAAAGAAATAAAGAAAGACCATCAGTCTGCCCCAGAGCCCCCAACTCGGGGCTGCATTCTCCCTGCGGCTGCCCTGGATGCTCCTGCTGACCCTGGGCTCTGGAGAAATACAGCTTTAAATCAATAAAGCCATTAGGATTTCCTAAGAAAGCGCTCTGGTTGATAAAACCAGAAAGCAAACAGACCATTTCCTTGTGTACCTCGCGGAGCAGAAGACTGGCTGCGTTGCTCGTTTGCCGCAGCCCCGAGCCGGCAGAACCGGGGTGTTTTATTGCATTCTGCTGTTTGCAGCGGCCCGGTGGAGCCCGGCAAACCCCGGGGTTTGCATGTAGGCGTGCGACTGCCGCCTCTCCTCGCCACCGGCCGCGCGGCGTGTGCCTGCAGAGCCGGCCGCTCCGGCACAGCCAGGGAAGGTCAGGGTCTGCCCAGACCAGGCAGAGCCTTCCTCCCGGGAAAAGTACCTGAGTTCAAAGAAAGAATAAAAATTTTTTGTAATTTAGGGACTACAAATGCGTTTGAGTGAGCCCTGGAAGCCACAGCGCCGACGGAATGGTGACGGGCTGAGCTGGGAGCGTGCGGTTGGCAGGATTCAGACGCGGCACACGCTTCTGCGCTATTTATAAACAGCCAGTGGGCCAAGCTCCCCCCTGTTTTTACACAGGACATTAACAAATCATTTTAACGAGTATATTCAACAAAATAAATGCGTTAGCGTCACCTTGCCATCTGACTTGCATTGACAACGTATTTTCTCCATCCCTAAGCCCTCCGCCCGGCGTCCCCCCGGGAAGCAGACGAAGGCAATCCCGGGAGCGCCCCCCCCAGCTCCTCTCCCCCCGGGGGTGTCTGGGCGGGCGTTGCGCATCCTCAGTCTGCTGGCAGGCCCGCTGCAAGAGCAGAGATCTGCTGGGTTTTAGGGTTGTCTTTTCCCTTGACAGGAATCTAAATCCAAATTTTTGTTCGATTTTGGCCCGCAAAGCTTTTCCCACAATCAACCCTCACTTTAAATAAATAAACCTAAGGACGTGCATAGGGAGCTGCTGCCCGCTGCTGTTTTGCCGTTCAGACAGCAAGAAGCCAAGGTACCCCTTAACTCACACTCGCAGCTCGGCACCAGCTACAGACCATCACCCGCAGGAGATGCTCGCTGACCGCAGCGTGGAACAAAATGCTATTTAAAAGCAGAAGGAAGTGGCAGGTTTGGGAACTGCCCCCTCCTCCTCCATGCCTGCCCCCCTTTTTCCACTCCCGTCCCCACCCTCAGGTGAGCAGACAGCCGGGAGCGGAGGCCAGCGCACGCCGGGGAGGAAGGTGATGGTTCTCCGGGCGGACAGGGAGGAGGGCAGGGGGAGCAGCATCCCGCTGCGGCATCACGCGCTTCCCAGTGGCTTCCCACAGGCTGGGGATGAAAGGGGGAAAAGCCTGGAGGGAAAGAAAACTTAAACCCCAAAGCTGTCCATTGTGCGTTTTCCTGGCATCGCCCAACAAGCTTTCGGGAAAAGCTGGTAGCATCAAGTGAGTGTGACACCACCCCTTGCAAAGACTGATTTTGCCATTGGAAATCCGGGGACTAATTCACAGCGAGGTTTTAGAAACACTGGCCATCGCATCATCCAAGCACGCTGTGGTAAATTAAGAAATAAATCAATCCCATTCAGCATCACATCCGTCATGTTCCCTCTCTCCCTCCCTCACCAGAGGTGGTGACTTCAAATCCTTCTGACCCTCAGTACCGAGTCCCCGTGGCTGTGCGGAGGAGGAGCCTGGAGAGGGGAGACCTACCCCTGAAAACACTCTACAACGTCCAGGCCTGGTCCCGAATGCAGGGGTGGCAGAATTGGCATCAAATTCGTGTGCAAACCTCAGATTCAAGTCACGTCAAAGCTTCAAGTGCGCTAAACTAAAAAGCCCTCGTGCTGAAGAAGGGACCCAGCCCTGGGCTGTGGCGCCGAGGGCAGAGACAGGACAGTGTCACTGCCAGGGCTCGGGGCCCCTTTTACAGCCCATCAAACACAGGGGACAGTGGTTCCCAGCCCGGTTTCCATCACGCCGGGGGACGGGAGACAGCGGCCGATGGCTGCAGTGTGCCAGGCTGGTGGGAATCACCAGGCTCTACCCCGGCACTCGAATGAGTTTCAGCTCCAGGTCCTCACAGGAGCTTCGGTTTCCTTCCTGCCTCCCCCCGCTCTCTTGCAGCCCCGCAGAGGCTGGGTTTCCCATCGCTGTGAACGAGGCACCTATTCCAGTGCCACGGAGCGGACCAGCCACTTCCCGCAGTCCCCGCAGAGCCGCCAGCAACGCACACGCCGCAGGTGCGGGGACCACACGTCCCCAGGCGCCTCCAGGGAGGGTGGCTGGGACATCAGATACAGCTCCGTAACAGCCCGAGAGCCTGCTCGGTCCCAAAACCTGCACTGGGAGCTATGCAGCCTTTGGAAAACCAACCGCTCTGTATCGACAGAATAAATATTTAGAAATACCGTGGCATTCTGTCGTCCTTTTCTTTCCTGAAAGAACTGGGAAAAGCAATAACCAGAAATACAAGCTGTGAACCCAGATAAGTGGGGTTTTGTGCAAGCGTGACCTTGAGGTTTCCCGTCGCCAGCAGCAGACAAGGGGTGAAGCCCCTCAAGCTGCCCCTCAGACATTCCCCATCTGCTTTCCCGGCACCGCGTCTCTCGAGACTCGCCCCGGCTTCGCACCAGGCGCGACCTTTCCCAGACTGGGCGCCCGCCGGCACCGCTGCCGGCATTGGGAAAGGGGGGTGAGAGTGCAGGAGCCGGCGTGCCAGGGGCTGGGGTGCCACGGCAGACAGCGAGGTGTCGCCCCGGCCCCCAGCCACGGGAGCACCGGCGCTTGCCCTCCTGGCTGTCACTGTCACCAGCCGGATGCAGCACAGCAGCCAGGAGTTTTATTCCCAAAGCACTCTGGTTTATCCATACAAATCTACTCCAGTTTGGACCTGATTATAACTCCCTGCTATATACAACCAGACGTCTGGAAACGCCAGCGCTGGAGTGCCAGACATTGCCTTCCACCAGGTTTCTGCCATTTTCATATCCGACAGCCACGGGCATCCAGCAAAAGCCCCGCAGCCAGATAAGGCACCGTCAGATCCCACCTGAAGCCACCCGGGACACGCTTCAAGTGTCCTAATTCCCTGCTTTCAAAATGAACTTTGTGCTTAGGTTCACTTCCAAAAGCTTTCCAGGCTGATCTTCCTGGTAGTTTGGCTGATACAGGTGACGCGTGGGAGAAGATTTGGGCATGTCAGCAAGGTTAGACAAAACACAGCTGGAAGAATAACCTCTGTGTACCCTTCACGGACGTTTGCTGGGTGCTGGTAAATCTTGTTTTTAATTTTAGTTGTTTGTCAGCAATCCTGTTGCTTCAGGACGCAATGTGACTTTGGCAATGCCCCTCAGAGGGATCTTTGCTGAAATACCGGAGACATTTCCTAACGGCGCCTGGCAAGCGCCGAGAGACGCGGGTTGTGCAATGAAAAGGGCCATCATTAATTACCGTCCCGCGCAGGACCTGTCAGAGGGAAGAGCAGTGCTTGGCTCCCCCAGACACCTCTTGTACGTGCGTTGCTGAGCAGGCGGGGACGGGGTGACCCGAGACCTGCCACCTGTGCCCGGCAGCGGGACATCCCTCCCCTCTGGAATTCCCTCTGGAATTCCCTCTGGAATTCCCACAGCTCGGCAGCGGGAGCGAGGGGGCAGGAGCAGCTTCGTGCCGCCCAGCCCCGCCGTGGTGCTCAGCAGCGCAGAAGCCATGGGCTCTGGCTGGCTGGCGCTTCTGTTTCATTATTTCCCACTAAAAAGGGCTCTCCTTCCTAGAAACCTGCTGCTTTAGGGTAGACGCGAGGAAAAAGCATTGAAAAAAGCATTAACGAGGAAAGAACTTAGAAAATGTCTGGCCAGCTCTAAAGTTTCTGTTCTTTCTTTAAATACCGCGCGTGTGGCAGTTTGGCCGCTGCTGCCTGGAAAGAGAAAGGAGTGCGGTGCCCAACAGCGGCAGAGAGGGGGGCTCCCTCGCTTCCCAACGGCGGGGAGCGGAGGGGAGCGGCAGAGACGGGACCCGGCTGCCCCTATAGCAAGGTAGATCAAGTTCACCAGAACAGCCATAAAGGAGGTCACAGCGAAGCAC
Source organism: Chionis minor (assembly GCA_013398295.1). NCBI lineage: Eukaryota > Metazoa > Chordata > Aves > Charadriiformes > Chionidae > Chionis > Chionis minor. The sequence goes on along the minus strand of VZSF01002869.1, from coordinate 369,590 downwards.
TTCGCAGAACCTTCCCGTGGCAAACCCCAGCCTTGAGCAGGCACGGTAAGCCGCAGCAACAGCAACGTCGGTTTTCTCTGAAGGTGATCTTAGCAAGGTCCTGAAGGTCTGATTAGTTTTCCTCCCCTCTCCTCCCAGTCTCTCCAGTTACACCTGAGGTGGGGTAAGAGCTGCCCAAAAGCCCAGGGCTGTGGCCGAGCGTGCCCGGGGGTGCAGAGCAGAGCCAAGGGATCCGTGCGGCTCCCCAGGGCCACCGCCTCCGCCACCGCCGCTCCCCATGGAAAACACCCCGCTTCCCTCTGTACATAGACCACAACCAGCAGCGCTTTCCAGCTCGAAAAGAGCATGCCAAAGAGCCGGAAAAACCCCAGCGGCAGCGTGCGGCCCCGGGGTGCGGGTAGAGCTGGCTCCCATCGCCCTGTCCCGCTGCCATTCCCATCCCGCCTGCCCTCGGCCCAGCAGCCCCCGTTCCGCTCCAGACGATGGGAAGGCAGCCGGAGGCAGCGCGGCGTGCAGGGACCGGGAGAGGCAGCGTCACGGCTGCATCAATGAGGGGTTTAATGAGCGTGGAGCAAACTGGGCGGCACTGGAACACGGTGGGCTCCGTAAGCACAAACTGTGCAGCTGGACCACGGCGAGGGCAGCAGCCACAGGCAGTGTCCAGGGAAGTACTGCTCCCTGCTTCCATGCCTGCTCCTTTCCTCCTCCAACTGTGAAAGCTCAGTATTGTGTTGCACTATTTGAGGATTTTTTTTTTTTTTTCGCTTTTGGCACTAGATTTTTCAATTATGAAGAACCAGCTCATCTTGTTCCTGAGGGAAGCGCACCCGCGCTGCTGTTTCAGAGCTCCTAATAAAATTGCGCAGGGCGAACGGGCAGCTGGTTGCCGTCTCCCGGCTGACACTGGAATACCGCGTTCTGCGGCTGGCTCAGCAGTGCCGTTTGTGCCTGCAAAACGCACAAAAGACCTGCAAAAGAAGCTGAGCAGACCCTGGTCGGGGTTCCAAAGGCATTTCCTTGCCCACCCAGGGTCCCACCCGCAGTGACCCAGCTCCGCTGCGGCCAGAGGCAGGGTCCTCCCCCGTGGGGTGCTCCGAGGAGGGCGCTGGCAGGGGCTGAGGGACTGCGGGGTGCGGGAGCCAAGCGGAGAGGCAAAAGCCAAAGCTGCGTGTAAAGGGAGGGCTGTTCACAGGGGAACAGCAAAGGATGGTGACGGCCACAACCCCTGAGCCGGAGCATGCCTGTTGCCAGCTCTCTGGGGCTGAGCCGGCGGGAGGGGAGCGAGCCGGGGCGGGCAGCATCCAGTTCCCAGCCCCCTGCTGCGGGGGTCCCACGGCCTCCAGCCCCACAGCAGGGTCTTTGCTGCCGCCGCTGCTGCCCCGCAGAGGGATGCCCGGCCCTGCAAGATGCTCCTGGAGCTCCGGCTCCGTCCTCTTCCCTTTCCCCCCGCTCCCTCAAGCCCTAATCATCCCCTGGGTGGCTCCTCACCACCTTCACCTCCGGGATGCGGTGACAGCCACTAGGGAAGCACCAGGTGACACCTAAAATTGCATCAATGGCCGTTACAATAATAACGGCGTATTTTTGTATCAGGCGTTGACCCCAGAAAAGTGCCAGAGCCATTTGCAGAATTATGCTATTACCAGGTTACGGGAAGCGCGAGCCATGAGGACGGAGAACCGGCCCTGAAACCTCCCCGGCCCTGTGCTGCCGCTCACAGCTCTCACAGGGCCAAGGAGTCACTTTTAAACCAGCGCGTGAGGCGTCGTGCACCCCTAGCTCGGGTGACATTAAGCCCCCATAGTGAGAAGCTGCTCTGGGAAAAAAGCAGATGCTGGGAAATGCGTCATTTATTACTTATTTAAGCCATTCTGTGCACAAAAGAAACATAGATAAAAGCGACTGTGACATTAAGCTACCCTTAAGCTGTACCTCCCCCTCAGCCCATGTGTTGTTTTACCCATCAGGAGGAGGCTGGGTCACTTCCTAATTCTCCCCGCATCAACAGCATATCCCCCACTGTCCTTCCATGAGTGAGACCCTTGGAAAGGCTCCGAGAGGCGTCTGTCTGTCGGGACCGCTGCAGGACATGCCAGCAGGCAACGGCTTCCACCTTTTAATTTAACTGCTCATGCCTAAAGTTTCCGCACACGCCACCGCGGATGGAGCTCTGTGGGTGGGCACAGGCAACGCGGAGGGCGCTGCTCTGAGGAGCTTCAGGGAGGCAACGGTCCTTGAGTGTTGAAGACATCAAGGGTGTCTTGGGGCTGCCAAGGCTGGTGCAGGTTGACACGCAGGCTCAGCGGGGGCAAGGCCATAAACCCCAGCTTCCTGAAGCCCCCCAGGGTCCCCCCCGCATGGTCCCGTTTGGTCCTGAACCCCCCGGAGCTCCAGAGGGCTGACACCCATGGAATTAGCTGGACTCTGCTCAAGACACTGCCCATCCCTACTGCATTTTAAGGTACGACTTCAACAGCGATTCCTGTTTTCTGCTAAAAAATGGAATACCATACATGTGTATCACACCACCCTGGTCCTCCTGGAAACCTTCTCTTGCTTCCCTTTGGCACCGACCCCGGCTGCCGTAGCCAGCCGAGGCACCGGGGCCGCACCTTGGCTTTCCCAGAAGGCTTATTGAGCACCGTAAATTAAGCACAAGAGCAACAATTTATTCCTTTTTTGGGAAGCTTGGAAAGAAGGATTTTTTTTATCTCCTTCAAAACATCTCTGCTGCTCACCGGTCAGTAACAAATCCTCCCCCTCCAAAGGCAGAGCACCCAACCCACGACGGCCAAGGCTGAGACAGCAGAGAATTTATTTGTACCTTGCTCACTATTTATGGGGTTTTAATTAAGTTTTCTAACGTTACTTACTGACCAAGTATATTTCTTTTCCTGAAGCTCATCAGTGTGAAGGTAACGCGGATTTCCAAGGCAGAGCAGGCCAGCAGTGCCCAGTCCAGTGCAGGGTCACAAAACGCCCTTCCCCGTGGGATGCACCATAGGCTCAGGCTGGGAAGAAAACGTTCCCATATTTTTTTCAATCCCATCCTGCTTTTTTTTCCTTTTTCTTTGTCACGCACTGTGAAGGTAGCTCTGACTTTCTCCACTCGAGTGTCTATTAAGAACTGTCTGAGCTCGTTGCCCGTCTCATTCCCCTGGGTGCCGGAAGAAGGCGGCTGCCGGCGGTGGGGAGGAGCAGCTGGGGCACCCGGCCGTCGCCTGGGCGCTGGGGCGGAAGGTTTCTCCCTTCCACCATGTCCCACAGGCTCAGGGACACCCGGGAAACAAAACAACTCGAGGGTCCAATTTCAGGGCAACTTGCGTAGCCGGAAAGAGCGTGATCTGGCTGCGGCTCAGGGCCACTAAATCGTTAGGAGCTGGCTCCTGCTGCCAGAACACCTCAACGGGCTGCGGCGTTCAGCCGGGGACTGCTTTGATCAGATGAAGGATGAGCACACCCTAAAACAGCAGAAAAAGGCCCCCAACCCCCAGAAAACCAAACCCGAAACCAAAATCAGAAAATCGACTTATTTCACAGCTGTGTCTAGCTCCAGTTCTAACTTTTGTTTTACACCCACACAAGCCACTGGCGCAGGAAGAATGCTGAAAGTTGGCAAAGCGTTTTCCAGGGACACGGAGAGACGAACCAGCACTTCCAGGGAATGTGGCAGCCGTGGCTTCTGCTGCGGCCGCTCCAGCCATCGCCATCACCATCTGCCCACAGGAACCCCAGGTGCAGCCCTGCCACAACTGCCACTTATTTGACCACACACGTACCGATTATTTTGGTTTCCTTGGCCCTCACCAGAGCGCCGCACAGTTTATTTGCAGCGTTACTCAGTGGGTCACATTTTAGGTCTGTCTATTGTTTTTCTGATCTTTCTTCAAAGACTTTTAACGGGGGGGGGAGCTGGACACAAGGGCCTGGGAAAAGCTGCAGTTTTCCCGCGGGCCGGAGCCGGGCGCTGGAGCTGGTCCCGTGCTCGGCGAGGGCAGAGTCGGGGCCGGCAGACCCCCACCCGCTGTCCCGGGGCGATGCTCCCAGTCCCCCACCCTGGGCCACCTGCGGCAGGATGGGCACCGGGATGCTCCGCAAGGACCTTGCCCTGCTCCTCCCAACCTCGCACCGCTTCGGCAGAGAGGGCAGGCTAATCCAAGGGAGAGCCACAGACATCAGCTTTTAAATTTTAACACGCATTTTCAGAGTAACCTAATGCATTTGCCGGGGGAAAATCAGACACTGCTAAGCTGAATTACTCCATTAGGCTGACTACTACAGCTTTGGAGAACATAAATAGTATGTTTACCCACATAAAGCTATTACTAATTCCAAAGAAAGAAATCTAAAAGGTGTTTCTTTTATTCTAAGTGTTTGCAGATTGAAATTAAACCGCTTCTGTAAGCACCAATGAAAGATACATTATTATTTTTTTTAATTTTCATTTGCGAACATAACATTAAATATTAACTGAAGCGTCTTTTGCAAAACACTTCTATTCATTTCCTGTGTGGCGCAGAAGGGAATGACCTTCCGTGTACAAGACAAGCTTTGATGCGTCTAACGAAGCGCTGCACTAATGAGACCCTGAAGCAGCACCGTGTGGGACCCCTGGGTGAGGACCCTGCCCGCAGCCCCCCCGGGGCAGCAGAAGCAGCAGCCCCAGGCTTACACCGCCAGCACCCAGCATTTCCCCACCAGCACCCAGCACTTCCCTATCAGCGCCAGCATTTCCCTATCAGCACCCAGCATTTCCCCACCAGAACCAGCAGTTCCCCAGCAGAGGAGAGCTCCAACCTTTCTCCAAACCTCATTACTGTGCCAACTTGCACGTCGCGCTGGCGGCTGCTCTGCACGGGGCCGGGGACGGAACCCCTTTATTGAGCTTCTCTCTGGAGCGGAGAGGGGACATGAGCTGCTCCCTTTGCTCCTGGGGGCTCAGTCCCGCGCGGGCGACCGACCCACGAGCACCACCAGCTTTGACAACCACCGTGTTCATAACCCAAATTTGACCATCTAACCCTCTCCCTCCCTGGCAGCCCCGCACGTGGCCGGGAGGAGAGTGGTGGCTGCGGGCAACCACCTGCGGACCCTGTTTTCTATGCCTAGATAGACTCGCTGCGCACCCGGGTCTCCGAGCATCAAACCACCGCCTGGAAATGCCGCTAATTTAACTCGCCACAAACCAACCTCTTCGTCTACGCAAACAATAAATGAGCCAGCAACGCCCAGCCACCCTGGCTCTCTGCGCCGCTGAAGCAACCCTCAGCAGCAGCCACGTTTATTTGTGAAGACACGTGGGAGGAGAAAAAAAGTTCAGCTCCTGCCATGGGGAAGCTCGTTACGGAGCTGGGGCCACACTCCCGTGGGAAATGTGTGGCTGCAGCGGAGCCGCAGCTGGGGCCAGTGGGGGCACTGGGGCTGGGGGGGGGACAGATCATGCCCCGAGAGCCCACGGGGCTGCCCGGCACCCGGCGTGCCCTGCCGTATGGCACGGGATGGCGAGGGGCCTCGGAGGGAGAGGGCAGGGACAGTCCCAGGGGAGCAGGACCGGACAACACTCATGCGAGCACCACCAGTGCCGTGGGCTGCTGCCTGCGGGACCTGCAGCTCCCACTGCGAAGGGAAAGAAGTGGTTTGGGGTTGGGGTTTTTTTCCGGAAGAATGGGGGCTATTTTGAACAGGAGAAGTTTCCAAGATACTCGGTGTTCAAGAGTACTATTAGTCAATGGTTTTTGCAGGAGGGGAAAAAAAGTTTATAACATAAGCGTTCATTTTTGTTAATGCCAAGTTGCATGTATCTCTGCTATACCAGTATTTCACTGATATGTATGTAAATGTATGCACATATGGTTATAAGTGAAGTCTAAATATCAAATAGCATGAGTCAATTAGCAGATTCTTCCTTACTGTTTCTTCTAAAAATGGTGATGATTTCCCATGTGTTCTCCATACCCACACCGCATTGGAGCGTGTGCCGTAATTCGGGGGGGATATAGTGCCCCTTCAGACATTCTCAGCGGATGAATTCCTCCTGGAAGAGCACGAGACCGTCTCAGCGGGTTGAGGCAAGGCTCGCTTCTTCCTGCCCTCGCTTGCCACGGCTTCTGCTGAGAAACCAGCAAGCGCAGAAACAGCAACAGCTTTGGCACGGCGTGGTCCTGGGTTACCGAAAACAAGCCTGGCTGGAATTAGATCGTCTGGCAGCCCTTCTGCTGCGAACTGCGTGCTCTAACACCACCCCAGCGCCTTCCTCGCCTTCGCGATGCCGCGCTGCAGCTTGCAGGCAGCGTTAGTCAGAGCAGGGACTGGATCCAGAGACCTCGTCTCGTAATTTAGCTCGTTTGCATCCTGTGCGAGCGATCCTACTGGTACAGACACAAAGCGCCCGCGCACAGCGGCAGCAGCAGCAGCAGCACTTCCAACGCCGTGGCCGACAGCCAGCATCCCTTAGCGAGCGGCTCGGCCACTGGCACGGCACTCCCAGCGCTGGCTGGGGGACAAAAGGGGCATTGGCCATCACCTCCACGCTGGGCATGAGGTTTGCTTCTTTTTTAAAAAAATGATAATAATTTTTTTAAAAAGTCAGACTGTGAAGATGTGAGTAGGAGGGCCAATCTGGCCAATTAGCCCTAGAAATACGAATTATGCCCACCAGAGCGTAATATAGGGAAAGCAATATATTACGCTGTGGCCAGCAGCACCCTGGTTTGGAAAGCAGGACAAAGAAAAATGGCTTGATATCGTGTCGCTTCATAACTAGAATGAGGTGCTGTGCCTTAAGCAAGTGCCATAAAATTAAGAGAAATCATTTCTAAGAAGAACACTTGCAATCCTGAGAGACGTTGCCTGGGGCACACCAAGCCCCCCAGCTTGAGCCTGGCCCGCAGCCCACCAAATGCCCGTTTCAGCAGAACTTTCCTCTGCGTCCAAACTACAGACCCAAAGTGGTGGGCAGGGGGATGAGGGGTCACTGCCCGAGCACGGCGAGACACGGGGCTCCAAGGTGGCCGCTCCCTTGTGCTGCAGGCAGCAGCGATTCACGCCGAAGCATCCATGGCCAAGCACTCATCCCAGCCAAATGCCTTCTGGGGCCCAGATCCCTGTAGGAAGAAGCCTGGACATCACCGCAGATGCTCCAGTGAGAACTTCTGACCACACTGCATGCACCCTCAGTCACTTTGCCGGTGACACCAAGTCGGGTGGGAGTGTCGACCTGCTGGAGGGTAGGATGGTCCTACAGAGGGATGTGGACAGGCTGGATCGATGGGCCAAGGCCAATGGTGTGAGGTTCAACAAGGCCAAGTGCCGGGTCCTGCCCCTGGGTCACACCAACCCCAAGGATGCTACAGACGTGGGGCAGAGTGGCTGGAAAGCTGCTCAAGGACAAGGACCTGGGGGTGTTGGTCAACATAAGTCATCCGTGTGCCCAGGTAGCCAAGGTGGCCAACAGAATCCTGGCCTGTGTCAGCCATGGTGTGGCCAGCAGGCCTGGGGCAGTCGTTGTCCCCTTGTACCGGGCACTGGTGAGGCCCCACCTCGAATCCCGTGTCCGGTTTTGGGCCCCTCACGCCGATAAAGACATGGAGGGGCTGGAGCGTGTCCAGAGAAGGGCAGCGGAGCTGGTGAGGGCTCTGGAGCACAAGTCTCCTGAGGAGCGGCTGAGGGACCTGGGGTTGTTCCGCCTGGAGAAGAGGAGGCCGAGGGGAGACCTTCTCGCTCCCTGCAACTGCCTGAGAGGAGGGTGTAGCCAGGGGGGTCGGTCTCTTCTCCCAAGTAACAGGAGATGGGACAAGAGAAAATGACCTCAAACTGCACCAGAGCAGGTTTAGGATGGATATCAGGAGAAATTTCTTCCTGGAAAGGGCTGTGAAGCGCTGGCAGAGGCTGCCCAGGGCAGTGGTGGAGTCGCCATCCCTGGAGGTGTTTCCCAGCCCTCAGACGCGGTGCTGAGGGACACGGGTCAGGGCTGGGTTGGGCAGTGCTGGGCTGATGGTTGGACTCCATGAGCTTAGGGGTCCCTTCCAACCTGGGTCATTCAGTGATTCTATGATAACGTGCTGCTTAGTTATTTCCATGGACTAAATACATGTGCACAAAACACTGAAAATTTATAGTGCGTGTACAGAAGACCAAGGAACGGCTTGATATGGGCTGCTAACCTGATCCTCCAAAGTGGCAGACGTGAAAGGGTCCGGAAACAAGCTCGGCAATGATTAATTGGATGGAGGACTCCCGTGGCAGAAAGTGTGGAGGAACGTTTCCCCAGGAATCACCCTTCCTTTTTAAGAAACATGAAAACCACAGGACCCTCCAGCATCGTGGCTGTGCCTTTTCCCACGGGGTTTCCTCCAGACCTGTCCCAACAGGGCCCCGCAGCCTGGGTCCCCGACGAGCCGCCCGGGGGCTGGTTCCTGTTTAACAGGAAACATTCCTGTTAAATCAGCCAAATAAAAGAGGAGAGAGGTCGTTCCACCACAAGCAGAGTCTGAGCTGTGGCTGCCGTAGGGAAACCTGGCCGGCCGAAGAGGGAGGGAGCGTAGCAGTGTTAACCGCTGCTCTGACTGTTCCCCTTTCTTTCTAATTAACAACATTTACCCCCATTTTATAATTTTTTAAAAAAAATTCTTAGGAAGTAGTAATACATTTTTCCCCCAAGAGCTCAGGCTATTTTAGCCATGCATTATTTCTGCAGAACCCAACCATAAAACTTTCAAATGAGTCTCCTGAGGTTAATGACTTACCCTGGTGCACGTGGGAAAATACCAAATCCAAGCGTTGCCACTGCTGCATACGGAATTCATTAGATTTGGGGCCTCTGGCGCTCACCCATCCCGCTCCCACCCGTGTTTCCAGATGTCCCTCGTGAAGGAGGCTCGTCCGTGCCGTGGTACCAGCACACAAACTATCTCCATGGGTTTGGGCTCCCCAGGGTACCCCAGCCCTGCCCAGCACCCCTGGCTGCGTCACCTGCTCTCTTTAAAACCAGCCAGCGCGAGCCATCCCACCAAACACCGGGATTTGGGGTCACCCCCGAGGCTTCAGGCCATTGTAGGTGCATTCTGAATCTGAAATACTAAAGACCCAAACCACCAGCAGTCGAGGGCTGTCTGTAAATACCTTGGCCGAACGTCAGTTGGTGCAGCTTCCACAGATATGGGAACACAAACAGATTTAACAAAACTACAGCTCTCTGTCACAATTATGCTGTGTATCTGGTTTTATGCCATTTTATTTGTCTCTTTGCATCGACGGCACTTAAACCTAAGAGAGCTCAGGCAGAAAGTAGCTCCCCACGTGTCCATGTGCTTATTTACATGCAGGAGTATTGATTATTTAGCAGTTAGCCAGTTGCTATGACACCAAACATCACCGATCTAGGAGCAAACAAGTGCTCTCTCCCGTAGTTCATAAATACCAATTATGGTAGAGCGGCTCAAAATTTTCCATTCGGATAATCTCCTCCAATTTCATCTTCTCTCTATATGATATTCTTTGCTTCCTGTTAAAAATTCACCTTTCTAAGCTACTTTTTTCCATTTTACTCAATCTCCAAAAAGCAGTCCATTTACAAATGTGTCACCATCGCACGGTCTGTGTCCCCGGCAGCCAGGGCCCCCGGTGCCCCGGCATCTCCCGCGTCGGTGGCATCTCTCTGGAGGCAGCTCCGGGCTGGCGGTGCTGCACCGGCCCTGC
>VZSF01002869.1:320826-359847 GCA_013398295.1 Chionis minor | reverse complement strand
GGCGGGGGCTTGGGGTGGAAAGGGGAGCTGAAGCCGCAACGCAGCTGAAAGCTTTTAGCAATTTTCAAAAAGAGCAAATGACCCAGAAGTTAAAAAAAATGGCGCTTGGGTTAAAATACTGCCGCAGCAATCTGAACCAAAGCGGCTACACCCTCAGATTTAAAGCTTGCAGTAGCCTGTGCTGCTGATTTAAAGCTAATAAAGCAACAAAAGGGACTAAAAATGCTAATTAAGGCATGAATAACCTGACTAGTGCTCCATCCACCCGGACACCTTGCCCAGCCCAGCCCAGCCCAGCAGCCTGGGGAGAGCCGGGGCGGCTGGCAGGGCAGGGTCACAGCATTGGAAATTCCCCAGAAATAGGGGCATGAAGCATTCCGGCACTTTTTAAAGCCAGAAAGAAAAAATGCATGCGTGCACGCTTTCCTTCCGAGGTCCGAAAAGCAGCGCCCTGTGCGCGAGGTGGAAGCTGGCTGAGGGGGGCTGGCTGGTGGGGTGCCACGGCTTGGCCACCGGGGCGGTCGGGAGAAAGAGGAAAACAACTGAAAGAGCGTTCCCAGAGTCCCAGGAGCACAACAGCAGGCGCCTGAGAGACTCACCAGAGGCACAGGAGCTGGAGGGAGACGAGGGCAGAAGGCGAATTTGGGAGATGAATACCCAGCCCGCCGATTAGCGCACGCACCCGGCGCTTCAAACGCGTCCAAGATGATGAGCTCAGACTTCAGCAGCACCAAGACGTTAATAACGGCATCTGGGGAAGATCAAGGCAGCTCCACGGCTCCCAGCCACTGGTCTGTAGGTCTGTGTTTTCCTCAGCTCCTGGCAAAGGCAGAACATTGGATGAACCTGAGTCTGGATCGCATAGAGGATGGGTGGAAACTCAATAAATAGATAGATACACAGACAGACAGACAGATAGATCCCTACCAAGTGATATAGATACACTGTCATTTCCAAGTTAACTTACTTCTGTTTCCTTTCCCCTTCACCTTGTGACACGGAAGCCACCTCGCAGGTTTGACTCCATCACTGCGCTCGTACTGCGATGGCAGCCCAGGGGGTTGGACAAGGGGGATCTGTGAAAGGTGACATCGTCTTTCAAGATCCCGCGGCCACACGAGAATGGCAAGGTGGCAGGTGTCTGTCCTCCCCATACTAGAGACCGAAAAACTATGGTGAATAATCACATCAGTATTGGACTCCAACGTGTCCAATACTGCCTCATAGAAGCACCCCCTACGCCTTTTAACCTCAGCCCTCTAAGAAATGGTCTAACTTCAACTCAGTAACTTGAGATATCCTTTAGAGTTTATTTCCTTCAGAGAAAGGCAATATCCCTCTTTCTGTCCAGGCTAGAAGGTCGTTGCTTGTAATTTTACAAGATGCAGGATGGAGGAGGGGAGGTGAAGAGTCTGTTGACATGGGAATAGTTTTAAAGATATTCCAGAGCTGTGTTCTGGTGAGATTCGACTTATTTTTTAAGCACCAGTAGATGGTTTTTGGCGTTATAAATCAACAACAGAGTATTTGATTCGGCAAGATCTGTGTACAATGCTGGTGATGGAAAGCAGTGCAGCAAGTTGTTTAAAATAAAATAAAATAAGAAAATCCGAGTTTTTTCACACTGGTAGCAAGCCAGCTTATGTTCTCCTAAATATCCTGCCAAGATATACAATATATGACAGTCTCAGCTTCCAGAAATTCAGAAGACCCAGCAGCCTGCAGCGCGTCACCGAGCCTGTGAGATATGGAGGAGCAACGTGGGCTTTGTGGTGGGTCTCAGAGCCCAGAAACCGGTGGAGCTCGGATGCCAGGAGCCAGCATGGAGCCAAGCCCAGGGGGCAGGGGGGTGATGGCGGTGCTCACAGGGGGGGTCCCATGGCCATCGCCCCCTGGACGCTGCCCGGTGGCCGCAGGAGGGGCTGTCCTGCTCTGCGGGGCGCCGTCCTGCTGCTCCCCAGATGAGCACTGGCTAGGGCTGGGACAGCCATGGGAGAGCAGGATGGAGTAGGAGAAGCAGCTGCCAGGAACTGAGGCTCCTGCGAATCCGTATGGGGAAGCCGAGAGAGAAAATGTCCCCACACAGGTCTCATCCCTGCCTGGGAAGGAGCAGCAGTGCTGGAGCAGCACCAGCCCCACGCCAGCCAGGGGGCATTTGGAAGGGAAGCCATCTCCAGTTTCTGAACCATCCCTGTGCAAGTTCTACCTTTCTCTGGCTCTGAAACCATCCCCCTGCTCCACTGGGAAGAGGACACAGAGAAGCTCAGATCCAGGACTCACATCAAGGGAAGGGGTGTCTTTACTTGCCAGAAACACTAGCAACGTCATATAAGCCCTCCCAGTTCATTTCAGTTTCTTTAATATTTAATATAGGCCATCTGGAGTCTTGTGTGCCAATTTTTTCTCTGCACAGCAGATTTTGGAGCAAATTTTCCATTCACAGCTGTTTACTTGGGGTTCAGCACAACCAGACTGAAGAGGTCAGAGCTGAACGTGCCAGAAAGATAACGCAAAGTTCTTCCACCAAACTGCTTTGAATGAGAGGCTTGATGACTCCTTTCTCCCCACGGAAGTTTGCTTCTTCATAAATGCAGAGAAAACCGGCTTTTCTTTGGAGGACAAAGTATGAAAAGCCTTAGAAATGCTAAAGGGAGCACAGCTCGTATGTGTGTGTAACCTCCCAAGAGAAGAGAGCCGGGGTTTGAGTTGGAAGTTGGTGTGAAGAGCAACACGCCTCTGCGTCGGTGCCAGCCCAGGGCCCCTAAACCATCGTTGGGTTTAAAGGTGTCCACATCTCTAGGGTAGCCTAAAGATGCCCCACCAGTAGGTTTAAAGATGTATCGTGAGAAACCGGTGACTAAAGTGATTTGGTCGCTCGTTGGTCTTTCCCACTTTGTGCCAGGCACAGCTGGGGCTAATCCTGCCCCTCACCTCAATCTGAAAACACGCCGGAGGCGTTTTGCTGTGCCCGGTGACCCGGACCAGTCGGAGAGCGCTGGCCAGTGGGGTGATGCTGCCCAGGGCCACCCAGCATCACTGCGGGTGGTCCTGGCCTTGCCCTCGCCAAAGGCTTTCCCCGACGCATGGCGGGAAGGGGAAGATGAAGCGGCTCTGAAAATTTGCCATCAGCAAAAAAAAAAAAAGGTCAAACTTGCCTCCAGTGGTGCTGGACACCCTCTGGTGTCCTCAGCTTCTGCACCACAGCGCGTCTCATCTGGTTACTCACAGGCGGAGCCGTTGTACGGTGCTTCCTTGGAGAAGCTGGAGAACATCTCCCACACCTCTGGGTGGCCGCCGGAGCGGGGCCAGCCGTGGCCTCCTGCTCAGCTCCCTCGCAGCCGCGGATTTGAGCACTCCCTGCATGTTGCTGAAATGACACCAGACGCCCGCCCCGAAAATTAGTTTTTTCAAAGCACTATCAGCTTGTTTAAACACACGATAAATCTGAGCGAAGTGTTGTTCCTGTTGAGACAAGCTGAGAAGAACTGTAAACTTGGAGAGGCGACTCGTGAGGCTGCACAAGTGGACAGGACACAGGCGGGTCCCTCGTATTTCATCCTCCCTGGGCTCCTCCACAGCCGCTGCCAAGAGCCGCCTCCAAACACCGAAAACACGGGCTCAGGCTCAGCAGCGCCACGCAAGTGTTCCAAGCTCCAGAGGACTTTGGCCCTCGGAGCCTCGGATGTGTGCTTGGACTTCTTTTTTTGGGGGGTTGTTTTTTTTGTTTTTTTTTTTTAAAAGGCACAATGTTTAATTTTAACATTTCGTGCAAGCACATGCTATGGGCAAGCTGTCCCTATGGAGCTGCGGTGTGGGAAACAAGGAGCTCGATGGATGCCGAGTGTTACGGACGGGCGGCTGAGCATCATCGCCCGCGTTTCTCGGAGAGGAGGGGGGAAAGCACAGGTTAAAAAAGAAAACAGCTGGTTTCCAGGGAATGCTGTTCCCCTCCAGGGATCAAAACAAGGGCCAGCGTTTTAAGAGCAGTTTGCGTTGATCCTGGGGCACCTGTAAGGCAGTTGAACCTCTGCCTGACCAAACCCATCTCCCTCAGAGAGCGATATTTTAACCATTTCTGGATAGAATTCAGACCCTCTGTCTTGCACCACACATTGAAGGACCAAGTCTAAGGAGAGGGGGTGACTCTTCTCCTCGCTCACACTTTCTCCCTGTAAACTCTAAAGAAACGAACTGGGAAGTAACCAGCCATGCCAGCCTCCCGCGCCTCCTGGGCAGGCAGCGCCTCGGCGGTGCAGGGCTGCGTATGGCAACCTCTGCCGAGACGGACGGACGGACAGACGGACGCAGCAGCCTCCCACGCCGCGGAGCCAAGCTTCCCATCGCCCGCCCAAAGCGCCCCCCCCCCGTCACCAGCTGGGACAGTCCCTGGGCAGAACCAGGTGTTAACGCAGACTCTCTGCTGGGCAGGGGGTAGAAAAATTATAAAATAATAATTATAAAAAGGACACCTGCAGGTGTCTGTCCCCAGAGGCACGCAGGCTGCAGTAGCACTGTGTCACTACAAGCTGGGGTCAGTGACGTTTTGCTGCTTTACTATGATTTTGTCTTCATTATCAAACCGTAAAAATTGAAAAGATCTGAAAGACAACTTGTACGTGCTTGGGACAGTTTGTACAAACCTGGTTCTGCATTTGGCATTTGCTTCTACACATTTGTCCGCAGAGTGGAGCAGCTTTACCAATATGCATTCGACGTTTAATGTGAATCAAGATGTTTTTACAAAACATTTAACACACTCATTTGAAAGACAGAAAACCTGCTAAAAGGCAGATTTAAAAGGGCACAAGGCACACCCACGTAACGACTTTCTCCACATCTGATTCTTGCATAACCATATACCTGCAAACTTGTATTCCCAGGCACATTCTACTGTCAAAGACCACATCTGTGTCCTGTTAGGAGCACTAACCCCCCTCTTCACGTGTCCCAGCATCCCGACCCAGATGGTCCCCAGCCGAGGTGAACATCACCGGCCAACGGTGAGGTCATCTGGATCCTGCTCTGCAGCTCTCAAACCTGGGGTGATCACAGAGATTAATTTCCTTGCTTTACAACGGACCAGTAAGAAAAAAAACACCTACCCCATTTGGAGAAGAAATTTCCATGTACACATATTTTCGTAATTCGGGGAAAAAAAAAAAAAAAAAAAAAAAGGAATTTGTTAATACATGTCACTTCTCTCTGTGGTTGTATTTCACAGAGGAAAATTTTCAAAACAACTTTGACTTTTATTAGAGGACAATCGTTATGAACATTTTTTTAATATATTTTTTTTTTAATTAATCAGCTGTTCCATCTCCTATCCGAGTCCCTGTCCTCAGAAGGGAATCTATAAATAATGTCAGAAGATGACTTTGGGAACCAAGAACTGAGGATTGATTTGAAACAATTGTTTTATACACTCAGGGAAAATTTAAATCCTAGGTCTATAGGATATTGCACGTTGGAAGGGATCTCAGGAGGCCTCCAGTCCAACCACAGCAGGGTGCTCCGAGATGCACAGGACCTTACCCAGTCTGGTCTTGACAGCCTCCAAGGCTGGGGACTTCACACCACCTCTGGGCAACCGGTGCCACTGCTCCACAGTCCGCACGGGCAGGAAGGCTCTCCTCACATCCAGCCTGCACCTCTCTTGGTTCAGCTGACACCCAGCCATGGCCTGCCATCCCCGCCACGCACCGCCGGGAAGACCCAGGCTCTGATCTCCCCCTCCAGCCTGCCGCGAGGTCTCCAAAGCCACCCCTGCTCCGAGCCAAGCTCAGCCCTGGCACAGCGAGTGCTCCAGCCCCTGCCCATCCTGGGAGCCTCCACCAAACCCACACCAGGTTACTCCCATCTTGCTTGTACTGAGGGCCCCAAATCTGGAGTTTCAGATGTGCTCTGGCAAGGGGGGGTGGTCACTTCCCTCCGTCCTGGCCGTGTTAACGCACACCAGGATGGCGCCGCCTGTCCTTTCTCGGCTCACTCCCATGAAGTCACACATACCAAGCTTTTATCAAGCATTGGCACAGGCTGCCCAGGGAGGGGGTGGAATCGCCGTCCCTGGAGGTATTTAAAAGCCGGGCAGACGTGGTGCTGAGGGACATGGGTTAGGGGGGGTTTTGGCAGTGTAGGTTTCCGGTTGGACTCGATGATCTTGAAGGTCTCTTCCAACCCAAGTGATTCTGTGATTCTATATCTAAGGTCTTTATCTGATACGAGGCCATTCTCACCTCCTTGTCCGCTGCAGCACGAGACGTTGTGCTGCCCGTTGTGTGATACACTTTGAAACGGGCTCTCCCGGTGTTCCGAAGCCGGGTTGCCACATCTGGTGCTCAGCCAGGAGGACGAGCCACCGCTCACACGTGCGGCCATGGTCTGGGCTCCATTTGGGCTCCGCTCCAGCCACCGAAGCCTCGCTGATGCTGCAGCACCTACCGGAGGTCACAGCACAGCTCCTCTGCCACACGAGCTGCAAATGCTGGACACGGCACCAGCTCCGAGGCTGAAACCTGCGCCCTGGAAAAGAAAATAAATCCCAGCAGTGCGTGCTAATCCTGTTTGCCTCAGCAGCTCTGCTCTGGAGAAAACATTCCCTGCGATGGACGGGAGCCTGGAGCTGGGCTGCAGCCCCGAGCTGTGATATCGGAAAACGTCTGGACGTTTCCAATAGCATTAGCTTCTCTCCTTTGTTGTATATGCAAAAAATTAATCTTCCAAAACCCGTAAATTCTGTATGAGCTCTTTCTCTGGAGTAACATGACGGAGATGTTTATGTGCACCCACGTCTGACCCTCAGCCACCCCCAGCAGGCGGTTTTCCTCCAGCCCTCTCCCGGAACATCTCCCGGCACATCCAAAAGCCTTCCCCTCGCTCCTGCAGCCCCGGGGAGGGGAGAGCCCACCCATGGGCGCTAAAACCAGGGCAGCAGAACCAAGTCGTGGGCTCCGGGGCTGCTCCGAAGCCCCCGCCGAACTCTGACACGTCCCTGGGGTGTGCGAGCGGCTGCTCCTGCACAACTTCTCCCGGCAGATAAGCCAGAAAAGAGCAGCAACACCGAGCGGAGACGGGGCAGGAGCCCTCCCCGGCTGCCGGAGTGTCCCGCAGGCGCTGGGTGTCTCACGGCACAGGGTCCCCAGGCTCCGTGTCCCGGGGTGCCCCAGCAGAGGCGGCGGATGCTCCGTGCGGACGGGGGAGCAGAATCGCCCCCAGCGCGGCCTCGTGGCCGGGGAGAGGAGCAGAGCTGGTCAGGGGCTTGGAAAATGGAGAGGTGGAAGTGGGTAGGATCAACACCCACTTAGCACTTTTCCTCCCTCTCTCCTTTCTGCCCCCTTTCCCTGCAGTCCCGGGGTGGGGGGGTCAGGCAGTGACTTTGGGTTCGGCTCTTTAAAGGCCGAGCATCGTTAGTGAGCGACGTGCCGGCCGCCCCAGCCTGTGCCCCTGCAGCCGCTGGCGGCCCCGAGACAGAGCCCAAATCCCACAGGGACAATCTCCATCTGGAACGAGGAGTGGGGACCTGGCTCCCCACCAGGCAGTGGTCAGGCGAAGGGAAAACATCCTGCCCTACGTCAGGAAAGTGTATACACAGGAATACGAAAGTACTAATTTATTTTTTTTTAAATGGCACATTAACTAAAACCATGCTAAGTCAGCTTCCCTCTTATTTTATGCCAAAGCTGGTACAAGGTTTCAGCTGTGCTATTGTGGTACCCCTGACCGACACGCTTTATGCCACATCCTCCCTCGCGCGGTTGTTAAGGCTGAATTATTTCTGTCTCATCCCTTCAAAGAGGACCAGGGACTGAAAGTGCCAGCACAAAACCAGCGCACATGACGCCGGCTCTGCTCTCGGCTTCTACGTTTCCTCTCCCCAAGCAGAGTTATTCTGGATTCACTTGGGCGTCAGAGGCACAACTCATCAGGAAGTAAAAGAGAAGACAATGGAAACATGTTCCAGGACAATGTTATTCTCTCCTCATTTGTAAATAACAATCAATTCCTACATTTTCTTTGTATTAACGTATATATTTGTTATATGCGTTTACATATTTCTAGCAGCAAATTCATTTCCTGAGGTTTCCCTAGCCTACCAGCAGCGGGTAAGTTTCTGGCGATTCTACAACCTGGGTATCTTTTGGAAATCCAAATGTTATTTTTCCCCATGGACGTCAAGCAGGTTTCATTGCAAATGAGGAGTGTCACTACCGTAGCCTACACAAAATCACTCCAACGGTCACATCAGATCCCTGTCAAGTTCAGGAGAAAACCAATTTCGCCCAACAACAGTGTAAAGAAAATGTTCTTTTGCGTCAGACACAACAAATGAGAAAACCTGCCAACCTGAAAGCAAGCAAACGGCAGCTGCAAACCATAAACAATGAAGTTACGCAGCTGCCACCGGTGGCCTCACCCTGTGCGGGACATTTTAACATGCAGCAGGAGAACCTGATCCTGCTCCAGCCGGCGGCGAAGCTCCCGGCAGCGGGAGCGCAACCAGAGCGGCACCGGCCCCTGCGCCCTGCTCCGCCAGCCCGGCCACCTTCGCCCAGGGCTGCGCCACCTTCCCGGCATGGGGACACGGTCACTCACCCAAACCCACCTGCGCGGGCGCCCCGGGGGATGCTCAGGCTGTCCCGGCAGCCCCTGTCTCCCCCCAGCACCTCGCAGCTCCGCCGCAGCCCCAGCTTCCCCCAGCCCATCCGCGCCCACATCTGGGTGACCCCCGGGACACCGGTGGCACCGGAGCCCGCGCTGCGCCCCTGCCATTGCCGCTCCTGGGGACTCGCCCCCAAACGTCGCCTGCCCCGCAGCCAGGAGACCCGTTCGTCACACGGGAGCGCGATGGCAGCTGGTTTCGCCCTGGCAGCACGCCCCGCTTTTCCGAAAACACACCCTGCAAAGGCCAAATTGTCCCCGCTTAATCCCTGGGAGTTTGGCAGGGCTGCCTGTGGCGCCGCAGGGCGAGGGCACCGAGCACAGCAGGGTGGCCCCGTGCTACGACACCCCGGCCGTGCCGGAAACCCCGGAACAAGGGACCTGAACCCTGTGCCACGTGAAGTCGGGGGCGCCCAGCCCCGGGCTAAAAGGGACCCCAGACCACAGGTCTTTACTGAAAAATAGCTCTCTAGCTGCAGCGGGGCTCTGCATTTACCGTCTCTGATTCATTTTTCCTGCAAACTTGAGGACTGATCTGGCACCGAGAGGGTTTGTCCCCAGTCTGGGAACCACCAAGAGTTACAGCCACTGTGGAGCAGTTCAAACCCACTCCCGCCTGCAGCCAGGCAGCTTGTGCTCCTACACAAGCCTGAAAAAACACATTTATCTGCCTTCTGACCCACAAGCCACAGTTTAAAAGTATAGGTTACTAAAATGCATCTTTAACGACTACGTCCAGAGGCCCAACACTAAATTTTTGGTTTTAAAGACTAAACCAGAGCAGAAGACAAATTGCAGAGCCTTGGTGCTTCTTTTTTTGTAAGGTGGGATCTGTGAGGGGGAAAGAACTGACCGGTCACAAGACGTTCCTTCACTCGTGGTCGGCACCGGCAGAGGAGGCTGGGGCACCCCTGTGGGTCCCCCAGCACCATGGCTGCTCCCCGGGGCTGCCCTGCTCCCCCGAGACCCTTTTGAACCTCACCCCAGCACCCTGCCTCCCCAGAATCCACCTTCTCCAGCATGCAGCTTCTCCAGCATCCCGCCTCTCCAGCATCCCGCCTCTCCAGCATCCCGCCTCTCCAGCATCCCGCCTCTCCAGCATCCCGCCTCTCCAGCATCCCAGCACCCCACCTCTCCGACACCATGGATCCCAGCCTGCCCTTTGCTGCGGGCTCAGGAGACCACCTCTCCTCCCCCCCAGCACCACCAAACCCCACCGCTGTGATGGGGCTTTGTCTGGGGGCTGTGTTGCTCGTTAAGGAGAAACGGGGATTACCTTTAACGAGTCAGCTGGAGGATCACCAGTCACATCAAACGATCCCGTTTGCTAAACAAATCCAGCTGAGATGTGCCAATATTTGCTCAATATTGATAAAACAAACATTTTAAAGTGAAAAGTACATTTATGCAACTGTTTTATGGAGACGTTTGACTTGAAGCACCGGAGCGGGTCCCCAGGGAGGCTGTGACGTCCCCATGGCCGGGTGTGCCCCAGCCTGCCCGAGGACCCGCTCCAGGAGACGCTGCTGCCGTGGGGCTGAACCAGGGGGGGTTCCAGAGGCCCCTGCCCACCCCGGCCCTCCGGCGGTTTGCGCTTGGACAGGTTTTCCTCCACTGCCCTCATCCGTGCTTTGCAAGTGTGGACACAGATTTTCCGGCTCAGGGAAGGTGAGGTAGGTATCCCACCTCCCCTGCAGGCATTCAGAGCCATAGCTTTTATACTGCAAAAAGAGAAAGTTTTCATAGTGAAAGTTTTTATATGCCTGAAGTAGTGAGTTGGCTGGGTGGGAAGTTCAACAAGGCCAAGTGCAAGATGCTGCACCTGGGTCCACTCTGGAGAGACCCCCCTGCAGTGCTGCCTCCAGTGCTGGGGTCCCGACAGCAGGAGGACACGGAGCTGTTGGAGCGGGGCCGGAGGAGGCCCCGGAGATGCTGGGAGGGCTGGAGCCCCTCTGCTGGGAGGACAGGCTGGGAGAGCTGGGGGGGTTCAGCCTGGAGAAGAGAAGGCTCCGGGGAGACCTTCCAGCCCCTGCCAGGGTCTGAAAGGGGCTCCAGGAAAGCTGGGCAGGGACTCGGGATCAGGGAGTGGAGCCACGGGACGAGGGGTGATGGTTTCACACTGGCAGAGGGAGATTGAGATGAGCTGTTGGGCAGAAATTGCTGGCTGTGAGGGTGGGGAGCCCCTGGCCGGGGTTGCCCAGAGCAGCTGTGGCTGCCCCATCCCTGGAGGTTCAAGGCCAGGTTGGACGGGGCTGGGAGCAGCCTGGTGTGGTGGGAGGTGTCCCTGCCCAGGGCAGGGGGTGGCACTGGATGATCCTTAAGGTCCCTTCCCCCCCAAACCATCCCGTGATTCTGTGATTGCAAGTTGGGCAGCAAGTGCCTGTGGTATCACGGTCCAGCCCAATTGCAACGTGCATCTGAAATGCAAGCGGGGGGCAGCAGCTCGGTGCTGGGCTCCCTGCGCTGCAGCGTCCAGCTCAGCGCTGACCCGTGGCACCGGCACCAGCACCGGCACCCGCCGGGCTGTCGGCATGCACCCGGCCTCTGGGAGAGTTTTGCAGGGGTATGGAAATGATATAAATTAGAGAAATTAGACAGCTCTTTAAACACAGATAATTTCATGAAGAACGGCCCCGCAGAGGGGTATAAAATAGCAGGAATTCATCGTAGTGAAAACTATTTTCTGTTTAAGGGCGGAGCGGTGAGGAATGTAGCCCCGCCAGGGAAAAACACAACATAAAATACAGCCTAAGCCATAACAACCGTCGGTGCATCTCCCCCCGAAACCGTTCAGCGCCTTTTTTCCACTCCTTTCCCAACCTCGGCTCCATCTGCCTCTCGCCCGCGGTGTCGGGGGGGCCGGGGGCGTTTTGCTGCACCATCGCCAGGGCGCGTGGGCAGAGTCCCAGAATTTCGGCAGGACTGCGGTGCGCGTGAGGGCGACGCTTTGGCTGCTCCCTGTGTTACAGCAATTCCATGATTACAGACGGACGCGGAGCATCCTGAGCGGGGTGATACCTGCAAACCTCGTTCTCTCATCTTCCCAGCTGGAGCCAGGCGGATTACAAAAGCGCGCTTTAAATAACTGCTTTGCAGCCCAGGGAGCAGTGAATTCTTCAGCGCTTTACACTAGTTTTGGTGCACATGCCATATCAAATTTAACTGCCTCAGCTGGAATACGTGAGGACAAGCAGGCAGGCAATAAAAATACATTATTGCTCTACGAAACAAGATAAATATCTCTAGGAATATATATACGTGGCCTGCAACAAAAGTCAGCATCCACCCTGTCTGAAGTGCACAGTAATTATTTTGTGCACGTCAAGAATGCCTCTTTCTTTGTTCCATCTATTTTAGCCTTCTTCTCCCACCACTGTTTTTGGAGCTTCTAATGATCCTTTGAAAATCAGAGACTGTGTTAGAAGCGAGAAGAATTTTCAATGCAGCAGCGAGGAAAGGTGTAGGATAAACATGCTGCTCATGGAGATTAAGTGTAGAGGACTGTCTAGACAGCTAAATTCCTATGGATTTCATTTATCGGGTCCGTCACGCCAAGATCTCTTTTGTTTCCAAACAAGGTCTGGCAAAACCTTCACCCCGCTGCAGCGTCCAGCCTCTCCCGGCGGCTCGGCAGCCCCGCAGCCTCGGACGCTGGACGAGCGGGATCCCTGGGAATGCCGGCGGGAGCGCTGATGCCCTGTGCTGTGTCCCTGCTTCCCCACGTTCGCCCACCCAGCGCTCCGACTTGTTCGCCCTGCGCCGCGGGACACACGTGGGGTGGGCCACAGCAGCATTCCCGCCTGGCAAAAGTCCTTCCCAGGAAATCACATTTCACTCCTCTCCGGTTGTAGCTGCTCAGAGTGTGTTTCCATCACAGCACATAAACTACTTTCTTTCTAATTTAGGTAAAATAATGGAGGAAGTTGTTGCTTCGAGTCCCGGCGGTCAAGTTGTTAACAAAAACCCGTGATTTATACGCAGCCTTACGTCCATCACATTGCCAAATTTTGAGGGATTTCCCCAAAGTCAGCTCAGCCTTCTGTAAAGCTGAGCAATACCACAGTAGTCACCCTCTCATCGTATTTATTTAAACTTTTCAATGAAGGAATCCTGGGAGTAAG
Organism: Chionis minor; assembly: GCA_013398295.1. Classification (NCBI taxonomy): domain Eukaryota; kingdom Metazoa; phylum Chordata; class Aves; order Charadriiformes; family Chionidae; genus Chionis; species Chionis minor. The sequence goes on along the minus strand of VZSF01002869.1, from coordinate 347,071 downwards.
GTTACGGTAACCTCCGCCCCCCCTTCCCGGCTTCTCAGGAAAAGGTCAGCAAAATAAGGGTTTGACTCTCAGTCTTGTCTGCTAAAAATTACCGCTCGTCTGCAGTACTGGGGATCAATCAACAAGTTCATAAAGGATGAGTAATAAATTAACTAGTTTGCTATTTGCCTGTAAGACAAGGCTGTTTACAGAGATACAGGTGATTTATTGGGCGGTGACGGTGTCTCACCTTTTTAATGAGCGGCTCCTTAGTAACTCTATGTGGTTTGCTAATAAAAGCAGTGAAAACAGGAATACTGCAGCACCAGAAAACCGGCAGCTGCTGCAGACTAGGGATGATCTTGGCACTTGTTTCTTATCCGCAGAAGTCGATTCCAAAAACACTGTCGGAACAAAGAACAGGGTCAAGCAAAGGAAAACCCCCACTTGTTAGTTGCACTAAAAATATTTACTCACCCACAAACCAACCAACCAAACCCCACTGTATTGGACCTGAAAGAGAAGCTGGACAAACCAAAGTCACCTGAAAATGCCTTTTCCAGGTATTCAGTTAGCAAAATTACTGCTGTTTGTGCAGCCGCGCGGGAGCAGGGGGACACGGGAGCGTCGTCGCCCCCCCAGCAGCCAGGGGGTGACCTGAGGGTCCGCGCGAGCTGGAGCGGCTGCGCGTGGCCACGCAGCCCCGGGAGCCCAGGGCGGCCACTCTGGCGGCGGGAGAGACGCCTTGTGCAAATGAGGAAGGGAAGGAAAATGTCCTCCTCCTTTTCCCAAAGTAACTTCAAATAAAAACAGCTAAAGTCTCTCCCAAAGGCCTCAGGGAGGAGCTGAGTAGGCATCTTCTTGATATTTCCGTAAAAACCAGCCGCAGATTGCCACCAGCCATCCCAAGGGCGTTTCTGCCAGGAGGGGCTCGGCTCCATCAGCTCCCTCTGCTCATCCCTGCCCATTCCCACGCCACCAGCGCCTCCAGCTCGCTGCTCCAGCGCAGAACTGCCTGCTGCAGCCCAGCTCCCAAGGGACGGGCTCCGAAAAACCCCCGCCATCACGGCGGCATTTTGGGCCCATCCCTGGGGTCCTCCCTGCCGCAGGAGGAACAGATCCGGGCTAGGAATAAACCTTTTCCCTACTGCTTCTCACCTCTGGCTCTCGCCGTGCCAGGGCCCGCTGGCTGCAGGACCACAGCAATCCCCTTCTCGCATCCAACATCTGAAATTCCTTCCCGCAGTCAACATCTCTGGAATAAAATCTTGCTGCTATAGCAACAAAGCCGTGATAAACAGATTATCCCATCTGGAAGCAAGCTGTATATCGTCCGAATTCTGCTGCCAGGCTCCTCCCTCCGGGGTCCCTGCTCTCTCCCCTTCCCCTAAACGAGACAGGCTTATGTGGATCCAGCCGCAGGGGCCGAGGGAGTTGGGAGGTGGCCACTTGGCTGGATGATGAAAGTCATTCCTGTCTGCCATCGCTTCGTTTTTCACAACTTTGTACTTCTACAGAGCTTTCAGGCTAAAAAGTCGAGCAATCCTCCCGACTCCAGCCTGCCAGCTTTGCAACACGCCTGCGGGCTGCCAAAATCAGGGGATCTCTGCCTTGCTCTCTCTGCAGGGTCCCGTGCGGCTCATGCCAACTGTCCTCAGCAATTAATACTTGCACCAATTCCCATGTAATTTTTGATGCCTCAGGGATGCACAAAAGTAGGGTGAAATCTTACTCTTATAGACAATCTGCACAGGGGAGCAGGAACATCCTGTTTTCACTATTAAGAGATGATAATATTAAACAGGACGTAATTATGTCCTCATTAGTTATGGTCATCCACGTTTATTTGTGGGATTAAATATTTCTATTGCGACCGCAAAAGTCAACCTAAAAAAAACCCCAAAGGATGGTTTTCCCCTCTGAAAGTTTTCCCTCTGAAAAGTGCCAAAGCATTAATAAAATCCACTAATAGTCAAATAAGCAAGTAACCAAATAAGCAAAACTACTGACAGGATGTCAAGTGCCAGGCTGAGGCAGGGTGGAGATGGCCGGGAAATGACGGCCGCTTCCTCCTGGCCAGACACAGGGAGGACTGGCTGGACAACGGGAAGGAGTCCCCGGAGATGGAGCCCCTGGAGAAGGAGGTCCCACCGACGGAGCACCCCTCTGGGCAAGGGTTGCCCCAGGAGAAGGGCTCTGAGCATCCCCAAATCCTCCCCTGGCCCCAGGCAGGGGGTTTGTGAGCAGGAGGGACGGGAGCCCACCGCCGGGCAGGCGAGGGGTGGTCCCGCTGCTGGGAGGAGCAGGGTGCTTCAGCGAAGCTGGGTGTCAGCCGCTCCCGCTCTCACGGCGTTGGACAACAACAGGTTGGGTAGTTCCTTTTCCAGAAAACACAGGGGCCGAGGGGAGTTGTGTGGGATGACGGGCAGTCCCTAACCCAGCTGAGGGGTCGGTGGGGCTTCTCCTTGCTGCCGGGGTGAAGGCTCTCCATCGCCCCCCCGAGCCCCTTTGCTCCCGTCTCCGAGCCCTTCACTGGGAGGAAGGAGTAAAGCCAAAAGGAGGAGAAAAACAACTGTCAAGGGAGGATAAATCAAGACGCCAGAAGGTCTGAAGCCTGCCCTCCGCCTGAGCCCCTGCTCTCTGCAGCCGCAGACCTCGCCGGCACCGGTGGCAATGACGGCTGGTGGATGTGCAGCCACGGGGGCTTTGGGCCAGGGGGGCTCGGGCTGTGCGCGGAGCCGCTGGTCTTGCTCCCACTTTCCCCTGACGGGCCTTTTTCTGTTCCTTCGTCCATCCACGGGCCGCTGCCACACGTGGGATCCCGGCGGACGGGTCTCCTCTGCTCGGAGGCAGAGAGCCGGCACCTCCCTGTCGGCTCACACGCAGGGAACCGCACCATGAGGCCGGTTGCACCCACCCCATGAAAAGGTATCTCTCTTCAGAGCCTAAAATATTATTTATTATCTGATCTGGTTTGTTTGGGTTTTTTTAATGGAGGAGGAAAGCTTCACTACCTTCCTCCTCATTTATTATGGGCATTAAGTTAAACATTGTTTCCTCTTAAATCCAGTCTAATCGAATTAATATCAATATTGTACTGAGCCAGGCTAATCTAATTAGTGTCGATATTTAATATATTTTCTGCAAATTGTGCTGAGAATGAGCTTCTTGCTTCCCATTATTGAGTCTGGAAAGAAGAAACAGCATTTTCTTCCAGTTCAGGAATCCGTACCGAGCATGCATAAGGACAGGCCTGGGGCATTAAACGCTGCTCCCGCTCCGCTCCGGAGGCGCAAGGGATCGGCCATCGGGGCAGGGCAGGTCACTCTTCTGTGTCACGGTGTGAGCCCAGCCGGCAGCTGGGACCGCCCAGCCGCTCGCTCGCTCCCCCCCAGTTGTGATGGGGGAGAGAATCGGAAGAGTAAAAGTGAGAAAACTCATGAGTTGAGATAAAAAGAGTTTAATACGTAAAGCAAAAGCCGAGCACGCAAGCAAAGCAAAGCCAAGAATTCACTCACCGCTTCCCCTGGGCAGGCGGGTGTTCAGCCATCCCCAGGAAAGCCGGGATCCATCACGCGTAACGGTGACCTGGGAAGACAAACGCCATCACTCCAAATGTCCCCTCTTTCCTTCTTGCCCCAGTTCTATATCCTGAGCATGACGTCCTACGGCATGGAACACCCCTGTGGTCAGTTGGGATCAGCTGTCCCGGCTGTGTCCCCCCCCAGCTCCCCATCGCCGGTGGGGTGGGATGAGCAGCAGAAAAGGCCATGAGAGCTCAGCACCAGCCAAAAGCACCAGTGCGCCGCCACGCTGCGCCCGTCCCAAACCCGGGACACGGCACTGCCCCAGCTGCTGGTCGGAGAGCCGGCTCTATCCCAGGGGAAACCACGACATCTTGGAAACCCGGGATGGTAACGCAGAACTCGGCCACTCGCCCGCACCTCGGTGCACACTGAAGTCTCGCTGCCAGAAACAAAAGGTCCCTGTTAAAGCTTTAGCTGAGCTGCCGGGATTTCTCCCGGTGATATTCCTGGTGGAGTCCCCCTGGGAGGCAGGTTCCTCCGGGAAGCTCATGGCAATGTGACCCTGGAAACATTTTCCCGCGGAGCCGCCCCGCTCTGCCCCAGGCAGGGAGGACCCGAGGGGACAATTCCCCTTTTCGGGGTGCCCCGGCGCGGGGCTGGGCCAGCAGGGCCAGAGGAACTGGTAGCGCTGAGGCTGGTCCTGCCGTCCCCGCGCTGCTGCCGGGCACGGGGGGGCGATGGGACCCCCCAGCCTGGGGGCAGCGGGGGGTGGGAATGCCCCCAGCACCGCACTGGCTTCGCAGGTGTCCACTGGGCAGTAGGTGTTCGTCTGAGACGGGGACGCTGTTTCTAACGGGTTGCAAACGGGTGCGGGTCCCGGCAGAGGGGTTCCTCCTCTCCTTGGTCCCTGGGTGACACGATTCCCTGCGGTTTTATTTCATGAGTCCGTTGGCGATACAGAGATGAAGGAAGTCTCCGCCAGTAATGGCCTCCATGAAGCACAGCCTCCTCCTCTGCTGCCTCCGTCCAGCGCAGCGGGAGAGGCTGGCGGGGGACACTGGCTGTGTCCCACAAACCCCGTGTCCCTCCCTCAACACCTCCAGCAGGGAGACTCCGAGCGTGATGGCCCATCAACAAGCCAAAAAGTCAGCGGGTTGCCTTTTGTCAGCGCTAGCCGATTGCAAACACGCAGGCTTAGCGAGCCGCGTGAGTTACCATACACGATGGTCACCAAAAAATAAATAAGGCAAATCCAAGATTCCTACACGCAGCTGTCATGATGAACACAGAGAGCTCAGCGTTAAGTGCTATAAAAGGAGTTTCATCCTTGATTACTCCAACAGAGTTATAGTCCCCACATCAAACTGGTCTTACAAGCAATAAAACCTGCTGAAGGCTGATGCTAACTCAACTGGGCAGGAAAAATTATTCACTGGTTACGTGAAGGGAGGAGGCATGCGACTGCCGGAGGTCAGAGAAAGGTGGTTCAGGCAGAATCTCACTGTATTTTGGTACCAGTAATAGCAGCAAGTTAAACATGATTCAGTATTATTCAGAACATAATTCCCTTTTTGTTCTGGACCCAGCAGCAAATAAATAATCTCATTTCATGCTTGGAGCTTGCAGAGACAACGTAGTGAAAAATACGCTGTTACCAACTCCAAAAGTTCAAAAGCAAGATGTATTCCTCCTCACAAATCATGAGATTCATCGTTTCGTTACAGGCTCTCATGGTTTTTAGGCTAGACTACTTTTATTTAGTCTTTGATTCCTGAGGCTGCCCACCGCATCCTGGCTTGTGCCCAGGAACATTACTGGTTTATGATGGGAAACAGCCTTATCAGCCGTCGCAGTACCAGTCACCTGCTCCTGCCCTAACTCAGCTCAGCTCTACAAGCCCAGTTTCAAATAATTCAGTTTTGTACCTCAGCCCCCCACCTTTTCCCCTGAAGAGCCACCAGTGTGCTCGCAGCTTGACCGCAGCTCCGCGACCCTCCGCCAGCAGCTGGGGAGACTTTGTCCGCGTTTCCGTGTGCAGAGGACCCAGGACACGCTGGAGGAGCAACCAGAAGGCTTTCAGACAGCGAGAGCCCTGGGCCCCGCGGTCCAGCCGGCCGCCGTGCCAGGAGGGTCGGCCAAACCCTCTTCAAGGGCCTGGCATGAAGCATGTCCGGAGCTGGGCTCATCTTACGCTCTCCCTTGCTCCTCAGTCCAAAATGACTGGGTTTTCCAGCTGTTATGGCTGGCAAAAACACAGAGCAGCCACAGGGCATTTTCCCAGCAGTGGTGGGAAGGCATGGACACCGCCAGGCGATGCTGCTGGCTCCGGGGCTGCCTAAGTTCACAGCCTCTCCTAACAGCTCGCTACCACCCACCTAAAATACATAACATTTTTCACTAAGCCTCTTAACTTTCATGGACAAAGAAGGTGGGTTTGTGGTGGTTTTTCTCCCTGCTGGTGATAAGAAACCATTCACAGAATCATAGAATCATAGAATTATAGAATCACTTGGGTTGGAAGAGACCTTCAAGATCATCGAGTCCAACCATAACCTACACTATCAACACCACTAAACTATGTCCCTCAAATTCCCCTAAATTTATTAGGTAAATAGAGACCACTAAACCATGTCCCCATTCCCTAGGTCTCCATCACACACCGTGCTCTGGGAGAGCCCTCACCAGCAGCTGCACTATTTTTGTGGTCTTTCCTTCAAAGCTTGTCTGATTTACAAGATCTTCACGCACAATCAAGGCCGATAAATGAGGCACGTAGTCTTTGGGCATACAATTAAAGGCGATACATTTATCTGGTCCCCTGGCTTCAGAGACGGAGGGACCACCCGTGTGCGTGATTCCTGCAGAGCCTGGGGCTCCTCGGCAGCCCTCGGGGGTGCAGACACGGGGGGGACACGGTGGGGACCGTGACTCCTCCGCAGGCTCCACAACCTCCCCCCCGGCCACCCAAACCTCACTTGTCCCTTCTCGAGGGTGACCGCTCCGGCGCTGCCCACGGCGGGGGCTCTCCTGGGCGTCCCACCACATTGCGGCTGATTTTCCACGTTTCTTTTGAGTCACGGTATTTTTGCTGAAATCTGTGGAAAGTGGAAAGGTTTGTGGAAAGTAGAAAACAGTCCAAATTCCCAAGTAAAACTTGATATTTTTGCAGAGTTCCTGTTCAGCACATGGACCTCCGGACCGCAGCAGACAGCTCTGCTCTCTGCCAGGTTGTTGCCCAGCCAGCGTTGATGCATTCGATTTTTTTTCTGCTACAGCCTTAATTTCATCTGACCGCTGGGCTTTGACTGGGCCACCTCCGACTTTTCACGATCGTTTTAGGCCCAATCCTGTCAAATGCAACGCCTGAAGCTCCTTCCAGCTCAATGTTATCCACAAACGTCTTCTCCTCTTCGTGATGTCCTGTGGAATGGTCATCACCATTGAAGCAACTAATTAAAATAGTAATTGGGGCATGCCTGGGACCAACCCTACCTGAAAGCTGTGATAGCAAACGTTAAAACTTTTTTTTTTTTGGTGGCTTTTCCCCTACTATCTTCACCTGATGCAAATTCTTTCTTTTTTTTTTTTTTTCCCATGTTTTCTTCATGAAAACCCAGAAGAGAATCGACCTCCTGACTACAGCACATAAACATCCTCTGCTGCCTTTCCCTGTTGGCTGCCTTTCACGTTGCTGACCGTGTCTCTTCCAACACCTCGTCTCCTTTCCTGTTCTTCCTGTGTTAGTCCGGGCAAAATTCACGGCGCATCTCTGAACTCCTCTCCAACCACACAGATCGCCAGATCCACCAGACCATTTCCACCTCGACGTCTGCACCCATTTCTGTGGCTCTTTTCTCAGCGACTGGGGACAACCCCACCATCCCGTTGGTAATTAGGACTCAGAACCTGAGCTGTGCCCGCAGGGACACGGGGAGATGCTCGGAGCCTCGGGTAGGAGGGGGCCAGCTCAGGTGGCTCCAGCTCAAAGTCCAAGCCAAACGGCGCGGCTCCCTCCGCTCTGCCGGCTGCTTCGGGCTGCAAGGAGCTGCCAAAATCAGCAGGAAACCTCCTGACAAGCTTTCACAGCCAGATACAGGGAAGCGGTGGAAGTTCTGGAGTTTATGTAAATATTTTTCTTTTACCGTTAAACACAACCACTTTATCCTTCCTCAGCGCTGGGATAAAAGGCACATTTTAAATAAACAGGGTTTCAGCTGGATGTTGTGATTTGGCGTGCTTCAAGCCTTTTTTCACCCATTGGCATACGTTCTGGCTGTAAGTGGTGCAGGTGGGAGCCCCCAGCTCTCCGAGTTGCACCTGGAAAAAGCCTGTCACGTTTTTCCGGAGCCTTTTCAGAGTTTTCAGAACTTTTTCAGAGTTCCTTTCAGACTAGAACTTCTTGCCCCGTGGCTTTCTCTTGCCCCACCTGGCGCGCAGCCGCCGTGCCCGGCTGCGGGGTTGGCCCGAGGGGGAGCCCGGCAGGGATGCCCCGCACCGCTGGCTTCCGCGTCCCCGCGGCTCGGCCGCAGACTCCTCCTGATGGCCCTGCCAGTTTGACATTAACGGGGATGATTAAATTACAGAGAGTAAATTGGTTACTTGAGGAAATAGACTTTTTTTTTTCCATTAAGGAGACATTCACAAACCGGCACAGATTTCTGAAAGTCTATTTATTTTCAGTGAGCAGCTGGAAAATAATTTGCAAACAAATTTCAGCCGGGCGTATGTTTGCAGGCTGCGCAGCGGCGCGGCGGGCGGGCGCTTGGGCGCTGATGCGGCGGTGCCGTGCGCGGCGCCGGCCCCACGGCCAAAGCTTGGCACGTACCATCAATACAGGCGGTTTCACATTTGATTCGTGAGCGATAAACTCGGCAGTTTACACGTGAGCGCGGCTGTTTGTGTGCAACCCAGTCCCATCCCAGCACGGCGAAGATAAACACAGTTAATATAAATGTTCCCCAGGCACAACTAATGCGGGTTATGGACAGAGGAATAAACTTTATGCTCAGCCCAAGTACACTTTGCTAACCCCCTGTTCCTCTTCTCCGACCGAATCCAGCCCAATCCAACTCAAACAAAGCCAGCCGTCATTGCAACACCAGCTCCTGAGGGAGGGGTCGGCTTTCCCGGCCCTTCTCCTGGAAAACCTAGGGATTTGCACCTTAAAAAGGTGCAGAATTTAAGCCGTTTTGCACGTTGCTGCGCGGTGAAACATTTGCGAGAGAGTACGCTGCAGGTCTGCAGGAGACTTGGAATTAAAACCTAAATAAATCATAATAAATCTGATGAGCTGATTTCAATTAGAAAGAAATTATGGCAACAGCCCTTATTTTCTTATTAGGACATTTAAGCAGCCCCTATTAAAAGATTAGAAAATATTGACCATTGTAGGTCTTCTCAAACACACTGTTTAGAATATTTCTGTTTAAAATTACTTGTTTCAATACTTCTGTCTAAACCTGACATTACTCGTATTAGATGTCCGTCTCCAAATTTGGGAGCGCGGGTTTGAGAAGCCCTGAGACCTTCCCGGGGGGATCCCCCGCGGCCGTGGAAAACCCACCTGGGTTGGCAGAAAATGGTTTCGTTCCCCTGAAACACAAAGAAGAAAAATCACTTCAATATTCCTTGATTTGCTAATACTTGTCGTCTCCTGCAGCCCAGACCGAACCCAAGAGAGCTGCCAAGAGCAAATAACTACCGTTTCCATAGATTAGGAGATGAATCATTCACGTTATTTTTAGCAGGTCATTAAGGGCTGGCAGCAAAATTTGCAAACTGACTTGTGGGGCTTTTGATTCGTGTTAGCATAACCTTTTAAAGAAAACATAAACTGGGATTTAGAACAAAGGAAATTGAAGGACTGGAAATAATACCTCTAAGTTTTAAAATGACAGTGAGAGATTAAAATAAATAGACTTTGTGTGAGCCTCCTACTCGCTCACAGCTCTCTCATTTAAACATAGTGTAGCTCAGCAAATGCAAGTGAGAGGTTTTTTAGGAAGGATGGTTTAGGAAAGAGGTTTTTTAGGAAAACCTTTAGGAAAGAGGTTTTTTTTTAGGGATCGGGATCTCTTTGCGCCCCGCCAGTATTTACGTGCCCTGGGCAGGGATGCTGCAGCGGCGGGGAACAGCCGGCTCCCTGCGGGACACCCCGCCAGCCGGAGCGGGAGTTCTGCCCCTCGCCGCCCGGTGCGCGGGCAGGGAATCTGCCTTTGGCACCGGGACACCTCAGGGAGTCGCTGGGACAAGGCGCGGGGCCTCGGCGCCGGCTCCAGAGTTTGCGGGGGTGAAGAGTTTTCCACCCATCGGTGGAGCAAAGCTTCCTAAGATGTGTGTTTAATAAAGATATAATAAGCTACATATTAAATCCTCATCTTGTAACAGCTAATTCTCTGTTACGGTGCTATTGGCAGTACGATGAATGCCGTTCTCAGGAGGAAATCCGGGGAATATCCCATGAATTGCCTGAAAGCTAAACTCAGCTGGAATGACCCCAAGGAGTCGCCGCAAGCCCAGGGCACCTCGCTGCTGGCGGCTCTTCATGGCACCCCCAGCCCCGGCGGGAGGTGGAGGGGCCGCGGCTGGCACATCCCCAGGGCAGCCGAATCCCTGCCGGAGCCCCCGTCTGCCAGCGCACGTCTGAGCCCGGCCTTGCCCAGATATTCCCGAATACGGAGGGGCTTTTCCCAAACAGGACCCCAGTGCGGTTCTGAGAGGGCGCTGGCATGCGGGGGCATTGCCCCGCTCCGGGCAGCCCCGTCCCTCCCTGCGGATTCGCTCCCCGGAATCAGTGATCCAGGAGGCTCACCAGCCTGTCGCCCTCCTCCTCGTTAGCCATTTAATACTGCATTGTTAACGACGCTGTTGCTGCTGCCATCCCGAGGAGCCATCCTCAGGCAGCACAGCCCGTCCATCGCCGCCTGGAGCTGGTGCAGAGCCAGGACGCGCAGGACAGGAGCAGGGAATGGTGTCCCTGCCCGGATCGCGGCTACGCAGGCAGCAAAGAGGGCACGGTGCTGGGGTGTCCCCGCAAGCAGAGCACGTCACACCATGCGTCACCCCCCTCCCGGGGCCACCCCGCTGCTGGTCTGGCCACCACTGGGAGCAGGAGGTCCCCCAGGGTCAGGGGTCCCGTCAGCAGGAGTAGCTGTTGCTACCAAACCTCCTGCGGGATGGAAATTGGGTCAGGAAAACAGGGGAGCGGGCAAAGGGCATCTGTACAGGCTGCGCCATGGGGCATCCCCACATTTCGGGGAAGGAACAGCTGGGGCAGCGTGAAAGCCCCGCACCCTTGGGCTGGTCACTCACCCTGAGGTTTCATCAGCTCCAAAACACAACTGCAAAAGGCCCCTCGCTTCCGCACGGGGCTCGGCTGCTCGCAGGAGCCCTGGGAGGACTAAATCTGGCTCCAGCTTTATCAGCTCCCGCAGCGGTCGTCAAATTAAAGGGCTCTGGTTCAAGCCTCAAAGGCAGAAAGGATGCTCTGCCGCGGCGGCGGCGAGGTAAATGAGAGCACACGATGTGCGGGGAGATGGCAGGAGATGGGGCTGGATGAGATGAAGTTCGTGTCTTTTCTGAAGGAGGAAATTTAGTGTCAAAAAGGATCGGCGCTCAAGAAGGAGGTGAAACGCGGTGTACCTGAATATCCGAGGGCAGATGAGAGCTGCTGCCTCATTATCTGCTTCACTGCCTCCTAATAGAAAGCCCCATCCCCTTTATTAACAGGATCAATAAAACTCATTTCTCAATAGGTAATGAAATAGTCCCCATCCACTTACAGCAACGCAGACAATTGATGCAGTCAGCTCCCGTCGTCCCCTGCATGTCCTCTCACGTCTCATTACCAGGTTCCCAGCACAGGCACATCCATACACGGATGGCTCTGGGAACAACGCTCCGCAGGAAAGGCTGGAGCAGGCGGCACGGCTCCCTCCAGCCGGGGCGACGCTGCCCGTCGTGAGGAACGCGCGTACGGCCGGACTAACGCCGTCCTCGGGTGGGATGGTGGCAGGTGTCGGAGGACGCGGAGAGCAGCTCCGACCCCGTGGGTGGGGGACGTGGGAAGTGCATGGCACCAGTCCTCCGTGCTAAAATTCCTGCCATGGTTTTGTCTGGATTTTTCTTTGAAGAATGGATTTAATATGGAGCAAATTGAATTTAACCTTTGCTGTAAATGGAGGCATTTGTTTCTTTGAGTCTCAAGGGGAGTTTTTATTAATTGTGCTGAGCCAAATGGCCAAGTTGGCAAGAAATTTGTTTCCAAGGACAAAAAAGCAAGCCAAAGATGGACTTCAGTATGGTTTTCCTACACAATACAAAACAAATAACGTATTTCAGCACTAGGGAAAATGCTTAGGCATAAACAGTGAATTTTGCCACCTGAAATGTACCTCTGAAAATTGTAGGCACCGCGGGCGAGCTGCCTGCGGGGAGCAGAGGAGGGACCGAGCTCCGACAGGGACCTGCTGTTGCTGCGGGGCAGCAGCGCCCAGCCTGGACCGGGCTCCCTTCACTCCTGCTTGTGGTCTTCCCAGACCCCCCGCATGCCCACCAGCTGCCCCAAAACCCACCGCATGCACCAGGGTGCAGAAGCCTTCCTCCTCCCAGGTGTCCTGCCTGCAGCCTGGAGCTCCAGTCCAGCCCAGTCCAGAGCCTGGGGCAGAAAAGCCCCTTTCCCAGCGTGGGTTGTCCAGATTTCTCTTTTCTCCCCAGCAGTGCTGAGGTTGAACTGAGTCCAACCAAGCGCTTTGTGGTCCTTCATCTTCTGGTTTGCTTCTTCAAGGACTGGAGGTGCCAGGGCAGGGCTCTGGAGGCATCAGTCTGCCGGGAAACGCAAGGACTCCTGCCAGGGACTTGCCTGGAGCTCCTCGAAGAGCCTCAGGAGACGCTGCTCAGAGAAAGCCATGCTGGACGTAGGCAGCAATGCTGCTCATCCTGAGCTGGGGCCATTTGCAAAGGCTCTTCAGCTACAGCTTCAGTGAATTATTTTCAGTGTTGAAGCCCTCACGTAAGATTTGATGTTGGGAACAGAAGCTATTTTGAAATAAGCCTTTGGAAAAGGCAACAGCACCAATGAAAACCCACGAGTGAAGGAGGAAACCAGCACAAGTTCAGACGTTTCTGGAAGGAAGGCAGGGAGGAAAGGAGAAAAGGATGGCAGTGCTTTTCAGTGGCCTTCAGCTTGCTAATTAAATTCTTCTTTAAAAAAAAAAGTTAATTTCTTTTGGGAAGGGGAAATTGGTGAATCAGATCCTCCCCCATAGCTGTGGAAGCAAAAGTGGGAAATGAAGGACAAAAAGAAATGCTACGCCAAAGGAAAACACGGACCGAGCACAGGCACCTCCTGACGCTGAAAGATGCAGCTGCCTTCACATCTGCTGCGAGCAGAGCTCAACAAATCAGGAGGAATTTTAGTAATAATGCAATGCACATTTTAGAGGTGAAAGAATAGAAGGGAGTTAACTGAGTTAGTCACAAAGCTCATTAGTGTAATTTTTCATGTGAGGTTGCAACGTATGGGGCATCAGCGCCGTGGCCGTGTTGGGGATCTGCAAAGAGAACGAGCCGCAAAGACGGGCTCTTGCACCTGAGCCACTGCAAACTCGCCGTGCAGTTGTGATTTTGGGGAAGTGGTGAACGTAAGAGGGTATTAACACCCAGCTGAATCTACCAAAGACCTCAGGTTGCTGGTCAGAACATGCCCGATGGGAAACATAAAACGAGTCCAAGCAGACCACATGCCATCTAAAAAGCAACAAGATAAAATAAAGCTCAATGAGGCAAATATTTGGAATCTGGGGAAATTTTGAGTATTTAGGATATCTGATTGCTTTTGCTTTTACTTGTGTTATTCTCTATCTTATCTTCTTTTCATGTTCACTCTTTTCTATTTTGCCTACAAGCAGAAGCATCTTAACTTGACTTTCTGAGATACTTCTCACTGCAGACAAATATTTGTTTGGCTATCTCAAATGGCAGTTTTTCTAAATTTTAAATCTAAACTTCCCACTTCCTCGTTTTAACATGCTGCTGAAACTAGCTGTGAACTTGCTGCTTGGATGAAATCCCGTACCAAAAGCAGGAATGCCGATTCAGAAATGAAGCCTGGGAATAGACAGCATTACTTGTGGCTGAAACCGGTGTTTCTGCTCTTCTCTATCTGTCCAAGTGAACGAATTCCTTTTATGTTCATCAGTTCTCGAGAAAGCCTAGAAGAGGAGAAGAGACAAATGATTAACATAATCTAAATATAAAGATTTTCTTCATTCTTAGAGTCTTTGTGACATGCTGTCTTGGGAAATAGTTCCAGCTCAAATGGAATTCCGCTCCGTTCTTCACAGATCTCATATCGCTCTTGTGAAAGACATAAAGGCTTTCAAAGTCCGTAATTAGGACGGCGATAATCGTGCCATGGTGAGAACACAGCAGGCACCTTGGAAATACAGGCAGACATGGAAACGTTAAAAAAAAACCCAAACTATTAAAGTTTCCTACCCAAACTCTGCACCACTTCATCTGCAGACGCTCTGAGATGGCACCAGCACCACCAGCACCACCAGCCTCATCCTGTTCCCCTCTCCCGCTGATCTGGATGAAGGTCCATTGGCATGAAACATATGTGTATATATATTTTTTTTTTTTTTTCTGTTTGTAAAGTGGCGCGGTGGCCCTGCTCCCGCGGCAGCTGCAGGCCCACAGACTGCTTGAGGACTCTGCCAAAACTCCCATTCCCACACTGCAGTCACTCGCTGTGATTTCTAGCATGTGAAGGAATACCTCGCCTGCTTGGGAAGGGAAATGCAGTCCACAGAATTGCCTATGAAATGCATTTTGTCCAAACCAAGAAATTGCCTAAAGAAGGGAAAGCACAACCCATTAAAGGGCTTGGCCACCTTCTTCTGCAGCGTGTCAGGTGGTTTGTGAACTGCAGGTATCAGACCACAAAATTCCTTCGCAGCGTTTCACTATGCTGTTAAGCAGAATAATTTAAGCAGCAGGCTTGTGCAAAGGCCGGGCTTTCCAGCTCCAGCCCACCAGGGTGCCGTGGTGGCCGTCGGCTCCAGCCTGGCCCTGCCGGCGGGACATCCAGCTCCCATCACTCCCCGGCTTCGCGCCTTGAGCTGCTGGAAAAGGCAAAGCCAAGGCCAGGTTCACGCGGTACGCCGAGTGCTGCCGGTGTGCCAAGAAACTGGGAATCTGCAAGACCCAACTGAGACCTGGACTCTTCACCGTTCTCTTGGTAGGACCAAGCGCAGGTCCCGTCCCCTCTCCTGCCCTGACCCTCTGCCTTCCCCCGGGCCGGTAGCACAGCGGGGCTGGGCGATGGCAGGGAGAGACCTGCAAGCGGTTCACACACTCAAAACCAATAAATACGTGCTGAAAGACTTCGCAGGCGACGGCATGGTGGAACTGACTTGAAATCCTCATTAAATGAGATTCGCAGCTGGGCTATAAATCACGGCGGGGAGCTGCGGCGCAGCGTGGATATTCCCACTCCTTATACGGGACCCTGGAGGATCCTTTCCAGCTCATCTGCCAAACGATGAATTCGTGATGAAATTGTTGCTGCCAGCATGATCGTCTCGGCTATATATAGTGGTCTCCAGAGTAAGGATTTTGCAAATCTAAATGAACTGATCACGGACAGTTACTTGAAGAATTAAGAAAAATATATGTCTGGGAAACCAGGTGGGATTTGGTCCTGAACGTGGAAGACAATCTGAACTTCGTACTGTCGTACCTTGAGTAAATATTACTGCCACCAAGAAGGGCAACACATTTCTCAGAGGAAAATGCAGTTTAGTCTTGGATTCACAGGTTTGCCTCAGAAACGTAGGTGTCCCGTTTCTCAGGGAACGGGTGAGCTTCATTTTCTTGTGCTCCTCTGAAAATCACACATTTGGAATCCAGCAAACACTTCCACATACTTTAGAAATACATTTAAGTAAACGTCATCTAGTTTTAATAATTGCAGTGATGATGAATCAGGAAAAAAGCAGAATTCTCTGTGAAGGAGGGCTGGTAATTTAGGAGCTAACGGTGTGCCGACGCAGCGCTGCACCGAAGCTGGAGCGTTATCTGAGCCCCGTGTCCCGCTGGTGCCCTGGCAAAGCTCCTCAAGGTCTCCGGGGAGTCACACCTGTGGCATTCCGGTGACCCCAGGCTCCGTCCGGGGGGATCTGTGGATGAGGACAGGGACAACTGATGGACAAGGACAGCCACAACTGGTGGACAAGGACAGCCACAACTGGTGGACGAGGACAGCCTCGGAGAGGACGAGGACTCAGGAGGGGAGCACAGCGGGGATCTTCCTGCAGCAGCCCATTTTAGCACTAGTCAAAAAAGTAGGGGAAAATGATTTATTTCTTTTTCAGTTCCGTTCAAGAAGTTAAGCCGGCATTCCCTAGGCATGGAGCGGAAAAAGGAGACACGTTTGTGCCCAGCTCCACGCTCTCCCACTCGTCACACCCAACTAAAAAGCTGTTCAGACTTAATTTATTCATTCCAAACAGCCTTGATATTTGGTCAAGACAGAGGTGAAATTCTAGCCATGCACTCCACTTCCTTCATTAATTCTAGACGCTAATGCAGACTTAGATTTTTAAGCTTTTTAAGAGCAGCTTGCTCAGCATTCCACAGGCAAGAAAAGTGCCTGAAATTTCTATTGACCAACCTATTTAAAAGAGAGGAAATGATTGCAGAACCCTTTGTGATTTCTAAAAGATATCAATATCTAGAGTCATTAATTCATACTCGCTCTCTCAAGTACTGCGCATCGATCGGCAAAGGAATTTTTGTTGTCAATAGATCAAACAGTCTCAATTAATGAGCTTTGCTAAGGGGATTTTTTGTTGCTTTCTGTCAGCGGCAGGACTGCGCCGCGAGGCTGCACCAGCTTTAATGGTGTGGCCGGAGGGAGGGACTGGGGTTGGTCTCTGCTCCTGCACAGCCGGGAGAGGGCTCGGTGCCGCAGAGTCCCGGCAAGCCAGGGCTCCCCCTGCTTAAGCCTCTTCTCCATTTTGCAGAAAAATACACTTTTCTTTCCATCCCCGCAACCCGCGTCGAGATACGAGAGGGGGGAACCAAGCGGGGGCTGCGGGGAGGGCTGGTTCCGTGGCGGCGGTGGAGGGGCAGGCGTCTGCTCCCACGCCGCGGGGACTCCCAAATCATTGGAGTTTTTTTCAGAGAATGGTGCGAGGCTCAACACATCCCTTTCTTCATCACATCTTTCCCTTTCTCCCCACTCCTGTCCTCGGCGATGCCGACAGCCCCGGTCTGAGCCAGAAGATGTCCCAGCCACCAGCTGGTGGGTCCAACCCCGCAGCTGCCCGGAGCCACCCGGGGCCCTGCGGAGACCGGGATGGTCCCACCACCACGGCAGCTGGGCGGAAGGAAACTCCGGGGACCTGGAGCTGGGCAGGTCGAGAGCCACGGCTCTGTTTCCATTTTCCCCCAGCTGGCTTTTTAGCAAGGCATGAGAGAATCAATATTTTCCTAACGGAAGACAATAAAAGGGAGGAAGAAAAATTGCATTTGTAAGTCAGTTACTGCGCACAACAGCAGATAAAAAAATTACAAAGCACTTATCAGGCTCCAACTCATTTTAGCGTATCTCAAAGACGTGGCTGCAGTGGTTAAGAAGCCGTACCAACGCGAAGTGCATCAGCTTTGCTGGAGTCAGTGCCTTCAAGTCCACCAAGTCCATAAATGCGCAGGATACCGAGCTCCATTTCCCAGCTCCGCCCCGACACAGACCTACAGCAGCAGGATAAGATAAAGCAGAAATCCGTATTTCTGCATTGCCGGTCAGTGGTGACAGCGGGGGCCAGTCTGCAAATCTGCAAAACGGGCGAGTGTCTCTGCTGAAATGGAAAGTATGCAGGGTGTCACTTGACATTTTCTAGATGTACAAGTTTATATAATTATGACAAATAGCGGATTTCAATTACTGCAACTTTCCTGTAAGTAAAAGCTGGAAGTTTCTAAGAACCATTGTGACTAATGTGGTGCAGCTCTTGGCTGTGCTACGGCTGGAAAACAAAAAAGCCCTTCATCAAACGCTTGTGACTGCAGCTGATAAATGCCAAAAAAAGCTCAACTTGGGGGAATCTGAGGCTGGGAGAGGGCGCGGGAGGTGCTGACTCCTGCACTTGCTGCCGTTTGTAACGCTGGGGCTGGGAGCCGGGCACTCAAAACCTGCGGAGGATGGCATGGCTCGCCTGGCCCCACGCTGCTCCGCAGCTCCCGTGATGTGTCCGGGCTGCTCCTGGTGGCCTCCATGGGTGATTCGGGATGGAGATACCCTCACATTCCCTTCCCCAGACACCTTTCCTGGCCGAGGAGGGGCATTTCACAGCCACCTCTACCTTCTGTGCAAGGCAGTCAATTGGCATGGGAAGAACAGCACCTCCTCTCCTGGAGGAGCCCGGAAAACCCTGGGCTGCATCCCCACAGCGGGGGCAGCAGGGCTGGGGGGGGATTCTGCCCCTCTGCTCTGCTCGGGGGAGACCCCCCCTGGAACCCTGGGTCCAGCTCCGGGGGTCCCGACAGCAGGAGGACACGGAGCTGTTGGAGCGGGGCCGGAGGAGGCCCCGGAGATGCTGGGAGGGCTGGAGCCCCTCTGCTGGGAGGACAGGCTGGGAGAGCTGGGGGGGTTCAGCTGGGAGAAGAGAAGGCTCCGGGGAGACCTTCCAGCCCCTGCCAGGGTCTGAAAGGGGCTCCAGGAAAGCTGGGCAGGGACTCGGGATCAGGGAGTGGAGCCACAGGACGAGGGGTGATGGTTTCACACTGGCAGAGGGAGACTGAGATGAGCTGTTGGGCAGAAATTGCTGGCTGTGAGGGTGGGGAGCCCCTGGCCGGGGTTGCCCAGAGCAGCTGTGGCTGCCCCATCCCTGGAGGTTCAAGGCCAGGTTGGACGGGGCTTGGAGCAGCCTGGTGTGGTGGGAGGTGTCCCTGCCCAGGGCAGGGGGTGGCACTGGGTGGGCTTTAAGGTCCCTTCTAAGCCTAACCACTCTATGATTCTAGGATCGTAAAAAAGTCTGCTGGATGGGGATCACTCTTGTATACAGCTTAAAACGACATTCTAGTCCAAAGTTTTTCAGCAGCAGTTGCACAGGTGGCATTTTATTCTCACTCCTATAGCCAAGTCCAGGGAAGGGCGAAGGAGCCGTGTCCCACCAGAGCGGGTGGGCACAGCCCCGCAGGCAGCAAGGCAGGAGCATCACCTGCAGCAAAACCAAAGCTCTGTCCGGCCGCAGGATTTGGCTTTTTCTAGCAGAACCCCCCGGCAGCCGGCAGGATAGGCGCTTCCCGAGGAGCTGCTGCTTCTGCTCCCGCGTGCTCGCACGCGTGCGGCTCCCCAGGAGGAGAAACACCTCTGAAACGCGACCACCAGTGCTGGCGTCCAGAACTCCTGCCCAGTTCTCCCAGCAGCAGCGTCTCTCCTGCCCCAGCCAGGCTTCTCCTTTCTGAGCGGGGCCGGGGAGCCGGTGCATCCAGAAGAGGAAGGGCAGGCGCTGGCACAGCGTTTAGTGTCTAGAGCCAGCTCCGCTCTCGCGTACGCCTGCGCCACCCGCTCCCGCCTGCGGCAGGACCGGGACCCTTCTGCCCTTGGCATCTCCCACCGCGCAGATCCGCAGCGCGTCCAGCGCACAGGGCAAGGACCAGAGCTGCAAGACGGCGCTCCCCCTCTCCCCCAAGGCCATCAGGCCACCTTGCAGGCTGCCGCTGCTCAGAACAGACACCGTTTAATTGGTCTTATTTCTAGGCTTAGTGCTATACAATTATTTTCCAGGGAACAAATGTAGTCTTTATTCAATACAAGTGTGATCTGGGCCTCAACATAAAAAAGAAATTCCCCTTGAAGTGTAATGCAATCTGAGTCCACGCCTGCAAAATCTAATGAAGGGCTGAAGTGCGCCCTTTTAACTTCAGAAAGAACATGATCCGTGAAAGGCGTGATGGATCTGGAGTCAGTCCGTGAGAGGGGGCAGATGGGATGACTCCGGGAAAGACATAGAAAGCAGGGATATTTAGAGAAGACATGAAAGGCTTGTCTGCTGTTCGGCTGTATAATCAGCTTGTTGCACGCTCCTACCGTTCACTTCAACCCCCCCCATAAGGAAACCAGTTTCTGGCCAGCCCAGTGCCAAGCCAGGCCCCGGCGCGGGGGGCACATCCCTACAGCTGGCGTCAGGCTGCCACCGTGCCTGGTGACAACATCATAGAATCATCGAATCACGGAATCACTTGGGTTGGAAGAGACCTTCAAGATCATCGAGTCCAACCAGAAACCTACACTGCCAAAACCCCCCCTAACCCATGTCCCTCAGCACCACGTCTGCCCGGCTTTTAAATACCTCCAGGGACGGCGATTCCACCCCCTCCCTGGGCAGCCTGTGCCAATGCTCGATAACCCTTTCCATAAAGAAGTTTTTCCTCATATCCAACCTAAACCTCCCCTGGCACAACTGGAGGCCATTTCCTCTTGTCCTGTCCTGTCATCCAGCCAGCCATGGAGAGTTCAGCTGCTGGCACTCCGTCTGTCCTCTCCCCAAATAAAGGGTGAAAGGCAAACCCACGTCTGCAGAAGGCAGCAGGCGAAGGACTCGGGAACACAGCGGCTATTCACCGCGTAGCAGATACTCTTTTGACAGAAACCAGACACTCACCCCCCACCTTCACAAGCAGCCAAAGACCAACCGTTCACCCAGCAGGACCTGGAGCTCGTTCCCACCGCGGGGGCCACGCAGTGACGGGGGTTTTTCTTGCACCTCAGAGACTCCCTACGGATGGGCTTTTACTGCTGCCCTGGCGGAACCGGTAACCAGCGTTTTGGAGGAACAAGAAAAACTAAACCGAAATGTTGCAGGCAAGACCCAGCGACCTTACTGGCCCTGCCACAAGGTGCCGAGTGCCCTGCGCGCCTGGGAGGATGGTGGCTCCGGCAGGGCCAGCTGATCCAGTGGAAACACCGATCTCCCCGAGGCAGGGCCAGGTGATCCAGCAGAAACGCCGATCTCCCCGACCCCCAAAACACAGCTCTTCAGAGGAGTGTCCAGGCACAGACAGCTCCTGTGTTTAACAGAGGGACACGGCTGCGCGCTGGACCCGGGAAAACCTCAGCTGAAGGAAGGGTATCCCGACTGGAAAGCTGTTTGACATCATAGAATCATAGAATGGTTAGAGTTGGAAGGGACCTTAAAGACCATCAAGTTCCAACGCCCCTGCCATGGGCAGGGACACCTCTGACTACAGCAGGTTGCTCCAAGCCCCATCCAGCCTGGCCTTAAACACTTCCAGGGATGGGGCCTCCACAGCTTCCCTGGGTAACCTGTTCCAGCGCCTCACCACCCTCACAGTAAAGAACTTCTTCCTAATATCTAATCTAAATCTCCCCTCTTCCAACTTAAAACCATTACCCCTTGTCCTAACACTGGATTTCCTGACAAAGAGTCCCTCTCCAGCTCTCCTGTAGGCTCCCTTCAGATACTGAAAGGCTACATCACAACACTTCAAACTCGTTGACTTGATTGCAAGAAGATAAATACTGCCGGAGCTGGAGCAAGGGGTCAGCTCAGCCCCTGGTCCACCAAAAATGAGCCACAGCAAGACCGCGGGTCCCACTGGGACGCAGGACCCAGCCCAGCCCCACCACCTGGCCCAGGACCTCGTGGATTCCTCGTCCCCTCCAGGGCCTCCCGGGACGGGGCTGTCCCCTCAGTGCCCAGCCACCAGCCAGGCGCAGGCATCACTGCCGCGCGGCAGCTCCTGCGTTCCGCATCCCAGTGAAATCTTATTTTGACATCTGTGATCTAATTTGGAAACACTGATCGAGGATATTCAGAGGAATAAAGAGTAATGATGGAAAAATTACCTCTGGTTCCTGATCTCCTGGGAAGGGCAAAACCACAAGGCGCTCACCTTTTATCGCTTCGCTCTGCTCAAACAGGGAGTTTGGGGTTTCCAGCCCATCGCTGCCACCTAAGGGTGCGTGCAGTCCCTGGGATATCGGCCTTTCCCTGTGAATTCCCGGCGGGCACAGGCACATCTTCCTCTTCAGTTCATCCCTTCTGAAACTGCCCAGTTCCTCACTCATGACATCCATGTCAGCGAAGTCACTACAAAAGCTATCCGGACTGGGAACAGAGAAATTAAATCACATATTTAGTCAAAAAACCTTGTAACCACAGACATGAAAATTTAAGGGAGAGATTAAGGTGGAAGAGGAGACGGCGTTCACCGGAGCGGGGAGAGTCCCGAGCTCACACACCACCACCACCACACCTTCATCACCGGTTGTGGCACTTCCAAAAATAACAGGAGCTCCTCATTTTCATACCACCTACCAGCCCTCATCCTCTGGAGCACCCTACTCATTTTGTACGTGCTTTTGTGATATACTTGGCAATGCAAATAAGTAAATGAGGTGTTTGTTGGGTACGCGTACCTTCGTCTCAGTCTTCCCAGGATTTAATCACCCTAGATAATCAACTCCACTCTGTTTGTGTGTCAATATAGGTAACCATCGGCTGCTCCGGAGGCACAGTGGCTGGACAGGTTGATGGAGTTGTCTTTGTACCCTGCACTTCTCACCGAGATGCTGTATTGACCCGGAATGGAAAGCACGGTCTTAACTAGAACAACGAGAAGTGTTCACCTGCCTGAAGCTCTGCCCGAGCGCGGAGGCTGTGCCGGGCCCCGCGAGGCGGTCAGGGCTCTGCGGTGTCCATGCAGCACGCTGCGTCCCAGCTCCCGTCCCAGGGAGAGCGGACCCGTGCTCTGTGACACCGGCTCCTCACGCCCGCACCGCTCCCGGCACTCTGGAAGCACAGCCCCACCGCTCCTGACCTGCTTTATCCCCCCAAAACCACAGCTGAGGATTCGAGCGCACTGCCTGCACCGCAGCCGGCATCCCCCGCCGCGCTCTGCCCCATCCCATCCATCCAGTGGTCGATCCCAGCCCCTTCCCACCCTCCCGCTCAGCCGCCAGCCTCATGGAGCTGCCAGGCACCGGCACAAACGCCAGCGCGGATCATCTGGAGCTTGTCAGGACTTTCAAAGCTGTGCTCACAGTTGTACATGGAAACAACTTCCTTGCTGAAGTGTTCCCACCGACAGGAACACTGATGCGCTGCTCATGCGTGGAGTCGGAAACACATCCGGCCAGCGCGGTAGCAGCATTTATCCTGGAGAAGTTAATAAAAAGCTACCTGCAGCATTCCATGGATCTTACAGACCACGACTGACCCCGAGGGCTAGATCAATACATCCGTTTCCCTCTCCCGCTCAGCGCAGAACCCCGAGGGCTCCGTTCTCCCACAGCGAGCACAGTCGAGGTGTCCCCGGGGCTCCGGGCTCCCACAGCCCTCGCGGCTCAGCTGCACCTGCGTTTGGGTGTTCCACACCGTCGGCTACGGCAGCTCCCCATCCGCGGGTGAGCCGGCATCACCGAGCTCCCATTTCACATCAGCTCTCAATCTGGGAGAGAAACGCCCCCAGAAAGTCCCATTTTCACGTAGTTTTGGGAAAGCCGAATGTTTTTACCAAGCCAGGCCTGCGCAGTCAGTCTTGTAGCAGATACCCGTAGCACCTGCGCCTCTTCCGCAGCTCTCCGGCAGCGCCGCAGGGATAATCTGCGGAAGCGGGCAGGAGGCTCTGCCCGAGGGAGATGCCACCTGGCAGGGAGCCCCCAGCACACACCATTCCTCGCCTGCGTATTGCAATGTGCCTGGTAACTTGTCACCCATTAGAATTTCCATCTTTTTCTCTTGACAAAAGTAAACGCATCAATGACGTCGTTTTCCTATAGGAAAATTTAAACAAATCCAGGGTCATCTTGTCACCTGACTTTGGATGCAAGGAGGATACGCAGATGTCAACACAAGCAATACATCAGGGAAATTGAAAGCATATTTTAATTAAAATTATTTCCATTCCAAATATAAACCAAGTCATTACCACAATTAACGTTACAGGATTTATTTTGTTTTAAAGGGAAAGCATCCTCTCTAGAAAGTTACTATTGTTTACCAGGTATTGGGTTTCACTTCATTTTCAGTACTCCGTAAGATAGCAACAGGCGAGAAAGCACTGAACCACATTTCCAACCTGATTTTAAAAAACAAGCTAAGTTAAATCAGCAGCTTTTAAATGGGGTGGCTGGATAAGAGATGAAAAGTTACCCGTGCATCCTAAGGAGCAGGAACAGAAACCACCCCTCCGACCCAGCACCCGCAAGCACCAGCACGACAGGGGAGAAACTCTGATCTGCACTGAGAGGACGGGGATAACATTCCTGAGTGGGCATCACGGCTGCTCTCAAACACAGCCGATGGACTCCATAAATCCCAAAGCCAAAGGATTCCAATACAAGAGAAACGGAGCCGCAGGAGGGCACGGGCGCTGTGCCACAGGGCACGGTCCACGCGCAGCCGGGCGGCAGCAGCAGAAACCGAACGGCACCAAGTGAGAACTCCCCGGGAACCCAGCGTCGGACTGAACACATTCCAATTCTCGAAGGCAAATCAAAGGAAAATCATTAGCAATTTGGCTTTCCGTGTCATCTTCTCTAGGCATTTCAGCGTTCAATTCCAAGCTCCGGTTTCAAACGTCAAGCCTTATGGTCTGCGAACTGCAACGAGAAGGAGAAGTGAGAGATAATTATGCTGTGCACCTATATCAACCACACACTTTTTGTATCTTTTCATGAATAGGACACATTTTAGCATTAGATTAGCTTCATGCTCTGTGCTGGCATATAGAAATACATGCAGTTACTGCTGCTAATTTTCCCTATCAGCAAATAAAAGAGAGAAAAATAGAGGGAGAAAAAATTTCCTGTCCGTACAAGTACATCAAACTACATCTGCTGCAATTGCTGCAGGACTCAAGTTTGTACTTCACCCACCAATACCCCCCTGTTCTCTCACACAGACAAAACTATTCCAAACACCTTTATTTTTTAATTCTTTTGGGGGGACACAGGTTCCTGCGGGGATGCAGAGGTGGCAGAGGAGAACAAGGTAGTGCTGAACCTGGTTCTGCCTCGGCCATGGACTTGGAGTTCACTGAAGGTCCACCAAAGACTGTGAACTCTGTCCTCGGCGTTGCAAGGCCTACTGAGGAGTCGCCAAATCTGCAGAATTCCCACTCAAAGAAAACAAACAGATGAGTTATGGTGCTCCTGAAGGACAACAGTGTAAGTTGGGAGAAGGGAAGAAGGAAACTCCTGCTTCTTTAGTGTGGATATTTATTAAACCTTATCCCAGGACATGCTGAAGCCCCTCCTAGGCTTTGCCACAGGCCTTGGTTTGTCTCCTCTTTGAGCCCTTGCCCACGCACGCTGCGGCAGAGACCCTGCTGCCCTGACAGCATCTTTTCCCTGCCTGGCAGCAACATGCCCAATGCCTACATCTGCCTGCGCGGGAGCAACGCGGGATCCAGTGGATACAAGCAGGTTAGAAGTGCATTTAGATCTTTTTAACTCAAAGTTTTTGACTTTCCAGGAGTGAAGCTCTACATCAGGCAAACAGGATATTTGGGAAGGGAACCTGGCCTTGTAGAGGGAATAAGTTTTACAGGTGGGTTTGTGTGACAGCAGTTGGTGGTCCGTGAGAACAAAAACCGCCTGCAATAAGAACCAAAGAGACATCCTTGAGCGAGGGATGGCCTGAGATCTCCAACGCCATTCCAAAGGCTGGCACTTTGCTTGCAGCCATCCCATACCTCCGGGCTCTGTTTGTTGCCCTCCAGGGTCAGGAGGAAATTCTCCTTCCTCTTTCCAACAGGTAGTTATGCTAATGAAGGTTGGAAAGATTTTAGTCTTCCATTGAAGCTCTGGAGAAGAGAGAAAATTAGAGGTTGAGGCAGAGTGTCTGTGTAGGCTTAAGGTGTCTGGTTCACACGCCTCGCTCACACATTCAGATCTAAAGCTGCCATGAGATTTCACATCAAGAGGAATTCTCCAGCATATCCGAAGGTCAGGGACCTCCTTCTGGGAAGAAGAAAAAGGACCTTTCACACGACGTGATCTGCTTCCTAGGATCACCTGGGAAACTCACCTAACGAGTTATCTGCAATGGCAGAAAGCAGAGGCACGGGCAATGCCTTTGCTAAGTCACAGCGCGACAAGCGCAAAGTACAGGAGGACACAGCATATTCTGCAATGAAATACTGGCACATCAAACTGCAAGTCTGCAGCTTCCAAAAGGGATCCATTAGTCTGATGTACTGGATCAAAGTCAAGTGCCTGTACTTTATATCTTTCGGATATGACTAATCCCCTCCGGGAGACAAAAAAAAAAAAAAAAAAAAAAGGGATTAAAAAAAAAAAAAAGCTCGCAAACCCCCCCATTATTCCTTCCATCACAGCATTAGCTGATCCAAAGCACAGCACAAAGCTGCGTGGGACCAAAAGACACATTTAACCAGCCTCTCCCCTCACATACGCGTTTGTGTTTACTGGTACACAAACACCTAGAGACCCCATGTGCTTCAGCAAAGCTGCCTTGAGAGAACACACAATATGGAATCACGTTAATTACCATGTGTAAAGAACAATTTTAATCTATTGTCTGAAATCACAGAATCATAGAGTGGTTAGGCTTAAAAGGGACCTTAAAGCCCACCCAGTGCCACCCCCTGCCCTGGGCAGGGACACCTCCCACCACACCAGGCTGCTCCAAGCCCCGTCCAACCTGGCCTTGAACCTCCAGGGATGGGGCAGCCACAGCTGC
>VZSF01002869.1:306283-320698 GCA_013398295.1 Chionis minor | reverse complement strand
CCAGGGGCCGGGGGGGTTCTGGGCTGCCAGCACACAGTGCCGGCTCCTGGTGAAATACAGAGCTTTGGGCAGAGAAGCACAAGCAGTGCTTGTAACCAAAATAGCGTTACTCAAATATTGGACTGTCTGTCTGGCAGAAGCTCTTTTCTTGAAGCTCCTTAATATATCTCAACCCTCTCTCGAAGTACCACAGGAAAAATCTGAAGGGCACGCTGAGCACATCGATGCCTGTATGGTATGAGAGCCTGCCCTCGGCCCGGCTTCCGCAGCTGCCCCGGCGCTCCGGGGAGATCCCGTCTTCCGGGTCTGAACCCACGTCAGTTCAAATGGTGACTGACGAGGATCCCAAACCTTGCTGCACACAGAAACCGGACAAGGAAGGCCCTGAAGCCCCACGCACGCTCTGCAAGGCACGCTCACGAGGAGGGCAAACACCACGCGAGGTAAGAATTACCAGCAGACAGCGTAGTGAGAAAGGCAGACTGAAGGGGACATTATTTTTGGACTGAAGGCACTCGGGTAACAACCCACTTACCGCAGCTTGCAGAGCTTGGTCTAGGTCTTCCAGTAAATCTTCTTCATCTTCCAAACCGACTGACAGGCGAATTAACGTGTCACTGATGCCAAGAGCTTCTCTGTCTTCTTTAGGCACTGAAGCGTGAGTCATGATGGCCCTGGAGCAAAAAAATAGCCTTTTTTCTAAGAAGTGTTTACTTTTATCAGTAAAGATCAAACACATTGGTTTCCTGCCAGCATCCCCTGAAACTCTGAAAGGACCTTACACCTTTTGGGTTCCACCAGCTGGTTAAGCCACAGATGGCAAGAGATCCCCTCATCAGCTACTGTAAACTGCGCGAACTGCGGAGGAGTCAGTGACTCGTATCTCCCAACGTTTCAATACAGCCTTTCCAAGCTACAAATGACAAATAAGAAGTTGGATACTTAACAACCTGGAAATGAAAAAGGAGGGGAAAAAAAATCCTATTCCTCTTCTTTCCAGATTTTTTTCTTCTGAAAAATAGCATCTAAAAGCTTTACTTTAAGCGTGTAGAGAAACAGTTATAGTACACAATCTCTAATATAAAATCTCCAGGTTGTTTTTTTTTTTTAAAACTTCTCTTTTCTCAGATCCCTTCTCAAACAGTACCACGTGCACTGAAGAGTTTATTCTCTCCAGCTCTGGAGGATGCAGGTGAGAAGCTGTTTCCCCCACACGCTCAGTCGCTGACATCCACCAGTTGGCCGTTACCTTGCAGCGGCTGGAGCGCTTTAAGATTTGCTGCTGTTCTAAAACGAGCAACCAAAACGCTTTAGCATGTAAGTTTAGTCATAATTTTCCATCTATCTTTTTGAAAAGTAAATTGGATTGAAGTAAAATAACCTAATTCCATAGAAATCCTGGGTTTAGCCTTTTAAGCTAGACGGGGGCAACTAAGTAGTACTGAAATTCCCCCAAAATTCCCGGGGCTGGAGAGCTGCAGTTCGGTGTCGCACACTGAACGTGCCCTCTGGTGTCAGCAGGCAGAACGGCAGACCGTTCTCAGCAGCGTCACCAAATCTGCTCCACGCTACTTTTGCAAAGACCCCCTGATCTCTTGGGTCTGTTACCGTCGCAAGAAATCGCGGCTCAGTCTCCCAGCTAAAACAAGGAAGCCTGGAAATTCTTTCATCGTTGCATTCTCACAGTCACGGAAGCCACACTCACTTCTGGAGCAGCCAGGGGGGTTGGTGCTATGCAACGTGCTATCCTTTGATCTCAATTACGTGCAAAACACCTTAGCTGCCTGCACTAGAAAATTTTAGAACTCCCACCAAAATAGAGCAAACTGTTTTGGTACTCTGCAGCTTTTTTAGACTTTTGTGACGAAGAACGACTTACGGATGCTCTGCTAGGCTTTCGTATCCTCCCAGACTCTCAGCCAGTGCAAAAACCTACAGGAGAAATTAAACAGAAGCTCACAGGAGGACTGTAAGGTTATGAATGCTTAGAAAGACAGTTAAGGAAAAAGGAATGTTTAGGGTTTTTTTCCCTAAGTTTTTCTATAATAACTTTTATATTATAAAAGCTGTTAGCTGTAATTAAGGAAAAAAGTACACGTTTAGCAGGTAAGAGCTGCTAAGACTTAAAGCAGATTTGTCCTAAAAAGGCACCGAAGAGATACTGATGCAAAACCGAAATTAAGATATGCCTACGTTGAGCAACTCCAACTCCGGAGTAGCGCGACACGAGGGCAGTGATGGCAGGAGAACGCCCAGCACGAGGGGGCAGGTCCTGCCCGGCCACCACCAGCTCCCGACCTGCTCCGAGGAAGGACTCGGGAAGAGCAGGCTGCCTGAGCAAAGCCAGCTCTCCGGCACGTCAGCTGAGGTTTAGGTGATTATATCCTACCCACAGATGCTCTTCTTTCAGCATCACTCCGCACTGCTCACATTTCACACCTATGCTTTTCAGGCTGGCAAACGGCAGGCTTGGTGGGGGAAAAACCCAAGTGTTTACGATTCTTCCCATAAGGCTGAACAGATTTTTTCCACTCGTCCTGCGTCTGATGGCTAGTTTGGTATTTTGAAAACCAGCCTAAACTTCTCAGTGCCTAACAGGACTAGTGTCTGTGAAATGCTTACTGGTAGTTAAGGGATTTTTTAGCGTTGCTCTTTGAATTACGGCCATGTATTCCTGGGCGACCAACAGGCTCTCTAGAGAGCCAGCAGCACCCAAACACAGATTCACCATTCTTCTCCCAAGGAACAAGCCACAGGACAAGAGGAAATGGCCTCAAGTTGTGCCAGGGGAGGTTTAGGTTGGATATGAGGAAAAACTTCTTTATGGAAAGGGTTGTCAGGCGTTGGCACAGGCTGCCCAGGGAGGTGGCGGAATCGCCGTCCCTGGAGGTATTTAAACGCCGGGCAGACGTGGTGCTGAGGGACATGGGTTAGGGGGGGTTTTGGCACAGGTTTCTGGTTGGACTCGATGATCTTGAAGGTCTCTTCCAACCCAAGTGATTCTATGATTCTATGATTTGTCTGCTGTGAATGCGCTTACTGCCCATAACATTTCTCTCCAGCCCTGCTTGCTCATATTGGCTTTTTTTTTTCCCCTTAAAAAACCCCAAACAACTAAACCTATCAGCCAAAGAATCTTCTTCTCAGCCTGGTTTAAGGAACTGGCTTTACTTTTGTACCAAGCTAGTGACAAACTGAGAGTTATGCAAGTCAAAGGGCTGAGGTGAACGCACCCACAAGGGACTGTTGCTGAAACCTGCTCTCTGCTGCTTTTTGTGGAAGCTGGGAGATCTCCTGTGTCAGGATTAAATGCTCTCTCTCATGTAAGAGGATATTTTGTGGGAAAGTCGTATTTTTAGTAAATTCATTTTCAGTTGATGACATTAGCTGGCAAGTAAGATAGGGAGGAGAAGGAAGTTCTAATTTACCTTTGTCAGTTACTACTGATTTGTTTTTTCCAAGAACAAACCAGCAAAAACACAAGAGCGGGATGCAAATTAACCAGAGCGCAAGATGAGCAAACACATTAAAGAGCACAGGCGGAGTCAGTACATCGCAAAGACAAAAGCAAAAGCCCATGGTTTAGGTAAAATAAACAAACAGCTATCCTCCAAACCGAGGGACTCCCTCTTTGCTTTGTGATTCACGTCATTTCTCAACAGGTTTTGGTCCCGGTGAGTACTTTGAAATATTACAACAGCATTACACCAGCCGCAGCTTCTCTGCGTTCAGCTAGCGCAGGTATTTCTGCAGAAGGCTGCTACACAGGCCCTTTATTAACAGCACTGCCTGGGCTCGCCTGGCTATACAACACCCTGCTCTGTAAACAAATACTCCAAATGAGCTGAGGCATCCTCTTCCCTCTCATTAGCCTCCCATTTACAAATAATCTATTATTTAGAGACGGTTACACCCAAAGACTTCAGGAGCTTTGCAAGTACTGAGAAAGACTCTCCCTGCCCCGAGAAAAACCACTTCCTTCCATCCTCACCCTCAGAAGGACAGGCTCAAGTCCCTCTCAGTAGTGCATATTCACCACCATTTACCTTTAAATTCTTGAGGAAGGCAGCAGCGTGTTTGAGATTGCCTTTAACGTAGAAGGTTATCATCCCTGGACAGCCAGTGCACTGCCGCTTGACCAGCTCATGCTGTGGGTGCGAAGGCAAGCCTGAAATTGGCAAAGTTGCTTTAAGTTAATTACCGTCACTTCAAAGGGTGAAGGAGCTCACCCTCAGCGGTGGAGAAACAGCCCGTTGCCAAGGTGGACACCTAAGCCAGAGTCACCAAGGGCGACGGGTGCACAAACGGCACGTAGCCTTACGGTCCCCAAAGCCAGCCTCGCTCCGCCACGTCACCCGCTCAGAAGCCTGGCCCACCTACCTGGGAAAATGACTTTCTCCACCCGGGAATGTGACTCAAGAAATCGAGCGACAACTAAGGCGTTGTGGAAATGTTGTTTCATCCGGATTTGCAGCGTCTTCAAACCACGGTTGCACAGGTAACAGTCAAAGGGAGAGGGAACAGCTCCGAGAGCTACGGAAATTGAAACAAAATTCCACGTTAAAAAAAAAAAAGGAATTTTTTTTTTGTTAGTAAAACTAAATACAGACCTCGTTTCTAAAATTTCTAAAGTTAGAACAAGACAAGTGGAAAGGTATCTGATGTGATCTGTCTGCCTCATCTCACATGCACGGGATGCCAGTTAACGAGCTGAGTTAACAAGCTGAAAACCTTCAAGGACCAAATTCATTTGACATAATACGCCTTTACTCCTCCTGTTGTAGACAGGTGTCATGGTTTGGGCTGGGCTGGAGCAGCCAGAACACTGCACGGGACTTTATTCACTGCAGTTACGAGGCAGTAAAATTGTTAAAATCGACCTATATATGAAAATTCTGCATTAGGCAGATCTATCGTGCTTGTATGAGGCCACCTTACGTGCTGGTGAAAGTCAGGGAAGAAAATTCAAGTTTCTTACATCCGTGTCACCACTTTCTCTCCAGCCATTTACACTCCAGGCACCTGAGTGCCTGTGCTACAGCTCTAGACAGATTTCACACTCCATGTGCAACATGCTTCAAACATACCAGCTCGTAACGGGAATACGATTCATTTTAAGGTATTTCCTACATTGACTACTTACAGTTTTGTAAGAATTTGAGCCTTTCGTAGAGATCGTCACAGTTAACTGAAACAAGTCCCATTACAACATCACTATGCCCTAAAAATTCAAGAAGACGACAAGAACAGAATCAGCTGCTCTGTCTGTTCGGCCACAAACCCCATTTTCCCAGTATCGGTGCTAACATGCTCCCATTTTTGCGAGACACCGGGTTGCTCATTGCTACAGCTGTCCTTCCTGTGCAGCACGCGCACCGTGGAGGATTTCAGCGTTCTCTGACGCCCTGGTCAGCAGCATGACTGCTGTGCCACACGCGTGCCCCCGGACACCTCCCGAGCCCGCCGCCGCAGGACACCCATCCTGCAGGAATCAGGTGCGTCCTGTGGAGCGGCACCAGGCTGCGGTCTCAGCAAGAGCCAACGCCAGCCAGGAAACTTCCACTGCTGGAACTAACCAGCCAGGAAACGAACCACCCACGCCACCAGGGACGGGTGGTTACAGCACAGCAACAGCCTCGTCAGCTGCCACTCTGGGCTCTTTGGGAAACAACACAGTGACGGTGGTTTTGGAGAGGCTCCAACGCAGCCCTACGAAACCACCTTTGAACCTCAGTAGAACTTCTGGCAGCTACCTTCTACCCAAGCCACTTGCCTTCTTGTAGCCAAATTAAAGCCAACACGGCTAAAACCACTTCTAGGTCTATTACTTGGCTAAAACCACCTCCAGGTCTATTACCTGAAGTCAGGTCAATAATCCTTCTCCCAGGGATAGTTCAGGAGCTATGAAGACTAATGGTCTATTCAATGGTCCACCTCCTCTGATGGCCCATCTAAGAACTACTGGCAGACACGCTGGGTTTTGTGAACTGCCAGCAGCCAGAATGACTCTTAACTAGCCGGCCTGAGCTGTGTTGAACGCGCATGCTTACCGTTCATGTATTTGGTTGCGGAATACATACAAATATCAGCCCCCAGAGATAAAGGACGCTGAAACGAAGTGAAAATAATAGGTCCAGTTAAAGCTTGCGTGCACATTTGAAGCTACCCAGAAAGGCTGTGATCCAACAGGGAAAATAACAATAGGTGGAGAAACCGAAAAGAAAAAAAAAAAACCCACAAAAACTAAACACAAAACAACTTAAACAGAAAAACCTGAGAATGAAGATAGACAGAGCATGTGACAAAAACAATAGTATAGGAAAGCACTCTGAATTCACGATAAGCACAATAAAAAGAACCCACAATAAAATGTGATTTAAAAGCACTGGTCTAATTCCCACCGGCTTCAGGGAGGGGAGTGATTGAATACATCCAACACGCAGCCCATTCGTATTTGGAAAAAACGAGTCATATTGCTTAGCCAAGGCAGGGATAAGTAATGGTATTTACTCTACAGTACATTTCCTTAGAAAATGAAGACCTCAACGTGGTCTGAAAGCAAAAAACTTGCATTGTTTTCTAGATATCAGTATTGGTGACACTGCACTGAAAGACCAACGGAAAACCTGAAGAAAGAGCAAAGGCTTTTGTTTGCCAGGTCGCTCTTCCCCGACCTCCCACCTGGCTCCCCAGAAGCCTTTTCAAGGTGAGGCAAACTGAGATGTTGATGGGCAAGAAGTGATGAACAATATTTTTTTTTTTTAATCAGTCACTAAGTAAAGGCCTTTGCACATAATAGAAACATATTAAAAAGACTGAGGAGCATGAATATGTTAAAAGGTAACAAAGCAAACTGATTTAGGAGAGAAGACTTGCTGCTGTCAGATTAAACACAAATGGCTATTCAAGGAAATGGGTAAGGTACGTTCCCAGTGCACCGCCAGGAGAACGGTAGCACGGACACCAGTGCCTTTTACATTCAATATTGCTATACAAATCATTCTAAAATTACGATTGTCTTGGTACAGTGTATCAGCAGCAGCCTGGAGGGGTTTAAAGACATTACCTATTACACTTACTTGGAATTAATCATTACAACTGACTTTCTCTTAGCACCAGGCCAAGAAGAGACACAATAACTAGCTCATATACCCAGATGCTCACTTTTCTTCATTCACACACGTCTTTCTGAAGGAATATACACTGCGGGGGGGAGATCAGCAAGCCTTTGGTATGTACAAAACAAACTCAAGTGCCGCTTTAGCTAAGCATTAACACATTCTGTAAAGTTCTCTTTGTTTATAATAAAGATCTCAGTACCCTTAACAAAAACAAAGACACCTTGCCTTTTGCACTCATTAAAAAAAAGTTTTATGTTAGACCTAAAATACAAGAGATTAGCTCGGCCTCCTGGGAAATAGACATGAGTATTTCTAGCCCATGTTAAGAAGAACAAGACTTCAAAGTTTATTATTCCAAAGCATCGTCAGAACTTAAGAAATTGTCTTCACTTCATGAACTCTTGTTATAAAAGCAGAAAAGTTATGCCAGTCGTTCGAGATCAAAATCACAAGCTTCTAAGCCACACATTCACCAACACATTGAACAAAGCGGTAACTTGAACGTCTCAAAGAAAGATCTAACAAAGTTTGCCTGTTTTAACTTTTTCTTCCACTACTTTTTTTAGAGGATTAAGTGGCTCAGAACAGATCACAACCAGCATATACAAAAGAATTAGTATAGAAAGGCCAAAGTTAGAAAACGGGATGCTTTTAAACAGGCCTGTTATGATTTCCATCAGTGAGAACTAAAAATACATGATTTTTGAACCACAGAGAGGGCATTCTCCCATCGGCTCCCCTGACTGCCTTGACTCAGTGTGTTTCCTCGGCTGCTGAGCCATCCTGGCTTTGCTGGGCTCGTACCAGTATCTGACTAGCTATAAACCCCTCTGCACTCCGTCTTTACCGATGCAAACAGCAGCAGCAGCGCATGGGTTGCGTTTAGAAACAGAACACACATCAAGACTACAGTTCCTTGGAGGTGCTTCCACTTTAAAAATGTGTCTTTGAACACACTGAAATGCTGGGGTGACTGTAAACCAAGGGCTTACCTGGAAATAGGCAGACATAAAAGTGTTGTCTACCGCGAGAAGAACATCTTTGTGCTTATGCACGACATCTGCACAGGCCCGAATGTCGATGATCTTCAGCGTGGGGTTCGTGGGCGTTTCAATCCAAACGAGCTGCAGTAATTCAACAACAGAAACCAGCAGCTTAGAGATTTTACAACACTGGTGATGACACACGTGTAAGTCATAAGTGCCCTTAAAGGTTAACTTGGTGACCGCCAGCTTCCCATGCAGGTTTGCAGGGCAGAAAAAAGGCAGCGTCCCTACTGAAGAACAGCGAGTTTCTTGGGAGAGGGAACGTTCTCCACAAAAAGAACTGACACGTGGGAAGAACAGCAGAGCTTTTGAAAACCTAAGTGCCTCACACCTGGAAAAGACCTGACGTAGCCAGAAGAGAGTCTTTACGCCCCGAAGTTTGTAAGCCTTAGTGGGGAATTATCTCCCACTAGAGCAGGGGAATATCTGCTCAAGTGCCACAGAGCTCCTCCTCCCTTGGTGTTCCCTCTGCTGTTTCTTACCTTCTCCCTCCTCCTTTCTCTCTCTCTGGTGTTTTTTGCCCTTCTCAAAATGTTTTTGATGAGACACCACAAACATCACCGAGTGGCCTGCAGTGGGGACCACTGGCCAGCCAGCGGTGCCCCGAGTCGTCCCCGCAGAGGCCACCCCCGCAGCCCCCTCCGCTTGACACATGCCCCCAGTGCAGCAAGAGCAAGGACAAAACTATTTAATGCCATTAAGCAAGTAAGTTCAGCAATTTCCCTCTCCCCTACCTTGGTCTCTGGTGTAATTGCAGCCTCCAGGCATTCCTTTTTCGTGCAGTCAACAAAAACTACATTCAAACCCATTTTCATGGCTACTTGCCTGAAGTATCTGTTTGTGCCTAAAAACAAAACCAAAAAAACCCCGCAAACAAAAGCAAATTAAACAAAACAAAAAAATCAGAGGCACAAAATGAAACAACTTCCTTAGCTTTCCTTCACTCATCTCCAGTCTCTTGTACGCATCCACGGAAAGGGTACAGCTTCATGCCGTACGCCATAAATGTCACATTAGTATTTTTTCATTTCTACACAGTTTAAAGATTGCTGTAGTTTTAAACATCATGGAAAAGTAACAATGGGAAAACGGAATCAGAGTGGTTTATGAGGTACTTTCAAATTAATAGCTCTCCGGGGTTTTTTTAATCAGAAAATTAAATAGACCCCTTCTAGTTTGCCTCCTCCTAACTTTCCCTCCAGCCCTTTGCCATGCACAAGCCAGTGGTTCCAGTTTTTATATTCTCTTTCCCCCACCCCACGTTTAATAACTTTTTTCCACCACATATTTTCATACTCTTTTTTCTCTTTAACTGAGAAACTGGGAGAAGAAAAATGAAGGGGAAGATGCCAGCTACTGCGTTTCTTACCATTCCATTAAATAAACACATAGAGAGGAATATTAAAAAAAAAGTGATTATTTCTTTTCTTTCTGTTTTTGACGCCTTTCCTTGAAAAGGTTAAAAGAAGAAACGAGAAGCAACCAGCTGATCATTAGGTGTGCAACATACTGACTATCTGGCAACACTGCCTGGATTAAAAATTAATTAATTAGGTCTTTTTGCCAAGGTTACTCAACATTTACCCACTCACGCTGAACAGCAGTTTGCCATCTGAGCATAAAGTCATAGTACACGCGGTGTATAATTCTCTGTGCTGAACGCTACAACTGAATGATTTTTATTTTTCTTAAGGAAACACTTTTATTTCTACAATAAGCTACATACTAAATACTATCTTGTGCTGCAAGAAGCTTATTCAAGCACGGGAAATTTTCACATAGGCTGTCAACTCTACAAATACAAACCAGTCTTACATACGTAAAAGTCTTACGTACTTTTAATATTAGCACACTGCAAAAAAACTTGGATGGAAAGGAGCGGTTGCAGCAAAAGCAGCCCTTTGGAGAAGTTACAGCACTAGCTTCGAATTCAGAGGTGTCAGCAACCTGCAGCTCCTCCTCATGCCTCCCAGACCTCAGCCTCTCTTAAACCCATCCTGGGCAATACGCTTTCCAGCACCGCCCTTGAGAGCTTTTCCTTTTCTTTTACCATTTTCCTGACAACCTGGAACACCCAGCCTCATTTGCCCTCTCTGCTCTCATGAGACCCCACCTGGAATACTGTGTCCAGGGACTTTTCACAAGGGCGTGTAGTGATAGGATGAGGGGTGATGGCTTCAAACTGGCAGAGGGAGATTGAGATGAGCTGTTGGGCAGAAATTCCTGGCTGTGAGGGTGGGGAGCCCCTGGCCGGGGTGGCCCAGAGCAGCTGTGGCTGCCCCATCCCTGGAGGTTCAAGGCCAGGTTGGACGGGGCTTGGAGCAGCCTGGTGTGGTGGGAGGTGTCCCTGCCCAGGGCAGGGGGTGGCACTGGATGGGCTTTAATGTCCCTTCCCACCCAAACCCTTCTGTGATTCCATGCTATTACAGGGCTGAAGTGTGCAAGGTTGCACAGGACAGGCATGGACGAGTAAACCCCACGTGCCAAACAGGAGTCAGCACCAGCAAGGAAGCGGCTGGCAAAGGACCAGGCTGCAGTGTGCGGGAATGCAAGCAGGAAAGATGACTAGGGACAGCCAGAAGAGCACAGCCCAGGAGAAGAGCAAGCAGGGACTTAGGGGACAAGGAGCTCCTAATATCTGAGGGGAGAAGAAAGGGGCTGGGCACATTCCAGCCGTGGTGGCCAGTGGCAGATCTGTGGACGTACCTCCTCGCGTGGTGTGAACTCTGCCGGGCAAGGCTGGCTGCGGGGAAGCCGGTCTCTTTACAACCAAAGGATGAAAAAAGTTCAGGGAAGAAACAATGAAATTCACCTCTACAGAAACCACCACGGGCTGAGGCTTTAATGAGCAGGTGAACTGGTTTGGCTTGAAAAATACACCTGTGGGCCTCTCTGAAGTGAGGAGCTGATAACAGGCTTGGGCCAAATGGCTTTGATTTACCAGGTTCTGTGGTGGGAGGGCCGTGAATTAAAGGAGCAGATTGCCAGGAGAGATTCCTGCTGTCTCCACTCGACCTGGCTCCAGGTGTACTTTGGAGAAGAGCTATCTGGCATGACACAACTCAGACATTAAAAGCAAATGTGGGTATTTATATTTGATGTGA
Organism: Chionis minor; assembly: GCA_013398295.1. Classification (NCBI taxonomy): domain Eukaryota; kingdom Metazoa; phylum Chordata; class Aves; order Charadriiformes; family Chionidae; genus Chionis; species Chionis minor. The sequence goes on along the minus strand of VZSF01002869.1, from coordinate 309,427 downwards.
ACAAGCACAGAGAACTGACTGGCAAATGGTAATTGCTCTTAGCAATGGGAAAGGCGATTACTCTTGCTGAAAGGTTTTCCAGCTATTGCTTGGGAAAAGGCTACCTGTTGCTGGCCCCTCTAACCCTCCTTTGAAAAGTGCAGATTTGATCTGCTTGTGTAAGGCCTTGAAGCAGAGTGAGGGAGATAAGCTTTGCTGAGCAGCAAGACACAGCAGTCAGGCGCTAAGGACACTGACTGCCATGTCTTATCCCGGCAGACTTCCCTGCTACGGACTTCTGGGTGGCAGCAACCTTTTGAAGGACTTCAGCAGAGGTGGATGAACTCTCGTGTGTTCCTAGGGAGTTTCTTGGAAGAATGGATCAAAAAAACCACTATGCATGAGCAAAACCCAACAGTGGGCTGCAGCGTCCCTGAAGCATTCAGAAGACACGGGCATAACAGATGCAAGTTGTGCTTTCAGGGAAAGTGATGGGATAGTTGTCTGAAAATGCTGGCTGGTAAAGGATCAAACCTAGGAAAGGAATAGCAGAAATACCAGGAGCTGGAAAGCTGTGTGGCATTGGCCTAGAGGGAGTCCTGCTCTGCAAACCAACCTGTGCAAGCCTAGCACGTTGCGATTTTCCCCTCATTCAAGTACAGATGACTAGGTAAATATACGTTTTAAACCTCCTCCTCGTGCTGCAGAATATTTCAGTGTTTGACTCTCTAACGCCAAAATCAGACAGGAGCGTTCTGCGTCCTCAGGAAGGGAAAAGGCTTTAAAGAAAAGTAAGGTCCTACGTGGGAAATTCAGAAAGTTCATGAGAACGACAAACAGGCACATTTAATCTTTTGCACAACAAAGATCAAAAACACACTTGTGCTTTACATACCTCCATAGACATCATCCATGCAGATAATTGTGTCCCCTGCCTTTAACAGGTGAGTAATATTCAAAGTAGCAGCTAAGCCAGAAGCATAAGCTAAACCTAAAACAGAAAAGAGTAAGTGGCAGACAGACCGTCTTTTACTGTGATACAACCTGGTCAAACTTGCTTTCCCTTTCCTCACTTTGCTTTTGTGAGTGTCACAAACCTGTTCTGTCACTCTCACTTGCGCTATCTCACTGCCTGAGCGGATTTGGTAAAAGCAGCAGCCTGGTCTGGGGCGGGGTGGGACGCAGGGTGACACACTGGTGACACAGCCTGGCAGCAGCTGCTGCGGGGCTCCCGCTCCCCACTGCGCTCGCTGCTGCTGCGCCAGGACAGGCTCAGGTCAGCCAAGGCACCAAACGCAGCCATAGGAAGCCAAGTCACTGCAGAAATTCCAGTGAGTGAACTGGGCTTTCCTGAAGGAGAAGTGGTGGGCCCTTTCCCCCCCATGAAAGCAACTCGTGCCCGTAACCAGGCGGCGGCGGCTGTGAAAGCCTTGCTGCGACGTGACTGCTGCCGACCACTCAGTGTCCTGGCCCCCCACGTTACGCCTACTGCAGACACCGTCCGGAGACACACATCCCGCCTGAGGAACCTCGCAATTCCTTACAGTACTTAGCTCCATCTAGCGCTGCCACGGCCTTCTCCAGGCAATTCCGGGTAGGGTTTCCACTCCGGCTGTATTCATAACCCTGTTGTGAAAGCAAGAACAAAAAAATCACTTGAGAGCACTGTGAAAGTTTTGTACAAGGATAGTCCTGCACTCCTTAAAAAGTGCTCACTCTCAACGCGGCGGTTACGCATCCGCCTCCTTGGAGAACAGCAGGCTGGTTTCCTGGCTGCGTCACGCTGCCGCACACAACATCCGACGGCGCATCCCCAGCCTGACAATGGATTCTAGGGGCGCACTGCGGGAAGCACCGTACTGCTAGCCACCCTCTCCTACTTTTTCCTAGACAGCCATCTCTGGTCACTGTGGGAGAAAGACCTCGGTCAGACACAGTCCACTCATTTGTCTGTTATCAGCAAGAACGTGTCCCATCTCTACAACGCTCTGCTTGGAAGATGCCACAGGCCACTAGCCAGTGCCAACCTGTGCCCATCCAAAGTTCTGGAAAGCTCAAACGTTTCCCGGGCACGCAGTCAGACCAAGTTCCACACCTCGGTGCGACAGCTTTTATGGGAATACTGAGAAAATTTAACAAGTAAAAGAAAGGCTCATGCGTGCATGGATGCACTTGTTGCAGAGAGAACCTGGCTAAGCATCCTACTGTTTGCGTACTTTCAGGATTTCTGTTTAATGACAACTTCATCGTATTCGGGAATCTGGCAGACGGCTCTCACGGAGCTTCCGCCATGACCGTGGCCGCTCTATCATCAGGACGTGAGTCCAGCGGCATGTGCCTCCTCCTCCTCCTCTGCTCCCCTCCAACACAGCTACCTACTTCCAAGCGTTCACAATCTCAGTCCGCGCAGGCGGCGTTGTGCGGAACCACAGACCAGAAGGCCCATTCCCGTTGCCCAGCCAGCACACCGGGATGTCCAGCCCTCGGCTTGGGAGCGTCTACTGATTTATGAGCTGCAAATCTGTGTCGTTTCCCTCGCACACGCACGGCAGCCACCAGAAACTTCACGACAGTTCCACGCAAGCACTTCCAGTGGTCCCTACAACAAATCCACACCATACCTATGGAATACTCGCGGAGCCTGGAGGAGGGAAGCAGCCTCTTACAGGGTCCGTGTGAGTGAGGAATTGCATTCTGCCTGCGCCCAGCCGCACACTAAAGCGGTTTTATCACGCGGCTCCACGGGAGCTGCCGGTGGCACGCCAACCACCCGACCCGGGCCTGCACCTGCACCGTGGCGCGGCCACCGCCGGCGTCCCGCACCGGCCGGCATCCGGCAGCAGAGCGGGGGCTGCCAAGGGGTGCTGGGTGCCCCCCCGGGAGCCCCCTCTCACTTTGGCTTCACACCGAGAGTCACCCCAAACCTGCCCGCCGCCCCGCGGCAGGAGCGCCCCCCTCTTCCAGCGGGAAAAAGGGGTTCGGGGTTGTTTTTTTCCGGAGCCAGCAGGAGGGAAGTATTCCCACCAGCTGCAAACCGGGAATCCCCCCGCCCGGCGCCGGCCGCCTCCCTGGCCGGGCCGTGGGTCCCCGCGGTGTCCCCGCCCGCGCCGCCAGACCCCGCGTCCCCGAGCGCCACGTCCTCGCGGGCCGGCGGGGCCCAGCCCG
>VZSF01002869.1:265216-300629 GCA_013398295.1 Chionis minor | reverse complement strand
GGCCGGGGTCAGCGGGGAAGGGGCCGGGGGGCGGCTCGGGCCAGCGTGGGGTTTCGGCGGGGCGAACGGGCACGTGTGGAGCTGCCTCTGCCCCGGGCGGGTGATTCCTGCCCCCACCTGCCGCGGCTCAAACAGCAAAATTCATATTTTAAAAGTTCCTGAATCGTCACCTGTTTGCGTTCGAGCTCAGGAGTGGTTCCTCTGGCTGTTGGTGGGACTAACTAACTTCGATTTTATTTTCCCCAGGCTAAAAAAACCAAACCAAAACTTTTTTTTTTTTTTTGAATGCTTCAGTTCTGGGGTTTGGGGGAGGCAGCACCTTGTTCTCTGCAGGCTTCTCCGGGCACAGGAGACGCACTAGCAGAGGCAGATGTGCGAGCCTCGTGCTCCTCTGGAGTACATAAATGCCTAAAATCTTGCCAGGACTTTTAAAAATCGTGCGCTTAATTTAGGGAATATTTTACACTGTTAAAAAAGAAATCAGCCTGTCAAGTCAGCTAAAGTTTCATGGTTAGTTTTCATTTCTAGGTTTCCAACCTCCTTCAAGAGTAACGTGATCCGTTCTGCTGGAGAATGCTAAGTTGTACCGTATGTGGTACCTGGAGAAGTTGTGATTAAAGGCTACAGTTACGTTCTTTTTCTGATTAAGAGATAAATGTTCCCTTTGTTTCACCTAATTGTATTATGTAAAATAAAAAGGAACATTAAGGTAGAGCAATCTTTGGAATTGGTACAATGGGAAGAATAATGTAATTGGAAATTAAAAGCCGCGTCTGTGATAACATTAGGCACTCTAAAACACAAACTAATGTATGTGGACTAATATCCAGCTTGGTTTTCTCACTCAAGATGGGGAAGAGTATTTCTTACAACTGTCATAACATAGGTCTAAGTACGTTGTTATAATTATAGCTACAGATATATTTATCCTGTCGTCTTCATTCCAAAGGTTGCAGCAAATACTGGTAGAATGAAAGAACAGGCTTGGGAAGAAATTTTCTCACTCGGTGTATTCCTCCTGCCGACTTCTCCCCTGCACCTCCTCCGGTTCCTCCTCCAATAACTCATCATCGTGAGCTTAATATCTTTACTTTGGAGGCACTTCTGATCCATCTCTGCTGCACTATGGTCTTCTATGTGCATCACAAACAGTGATGCCGTCCTTTTTTTAATACATATATGTACACGCACATAGGTGTGTGTATATACATAAGCATTTCAAATAAAGATCTTTCTGCTTTCTCAATGCTGTTTGCAGTAGGAGCGCTTGGGGGTGGATTTCTGTCTCATTATCTTCCTCCAAGTTTTTGTTTTAAGTGTTCCTTTGCTATTAAATTCTAAAAAAAACCCTAACAACAAAACTCTGGATGTCCTGACATACCAAAGGCCTGACTAATATTTCCTTGTTATTGTTTTCTTTCTGCCTGAATCCATCTGTCACTTGTTTACATACTTGAATTGTGAGTTATTTGGGGTAGAGAACTTTAGCTTACAATTATACTCTGAAATAAGCCAGAAGAATCCTAGTACATGATAAGGAAGTGACAGAGGGGAGAAGGAACTTCTAGTAACAGTTATTGTTTATGTTTTGGTCCCATTTTTAGTGTGTGGTTAAGTGCAGAAAAGCCAAGTCTTGTAGAATGTTAAACTCTTGGTGTTCTTATAAAACAAATGCTGGCTGTGACTGTAAATTGAGCGCAGCCTGCCTCGCTCTCTCAATTAACTGCAAAAAACAGCACCCATCAGAAGGCCAGTATCATTATTCCAAAACCAGTGAGTTTCTTGGGAGAAGCTTGTATGTATACCTATTAAATTACTTTTCTTTTTACTATAATGTGCACTTAAGAGCTTAAACTTACATTCGGAATGAAAACATGCTATGTTCTGGAATAGACAAATTTTCTTGCTGAATTACTGTTGGAAAACAGACTCACCTTCCCTGACGCAAGGTTAAGAGCTACACGCGCATGCACATGTGGACAGGTACTGTATTTTATGTGCATTTTTGCGCAAACAGTTGTTGTTTGCGTGCCCTGGATGTGCACGTACAAGATTTCGGGCTCTGTTGTATCGCTGCTTTCTTGGAGTAAGACCCTATAGGCTCTATGACCTGGGGAGGGAAGCGTGTATGCTCATTTCCCAAAGCTGTAGGTGTTGATGAACTTGTATTTAGATGGAAGGGAAACGTGAGATTTGTTTAGATGGTGGATCGAGCTGTTGCCAAAAGAGAATTAATTTGATTGCCACCATTCAAGTATGTGCCCATTCATGTTCTAGTCAGTGTCTGGAAATGATGATATCAAACACGTTATCATTATGATTAAATTGCATGGAAGTCATCAAAACTGTACGTCAGCCACTCAGTTATTTACAGTGCCCTCTTTATTACAGCTGTCTTGCATAGGTAAACGACGTAGTTGAATATTTGCACCCTTCTCTCTCTCTCTCCAGCAGCTGCCTTGTGTAAAGCTACTTGTTTTCCTGGAGTCTTAACGCTTAGTGTTGTGACTTGTGCTGTGGTTCACTGAAAACCTCAAGCTGTTAAAATCATCCGTGCAGCTGAAAGAAGCGAACCTGCCCTCTCCTGCCTTCTTGCCTCCTCTGGCAGAAACGCTTACTTGTACTGTGCGCTGGCGAGGAAAAATTGATGAGAGTCACCACTTTTTTCATCAGACTGATTTAAGCTAGAATGATTCTGCGTGCTCTCGATAGTAAGCGTTCTAGAGGAGCCACAGCTGTTCTTGCCATGATGGAGCAACTAAACATGATTTGTGTTTTAGGATCGGTGGAACTTGAGGTTGCAGTGTGATAGAATCCCAGTGGAGCGGTTCCCTTTGAGTCCTGGGCATACTTGTACTAATTAATTTATCACTCTGGGACTCTTACCATGGAAATGCGAGCAAGAGCATGTTAGCATGCCTCTGTTTCAGCAGCTGCTGGGATTGAGTTCACATTTTCGGATCCTATCTCTCCCAAAGGAGTAGAAGTTAACCGGTCCCGTTGTGCCTGCCAGCCAGCCGGGTTTCTTGGCTGAAATGTATGGAAAGCCTTTGGCTGCTGCCTGCTCCAGCCCCGATGAGTACTGCCGCTGCTACTTCCCTTGATGGGAGGCTGGGGCAGCACTGATCTCATCTTTTCCAAGGCATTCATTGTCCCTCAGTTTTCTCGGGCAGAGCGAAAGCTTACCTCTGCTTAAGGCTGTGGTGAGTGGAGTCCTCCTGCTTGAGCGGCCTTTCCCTTTCCCTGCTGGGCGGAAGATTGCATGGAGGCATTCTATGAGCTGGGTGATTCCTCACCATAATTTCTTCATTTTGTGACACGCAGCCTTACGCGGTTTGGGTGACTTCTTTTGATAAGTCAGAGTTAAATTTGCCACTGGTAAAACCCATTTTGTTTGGCCCAAAGAGCATCAAGACCTCCCCAGGCTTCTCAGATCTTAAGACAGAAGATTAGTGATGGAAGTTTGCAAAATGCCCTTTCAGGTTTGGCTTTTTGGCTGTGCCAAAGCTAGCCTGGTGTCTCAGCTCTTGCTGGGACTGTTTTCCTTCGGGGAGGGCCTCAGGGAGGTACTTTTGTCAAGTAGCAGTGGGATTTTGATGAAATAAAAATGTCCGTGAGATCACTGTGGTGCTTACAGGGTTTGATATGCTGTGTGCGCGCTGTTAGACCGTTCCATCCGCAGTCTCCAGCCGCCTCTCCGGAGCAGCCGCACACTGTTGCATCCCTGCTTCCTGCGCTTGGCCGCTCCAGGCTAAGAGTTGTCTGGAGAGGAGCTTATCGTGGGCAGTGAGAAAAAGGCCTGATGGCCAGGTAGTCCAGAATGGTAGGAGCTGCAGTCTGTCTTTCTAAGTTTTATAATGTCCCTTTTCTGTGTGTTTGCCTTGCCTCTCCTTCTTCCCCCCTTTCACAGAATCCCAGAATCCCCAGGGCTGGCAGGGCCCTCTGGAGCTCATCCAGTCCAGCCCCCTGCCAGAGCAGGGTCACCCAGAGCAGGAGGCACAGGATGGCGTCCAGGCGGGTTGCGAACGTCTCTGGAGTTGGAGACTCCCCCACCTCTCTGGGCAGCCTGTGCCAGGGCTCTGCCACCCTCCAAGGAAAGAAGTCCCTCCTCGTGTCCAGATGGAACTACAGGCCCCTTTCCTAGAGGTGCTTTCCTGGCTTACCTGTTGGTGTGGCTCTTGTCCCTTTGGTGCAGCACCTGACCTCCTCTTCTGTCTCCCTCGTGTTTGTTACACCTCAGGCGACTCCTTGCCAGGGACTTGCTGGCTAAAGACCAGCAAGCAGGACGTTACCTCTTTCCAGCTTCCTCATAAATAGCTTTTTTTTTTTTTTCCTTCTGGAATTGATAGATTCTAGTTTCTGTGCTTTATCGGTTATTGTACTGTCAGTTTTTCTGCATGCTCCTCTTCCTCTCCCCCGTTGTGCAGTATCCAAGTTTCCTAACTTATTTTCGAATTGCATACTTTTTGGTGTGAAGACAATCATTGAGCCAAAAATCTTTGCTGGAAGAGCTCTCTGGAGGTGACCTAGTCCCACCTCCTGCTCAAAGCAGGGATAACAGCGGAGTTAGGTCAGCTTGTTCAGAACCTTGTGCAGAGGGGTTTTAAATGATGTGTGTTACCGTACAGCTGTGCTTTCTGCTTATCGGCTGAATGAAATCCGACAAGTTCTCAGGAAAGCTGTCAGGGGCCTGGTTAGCTTTTATTCTGTTGTTTCTGGTCATTACACCAAGCTGTCGTAGCTACCGGAGCTGTCCGACTCTGGTTTATTCACTGTTTGATAGGTGGGGTGTTTTTTTAAATTCTAAGCTTTATTAACATAAGAGAAAACTTAGCGTAGACTGATTTTTTTATATATATCCCATTGGAGTGCTCGATAAGGTGAGGAGAATGTTTACCCCTGGCTTGCATTATTTGAATTTTCTGACTAAATGGCTTGGCTCTTGCTCAAGTTTTTTTTCTGCAGAATATTATTTCAGTCACTTAACAAAGAATGGCTGCATCCAGCATTCTAAATTATGTTTTGGCTCACAGATGTTACCAAACCTATTAATAGAAAATTTGAGGTTGACTTAGTTAGAGTGTGCATAATGAACTAGGATGTAGCTGTCTGTGATGTTGCTAGTGACCCGCAAGAATAATTTGTAGTACACGTTGAATAGCTCATTCAAAACCACTTAGAAACTCCGCCTTTGAGTGCTTGCTGATCTCCATCAGAGATTTCACGATACGGTAGCGTGCTGGCAGTTACGTGTACAGCAACCTCTCAGTGGTTTGGATTGCAGCTTTTAGATGTGCAGCGCATCATCCTTTGCGTGGAGCAAGTACTTACTGTAAAATAACCCTAAAACCAAACACATTTGTTGTAATTGCAAAAGAAATTTTTTTCCCAGCAATTTTTCTCTTAACTCCCCTAAGAAACTGTTTAAACGTATAAACAGAGTGATACAGCTAAATGGAAGATTTTTGCATCCTTAAGCTACATTAATAAAATGTGTCAGAATTCCGGTAGCAGCATTAACCCAGGAACGCGACTGTCTGTACCTTACAGTGCATATTTAAGAACAGAAGTACAGAATGTGTCGTATGCATAGCTGGGAAAACAGTCCTGTTTGTAATACCTGCTAATAATCTCGGAAGCTTTCTTTGGAAACAAGGCATTAAAATAACCAAAAGGCTCTTTTGTGGTGAAGTTACTGTTACTTCGCAATCTGTCCCAATACTGTATTAGTAAAAAATTTTGTACTAAATCTTTGAAAAATTAATAAAATAATCTCTTAAAATTTTAATCAGTATCGTATCTTTGAGTAGCTTTTAACCTAGATCTGTCATTCTTTGTAAAATGCCAGACTTTTCAGACCATGATAAGCATAGAGGTTTGGGTTATTTCTTTCTTGAAGATACAATTGGATGACTTTGGCTGGAGTAAGTTTCAGGATATCATTTAAAAAAAAAAAAAAGCCGTCTTGGTTCATGAAATGTGTTTCAGATGTGATTATTTTAACAATTATAATCCAAATGCTTGCTTAGAAAAATGTAACTGCTCTGGTGTGTTTTAGTGTGTTCCTTTATTAGGTTGTGTACCTGAAATTCCTTAACACGTAACATTTGAGTTGTATGTGCAAACGCCTGAAGGAATTGCAAGAATCTAATATCTTTTTACGTATCTACCTTGAATCTAATATCTTTTTATTTCTGTTATTTGTTTTAGGAAACACTCCTTTACATCTTGCTGTGATGTTGGGACATAAAGGTAGGTAAACCCAGCAATTATGTTAGCTCTAAAATTATCTGAAGACTTAGGGACAAGAGGAAAACAAGATTTTTCATTTTGCCCGAGTGTGATCTTGTATTTCAAGCTAGTTTAAAGTTGAGGTTTTCTGAAAAGATTTAGAAAAGTTGGGAGGAGTCAGAGCTGTTCCTTAGGCCAAAATCAAGGAGCCTGGGTAGTGAATGGGGTAGTGTGGAGAGGAGTTGCAGCAGTTGGAATCTTCATCAGCCTAGAACAAGAACAGTGGGTGGACCCAGCTTCTCTCTTTTTGCAGAGTTAGAAGGCAACTGGGAAATTTGGGATACCATAGAAGACTAAGAAACAACTGGAAGCAGTGGAGGCAAGCGTGTGCATGCCTGCTTCCCCTTTGGTGTCCAAGCAGCCGAAGCGGCAGGATGCACTCAGTGTGTGTGGGCAGGGCACTTGATCCAGGCAGATCGCTGTTTTAATGAATAATTAATTCATGGTACGGAAGAATTACTAATTTCTGTCTGTGTGACAGTACTCTTTGTCAAAGCTTTTCTGGTTATTCCTTGCTGGTGGGCTCACTAGCGGTGTTGAACAGCCCCGTTTAGCTTTTTCCCAGCAAAGTGAATCGGAATAACATCCTCTGGAATAAAATGACTCCGGGAGTGGAAATGTAATCGCTCTCCTGCTTTTTGCACGCTCCTTCACTCGCTTGTTTCCAGTCTCTGACTCGCTGCCAAGCTGCTTCCTCGGGTGTCGGGGCTGCGGGCGCAGGGCAGGCTGCGCAGCCGCTTGGTCCACAACGGCTCTCGTCTTTCCAGGTACCCTGCGAGGGTTTCTTTACTGCAGGATTTCAGGGCATGGGATTTAAATTTGTACTTCAAATAGAAAGTATAGAAGTAGACATGTTTTGGGACTGGAAGAAACCTGGAGTATGGTTGTTCAGTCTCTGTGACAATAAAACTCTTTTTCACTACTGGAACAAGACCGGCTTGGGTTTCATTCAGCTGTGAGTCCTGTGCCTGGTACGTGGTACTGCTCCACGAGAGAGCTGCTGTTAACCGAAACGCCTGCCAGATGCGGAGAGGGGAATGCAGGAAATGCAATTAAGTTGTCTTAGGATGCTTTGGTAATACCTGTGAAGTGATCTAAAATAATTGAGAGTTAGAGTGGGAAGTAATTCTGAAGGAGGAATGGAGAGAGGTGGCTTGTGCGGGACAGGAAGCAATAGAGCTTGCTGGAATGCCAATATTGATCTAGCCTGTGATACTTTTTAAATTAAAAAAAGGAAGAAAAGGAAAAGAGAATATACAAAAACTTTTGAGACAGCAGTGAGGCAAATATGTTTTACAAGTGTCTGCCTGCTAGAAGTCACAGAATAGGAGGTTTTTTCAACTTTCAAAAAATGGTGCTGTATCAGAACTGCTGTTTTCCAGTGAAGGTCCCAGACTAGAGGCTTGGAGCAACAGAAGGAAACAGAGGCAGAAGCCTTTCTTTAATTTCTCAGCCTTAAATAAGGCATTTTTCTTTGTAAGATAGATTTTTCGCGTTGTAACTACTTACTCTGTGTTTTCAAGCGATGATGATCAGCTATGTGTGTGACTTCTGTTGTGCATATCGCAGTGTCTGTTTCAAACTTTAGTTTGTCCCTGTTACTAGTTAATATTTGCAAGTTTTGCACTATTGAGTGTAGAAGGGGTTGTGTGGTTTTGGTTAAAGGGCGATCAGCTCTCACGAAGGGACACTTTTCATATAACTACAGCAGTATCATACCATGTTAATAAATACAAACAACTTTGATCGAAGGTTCTTCTAACAAAGCTGATAGAAAAGAGTTTACCAACTTTAATTCAGTATGGTTCAATATTTATTCGAAGTCTCTCTTAAAATTTGGTTATTTTATGTTTGGGCTGTAGGATAAAAAGCAACGTAGTCAGTGCTGACAGATTACTGGAACGTGAGTTGTAGGTGTACAGTCTAGCGCGGAGAGGAGAGGCACTTCTTCCCTCGACCCCTTTTCTTGTTGGCTGCGTGTTCTAGATGTCAGTTTGCAGTTCACCTCTTGGCTTCTTTCCACGTAGTCAGTCATCCCGTGTGTAAAGCCCTAAATCCCTTAGGATACAGGAGGTGAGCCTTTGTCTAGCTTGCCTGGAGCAGGGCCATTCGTGCATGACATCCAGCACAATACCTGGTTTTACCGTTTCGGCTTTGAATCCTGCGTAGTCGTTTGATCCCCCAAGAACCCCCGGTCCCTTCCTGCCTCGTTAGTCCATGTCGCTGATGGGGAAGGTCAGTTTTGTGTCTTTCTGGGGAATGTGTATAGACTGTTCAGCTGGATATAGCAGGGTTACAGCCAGCCTTTTCTGAAGTGCGGGGTGAATTTACATCCTGTTTGTTTCACTGAAAATGGAATCTGGCTGGTAAATGCAAGCTTGTTTGCCTGTTTACTGTACAGCGTAGTTATTGTGTTAGGCACTATATTTAAACGGCCATAAAAATACCTCTCTGTGTTTGCTGGCAAAGTAGTCAGGGCTTTTGTTTATTTACCACAAAAGATAGTATATTCACCAGTGAAGTATCTCTTCCTTTCCAAACACTGTGCTTGCCAGTGACTCACGATCGCTGCATCTGGAATGACTAGTACGGTTTCCTGTAATACCTATAGTAGGAGAATGATTCAGGAAGTTCCTCTATCTGTCATGCCTGCCCATCCTATTCCTAATGAGACATTTCTTCAGTGTACAGCTCCGGCTCGGTACTGCCCTGGGTCAGGTTGATTTTAATGAGGTGTGGTGAGGAAACTTTCTGTAGATGGAAACTGAAGAACCGTTTCAAATGAGGACAGCTCATTCAAAACATGGGAACACTGAAAGCTTTCGTCTTTCATCAGTTTTAAGGACTATTTGTCACTCCAGCGTCACCTTTCACCCGTGGCCGGAGAAGGGCGTGCGAGTTGGCTGTGGCTCGGCTAGGAGCCTGCGTGGCTCTGTTGAGACGTGCGCGTGGGGGGGACAGCGGTGACGCACACGCTCTTGCTGATGCTGTTGATGGAAAAGGTGGCGCGTTGCAAGTGTACCTCTACGGATGGAGCACGGGACCATGCGTTTTGTGCTCTCTTACCGGCGCCCCAGATATCCATGTTGTAGAGTCTCCAGTCCCCGTTACTTGTACAGCGGGTTACGCACATATTCGGCAGTTTCCTAGGTCAGAGCGTGCTCGTTTTTCTGCCTTCCGTGCCACACAGGGATGTGTTAGTGCCACAGCTTCCCCTCTGCCTCCCGTACGCGCCATGTTCTCCGGTTGCCTGAAGTCTGTATCTCCGTGCTTGTTTCTCACAAATCAATTCCCCGTTGACCTTTGGGCAAAGGGCGTCCAGATAAGAGGGGGAAGACCCCGAGGTGTGTCGTGGCACGTGGTTTTGTGCGTGGAGAGCGCTGATGCTGTGCTTTGGAGGTGTTGGTTATGTAGCTCTGCGTGTGTATGTGCACGTACAGAAATACAGCTTTATAAAAAGCAAAATGTAAGAAGCGGATTGATGTAGTTGATGGTTGACCACCAGTTATGTTTTTAGCGCTAATATTTAACAGGGAAGTGCTATAAATATTTACATAAATGTTTTTGTTTAAAGTTTGAGTTGGAATCCAGACACGTATTTTGATAAACTGTTTAATATATTGAATGCCTACTACTTTTGCCTTATTATTGTTTCCTTTATTATGAATTATATTGCTACATCTGTTGATGTTTATTATAAGTAATTGTTACTATTTTGTTACAGAATGTGCCCACTTGCTTTTAGCCCATAATGCTCCAGTAAAGGTGAAAAATGCTCAGGGATGGAGCCCTCTTGCAGAAGCCATCAGCTATGGAGACAGACAAATGAGTAAGAACCTCTGCTTGCCAATTAATCAGAAATTGAGGCCTCCTTCGGAACAGGAAAACAAAGGGTTTCAAGCTAGGGTTTTTTATAATACTCCTATTTTAGCTCCCTGAGGAGTTGGTCTTAATCAGCTGAATTTTTTTTGTATCTAAATATGATATGACAAGCTCTACACGTGTCCATTTCCTTGATAAGAAAGAAATTGCATTAGGATACATAATGCTAAGTAGAGGTAAGATTTTGCTTAAAGTGATTGTAAAAGCTATAAACTAGCATTCTGTATTTAGAATTGGAGTTACAAGGTCAGAATGGATTTTAGCTGTGTGGGATCATCTAATTGGAATTGCTCCATGTGCTCATATGTATTTGATATATCAGTTGGCAATGGGGTGTTGCTTTTACGTTGCATCTCAACAGGCCAGTAGGCAAATACAGTGATTACTTATTCACTTCAGTTATGAAGTAGTAAAGGGAAAATTATTCTACTGCTACTCACGAGTGGATGTTAGTAGTATCTGGTGTCACCATGTCCCATAGCAGAAAACTCACTATATAGTGTATATATTAATATGTTATTAATATATTAATGCACTAGTTTGTAATACACTAACAACATTCTGCATGTCAGCTCCTCACTCCTGAGGAATTTTCTTGGAGTAGATGTTACACAATCAATAGGCTCGTGTTCAATAGTATAGATGTGTACCCACATGTTTACTAATGCACGTGTAAAGACCTCTTGGCGTGATTGCATACTTTATATTGCAAATAGTTATTGAGGCTTTTTTTCCTGTTGTGATCAAAGTAGACTATGTATAATTACTTTAACTTGAAATAAATTTCTCCAAAGTCTGATGAAATGTTACATTTGCATTGTTTTTTTTCTTTTTTTAGGATGTCAAATAATGACACTAGCCTGTAATTTACAAATAGATTTACCTTATTTATAGTCAATTTCTGTTTAGTTACAGCACTCCTAAGGAAGCTTAAACAGCAGTCTAGGGAAAGTGTTGAAGAAAAGCGACCTCGATTATTAAAAGCCCTGAAAGAGGTAGGTTGAAGGCAGTTGTGTTGACAAAACCAGATCATGCTGGAAAGCGGTGGCTTATGTTCTTAGTATGGATGCTCTGGCAAACTGTAAAAAAGTTTTTTACTTGCTTTTACAAATCTCTTCTGGTCTTACTAGTGATCTTGTCTTACAGTGTCTGGTTTAAGGGGTCACTGAGTTAGGTGTATTTTTAAGATAATACTTTCTTCTCAACTTCTAGGAATTCAAATAGAAAGGTTTATGTAAGATAGGTCTGCTAGTCTTCTTTGCAGTCGAAAAGGTAAAGTTTTAATCTGTATTTCTTTCATTAGGTTTTTAAGGCTTTCTTAAACCTTTTGTTCTGATGAATAACTTGCTGGTTTTGTTTAGTCACCAGTCATGAATGACATTTTCTTTTCTTGCTTGGTAAGGAAAGAGAATTTTGGTTTAATTCTCCATCTACATGCAGCAGCCAGTTCTTCCTGAGCACAGTGAAACATTCCTCAGGCTAGGGAAACCGGGAAGAAAAGCTCAGTTTCCTCCATTTCAAACTGCTGCTAGCGTGTTAAAACTGTGGTTACAAACCACAGGTGTTTATTTCCCTTTTGGTGGGGTGAGCTCCTCCTGCCTAGTCCAGTGGCAAAATATGAATGGGTTTGTAGAAAACCAACTGTTTATCTGCAGTTAATTAAGCCATATGTCTGAAATGCTGAGCTAAACTGCGTCAGTGATGCGCTCTGTGAATACGCTCTGCCAATGTTCCTACATTTTTCATTGATCCAAGGGGGGGGGGGAAAAATCCCGCTGCCCAGAAGTGAAAAGGTTTCAGTTTTTGTGTGAGAGCAAGCAGACAGCAGACACAGCCGTACCAAAACCGCTCTGCTATTCCTTATTCCTGCTGGTGCAAGACCAGGCCTGGAATTGCATATCTTGTGTGGAGTGGAAGTACGACTGCCTCCCTGTGCTACCAACATTTGCCAGTTTTAATCAAGTCACCCCTTACTTTGCTTTTGCTTTGAATGCAGTTTAAAGGAGTTGGCTGGGCTGTGTTTATGGAGGTAGAGGAATTTTTATATAGTGACTTATGCTTATTTCCAGAAGGGAAGTTGAAATTTGTGTGCGTGAATACTCTTAGCTGAAACTCGACTCATTAGTCGAAGCCAGAACATGGGGTTCTCTGGGGTTGGATGTGATCAATTAAAGCAAGCAAAGAGCTTTATAGATCTTTTTTAAACATATACTTACAATAAATCTTTTACAATGCATGGCTTAATAGCTGTGTACATTATTATTTTTAAAAATTCATTACAATGGGTAGTTCAAATGAGGTGCATAATTTTATCATTATTGATTCTACTCTAGTTAAAGCTTCAGAAATGTTGAAGTTGAGTATAAATTCAAATACATTAATGTTAGAGAAAAAGTTACAATTCTGTTTGGCAAAACACAACTTCTGTCTGTCTTTCGGCAAATTTTACAGTTGTCATTTAAGCTAAAAAGCTTGTTAATATATTTTTCTTTTCATCTCAGCTAGGTGACTTCTATCTAGAGCTTCACTGGGATTTTCAAAGTTGGGGTAAGCAACTGCATATTCCTTTTATAGGGAGATAATATAATCAGTCTTCAGCACGCTTGTTCTCTGAAGCTTAAATTCTCTTCTCTTTGCGTGCTGGAAAGTTCACAATCCAGTTAAGATCTAAGTTACAAAGAAAGGACAGACAACTCTTGCTGAATTATTTTTGCTTATTCATTTTTGGAGCTGAATTCTCTGCTGTAATCCAATGACACAATATGGGGGAGAACAAGCTGTTGTTTACTTTTAAGAAATCAATCATTAGTAGAGTAAAATACTAAACTGTCTCTGTCTGGTCGATTGGTATCGCTGCAGAGCACCAGTTTGAGCAATTTAGTTGAGTAACTGGATTGAGGGCATTTAATTTCCCGAATTTCAGCCTGTACTCTGAATGGTGACTGTCAGATAAGTGCAACTGTGTGGTATGTGGTAGGTTTTTCAAACCTGAGCTTCACCTTAGTGTTTCTTTTACGTGACTGCGTAACGTTCAGTGTTTTCTCGGCTTCCACCTCCTCTTAGCTGTAGAAGAAAAATCTAAAAATGTATTAGCGGTGATCAACGTATCTGAGTAGCGTCAAAATAGCAAAAGTGATACCTTCTGGTACTGGTTGAAATTTAATTGAGTAATTTCATACACTTTCATATAGGTGTAGTCAGTGTATTTGCTGCGATAAATGCCTCTTCCAATATTTGGAGGAGGAATGAGCAGCTGGGCTACCATCAGATGTTGAACAGATATGGAACAAACGCCTCACTTTTCTAGGTGGCCGACTGTGTGCCGCACATTTAACTAGTGGACTTTTTCGTGGAAGAGTCAGCATAAAGAAGAGAGTAGAGCTATAGGCGAGGGGTGAGACAAGGCGTTGCTGGGTGCTGAGCCTGCAGCCAGGCTGGCAGAGTGCGGTGGGGCAGTCGGGCAGGGCACGGGGCGATGCCAGGGGCTCCTCTTCTCCAGGAGGCTCACTGAGCCTCTTTACATTATTTAGTTTTTTCTGTCCATTCTCTTTCTTGAAGGGAAAAATATGCGCTGGACAGTGCTCCTGTCCTAATTACTGGCCCTCCAGACTAATTACATTTTACAGGTGGTCTTAATTCTTTGTAGTTCATTTTGAAGAAAGTGTTGAAATGTCATTCTGTTGAATTGGTTTTATTGCTATAAAGTTAACGGTCCTTTTTAGAATAAGGACAGCTGCAGTCTCATATATCCATCTGATAATACTGACCTGACTCTGGGTTCCACCGGTGGTTTAATGCTTGCTTGATGTTTTAAGCTTAGTGCATTGGAATTAATTTCTTTTTTCTGCTTGTAAGTGTTCTGCTAGGTTTTCAGTTTGTACAAGGTGTAAACGAGCTATCAAATTGTAGAATTAACACTTGGAACAGCTAGAAGACGAGTTATTAGAATTTACAAATGTTTTAGCTGTGGTGGAGGACATTTTAAATTATGTCCTGACGCTGAAAGTAGTCTGTGCAGTTACAAATCTGTTTTGCAGCTATTGAATAGAAGTAACCCTGGTAGCCGTCAGTTGTATTTGTACTGAGATTATGATGGAAAGGAGTATGCTGTATTTGTATTAAAATACATGGAGATTCAAACTGATACGTAGCTTTTAGTAGAAATCCTTTGCAGAGGAACCTCGATGTCCTGATCACATTCTCTCTCCCTACATTTAGTGCCTTTACTTTCCCGAATTCTGCCTTCTGATGCATGTAAAATACACAAACAAGGTATAAATATCAGGTAAGTGCTGATTTTTACAGTGTTATCCAAGTCTTAAATACCTGCATGTTAGTGAAAACACTGGATTTCAGTGTGGTCTGAAAGAAATGGCTGAGGAATCTGCAAATGTGTGTGCACGGCATGGTCTTTGGACGTTGGTGTTAGAGGCAAGAAGCGGTTTGAGCTTCAGACTGTCTTTTTTTCCTCTATTGATCTGAATTTAATTCCAGTTCCTGAGTCACTTAAAATATAAAACAAAGGCAGTCAGGCTCTCTAAGGCTTTATCTACTGGACGTGACAATGATTAATTGAAAAATAGGAATTGGATATTTTAAACGGAATTTCAAATAAATGAGCTTTCAGTATTTTGTGGGGAAATGTTGCTGCTCCAGTCTATGTAGTAAAAATAGTGTATAGTTTCTCATTTTGAAATGCTTAACGTAACAAATTCACAGACTCAGTAGAGTGCTTCCAGGAGTCTTTCCAAGCTCAGCTCTTTCACTGGTTTAGTTTGGGGTTTTGGATTCAAATGCATTTTCTGTCTTTTTAGGTTCCAAAGTTTAAAACAAACAAAGAATCAAGAATGTGATTCAGAAGATTCAATCTGTAGAATTTTTTTTTTTTCTATTAAAGCTGTTAGGATAGATGTGTGAACTGACTTTTGAGGTCAAATTTGAGTCTGAGACCGTTTGTTTTGATTATTTTTTTCCCCTTGTTGTTTCTGCGTGCCCTGCTTGAGACGGAGTTATGATACTGGCACTGAGGGGAAATAGCTACAGATTCTTTCTTGAAATCAGAGGCCAATTGTCCTGGTTTGACAGGTTGACATTCACCAATGTATGATGAATATTAAGCAGTCACCCGTTAGAGCTGAAGTGATCGCTAAATTCAGGTTCTTTAGCCATCTTTGTTAACAAAGTAAATATTCTAGCAAGAACGGATATGACTTGCTAGAGAGATCTTTGTCCTTGGCTCCATCTTCTGCTTGTTCGGGTCAGCAGAAGCATTTCTTTTGTGTTGGTGAGGGGAGGAAATAGAAATAGCAATTGAAACGCATCAAATAAACAAGTAAATAAATAAATCACTGTATTTCTTTGTCCTCTCCATAATTTGGGTTAATGTCCTAATGCTGTTACTCAAATCAGTAGCTGCTGCTTGTAGAATAAGGTGCTGATCGCATGGAGCAGTTGTATTTCTGTCACTTGCTTGTGCTGGCAGTTTTGAAATAAAGTTTTCTGAAGAAAACTTTACCTGTCCCTCTGAAGTTAGCATAAGAGTAGTTTGGACATTATTTATAACAGTAGAGATGTTATAATGTGAAACTTATTAATTGTTAATAGCATTTTTTATTTTATTTCTGCATCCAGGCTTCACTTAGGAAATATTCTATGAAAACTTAGTGTCTTTGGTTGTGATTAAAAAAAAAAAAAATGCTTCTGCTTGCAAACTGAACTTACTGGTGTATTTGAGTGTTTGTGGGTAACTTGTTTTAAGTATTGGTATATTTTCACAGGCTGGACACTACTCTTATAGACTTTACCGACATGAAGTGCCAACGAGGGGATTTAAGCTTCATTTTTAATGGTGATGCCGCTCCCTCTGAATCTTTTGTAGTTTTAGACAATGAACAAAAAGTTTACCAGCGAATACATCATGAGGTAAAGATCTGTGTGAATGTAGGGTCTGAAAGACCTCAAGCTTTTACTTCACATCAGAAGTCCAACTTTATTAAACAAATTATGCTTCTCATAAAGACCCTAACAAGCTCCAAAGAGATGCAAACCAAAGAATTTTTTGATCAGTTGTTATAACGTAAGCTGGATAGGTGACATAAATCTTTGTTATGAAAACCAGCGCTTTTGAATACAGACTCCTAAATGAGGGAAAAGCTAGAACGTGAATCTCTTGGGGAAATCTTTTATCATTCTGAGTAGGCAAATATGTAAATACGTTTTAAGCTATGATGCATGCTACTTTTTTATCTTTCCAGTGGGCTTAATTTAGGTGTCCTCAGGTGGGTTTTCAAACTTGCTTGCCACTCCTTTGCATCCACATGGTCATTCTGTGGCCGGTTCAGTTGTTAACACTGCAAGGGGATGGCTCGTTGGCCTCCTTGCATTTAGTCAAGTTTTTAATTATGGTTTTATCCGCCATTCACTTAAGCATATGGATCTTTGCCTATGGAAAGGCTGTGGTGGCTGAGCTTCTGGATAAATCACACTTGGATACCTTACTTGCATTCATATTTATGATTAAACTATTTGGTAAGCATTTGGCCAGAGCTTCTATAGAACAGTTTCAAAATGCAGAAAATGCTAGTGCTGGGGAACGTTCCAAAGGAAAAGGTTTATTGATTTTTAGTTATGTATTTATTTTAAGCAGTAATTATTATTAAGTTCTATTTCGTATTTGGGAATTTTCCTTCTAGGAGTCAGAGATGGAAACGGAAGAAGAGGTTGACATTTTGATGAGCAGTGATATTTACTCAGCAACATTATCAACCAAATCAATTACCTTCACACGTGCCCAAACGGGATGGCTTTTTCGAGAAGACAAAACTGTAAGCTTAAAGAAAATTTCACAGACCGCCTTGCTAGAGACAGAAGGGTTCAGACACCCTTACAATGACATGGTTGGGAAGAAAGAAGGAGTAAAAGAGTAAAATGTCTTTACCCCCACAACCGGCACTAGTTTGAGCACATAGAATATATATGATGGAGTGCCTTCATAAGTTAAACGTAGCCTGGAAGGATACGTACGGATAACAAACTCTGGTTATTGGGCAGGGGGGAGAACAGATTGTACTGAAGTGACCTTCTAGGGGTGTAGGGTCTCTGCAAATTCACCCCAGGGCGGGCAGTAATGGTGCTGTGCGCTCACGTGTGGCAGAGGAACGGGGGAGGACGGCAGCGTTGTGGGTCATTCCTGCCGTGTCAGCAGTCTGACTGACCTACACGTTCTCAGCTGCACAAGAATCGAAATAGCCACCGTCGTAACTTCTGTGAGCAGGAAATGGCTGTCCTGGGGCTAGCTCGGAAGGGTTTTGTTTTCATCTGGATCTGTTCACGCAGTGCCAATCATCTTGTTTTCATCTGAGCTAGTGTTTCAGAGCTTTTTTTCTTTTTGAATACCAAATCCACATTCTCCACGTGTAAATCATCCTTTAACACAGCTTGCTGTTGAAGGGGATTTTAGTCAGATTTCCCTCGGCTGCTCCTAAATTCTTAAACAATCTTTTCTGTCTTAAAATTTCCATTGCTATGAAATACCTGTTCTGATGGAGTTCCTGTGTTTGTGCCGTACGTACCTTAGTGGGATTGTCCACTGATAGCTCGTGTGGTCGGTTGTGTAAATTACAACAGTTTGATCCTGAAGGTATCTAATTGCACCGGAGTGCAATTATTTGGATATACAATAATTTAAATGTGGGGGTTTTGTCTTCTGTGAGTCATTATTGTCCAATTCCTTTTATGCAGGAAAGAGTAGGAAACTTCTTGGCCGATTTCTACTTGGTTAATGGACTTGTATTGGAATCAAGGAAAAGAAGAGAACATCTCAGCGAGGAGGATATTCTTCGAAATAAAGCTATCATGGAGAGCCTGAGTAAAGGTGGCAACTTAATGGAACAAAATTTTGAGGTATACTGAAGCATTTCTTCGCAGCATGTGAATTTTTGCATAGGAGAATAATCTTTCACACCAGTCATTTAGCAAAATCTATGGGGAATGTTTTTATTCCATTTTGATCGTCTTAATTTTAAAATAATAAACGTGACCTACAAGTATAATTATGGTGGTATGTTAGTGAATTATCCTGATTAGTGCACACACTGAGGAATTTATGTGATTGTATTGGATATTTCAGTCT
The DNA here is from genome assembly GCA_013398295.1 of Chionis minor. NCBI lineage: Eukaryota > Metazoa > Chordata > Aves > Charadriiformes > Chionidae > Chionis > Chionis minor. Next base: position 282,325 of record VZSF01002869.1, on the reverse strand, counting down.
TAATTTGTCTCTTAGTAAAAGATTATGGGTTTGGCTGTGGCAAATCACTTTAACGTCCTTTAGACCAAATCTTTATTGTTTGGGCTGCCTTTCTGTTTTTCTTTTCAATCGTGGTTTCCTTTAGCTTCATTAGAATGGACTAAGCCTGTTATTATCACCGTGAAATCAAGAGCTATTCAGAATGAGCCAGACATCATCTGGGAACACGCGTACAGCCTTTCAAAAGTGATTAATTTATTTCTGTATTAGCTTGTGCTTTGTCACTTGTCAGTCAGACATGTGAATTAACTGATTAACTGATGCGTTAAAGCAGCCAGCTTCTCCGTAGACTACGGTTTGAGGCCAAATACCTAAACAGAGACCCTGAGAGCAAGAGCAGGAGATGGAAAAGCCCAGCGCAGTGTCAGCTGGATCTCGCTAGAACTGAAGCACAGTTGTATCTCTTGAATGGCACAATTCTAAGAGAACACAAGGAAAGACAAACAGTTAAGACATGTTTTTCTGAACAGCCCGTCAGACGGCAGTCGCTCACTCCGCCATCACCCAATACAATTACGTGGGAAGAGTACATATCTGCTGAAAATGGAAAGTGAGTATTTTTTGTTTATTGATGTTAATTTCCATAGACTCATTTAGATTATTGGATTGGGGTTGCGTTTGGGATTTTTTGAGTTCTGCAGTTTGTGAGTGCTTTTTGTTGATAGCTTTCTGAGGCCAGAGGAGCGTTGGGTTTGACGTCTCCGATGTTTAACCCTGGGCAGTAGCTGGCGGGGAAGCTGGTGCCTGTGACGGTGTTACTGCATCAGGTGGTGCTGAAAATACCGGCTGGGCATCTGCCCGGTACCCACGGCGTGAAATTTAAACAGTTTGGAAACACATACATCTAGGCTGGCTTTTTTTGTATAAAGGTTTTCTGACAAATTCATTGTTGGAATTCATTTATCTTTACTTAATAAATAATCCAGTTCACCATGTGTAAAATAAAAGTTGATTGAATGAGACTGTAGCAGCAGTGGCAGTGTACAAAACCACACGCTTTTGGAATACAGGGACATGCAGATCTCCTAGTACCAGCCAGGTCTTTGCAAGGTGCTTTCCTGGGGGTGTGTAACTAGGTACTGAACAGCTGTAATTTATATTAATTTACAGTAGTTTCATTTGTAGGAGATGCAAGCAGTTGAGTTTACTTTCTAGGACTGCATGCTGTCTAGCTGGTGAAGGACCAAAAAAGGTACTGAGAGTATCCCATAAGGAAAAATGATCCAAGTCCTTTCCCCAGAGATGTTAGGCTAGCCTGTAGTCAGGTGTTACCAGGGAATATGATGATAGTACAGTACAGGCTTACTAAAACAGCATGTGAATCTGTTGGGGTTTTGGGTTTTTTTAACTAATTTGATTTTTTTAAATGTATTGGAGATAGAATGAATATTCAATAGCAGAATAAATAGGTTATGATTGAACCGCTGTTACTATTGGACAGAAATATGTGTGTGTATATGTAAGATTTCGCTTGGCTTAATTAATCTGATTAACTGAAAGGAGTTTAATGGGAGATCTAGGTTTCTTGCTAATATAAAGCAAACTAGGAAAACATTTATTACGATATTTGTTACCTGTCTGTTCCTCTCCTATAACAATTTTTTGCCCTGTGTTTTCCAGTAGCGCCTTCTAGTGACAGCAGAGTAACCCTCTCATATTTTAGGCTGAAAGCAAATTAACCTTTTTCTAATTCAACTTGACACTTTGTTCACATATAGACACTCTTAATTAACTTCTGAAATCAGCTGTATATACTTCTGGGTAGTTGTCTCATCTTTCTATGGTGTTTATTAATCTAACGTTTACGCGGGATTATTTGAAGATGTTGCTGAAGTCGTTTCCCTCACTGTTTTTGTCTTGTCTCCCGGTTCAGCACTGACTCATCTTTACTATGCGCAGCTTTTACTTTTAAAGTATGTGCTTGGTTCTAGGGATTCTGTACTGACGTTTACAAAGCTGAGTCTTCCTTCCTTTAAAGCCAAGGTTTCACTGAGAGAAAAACTGACTTTATCTCTCTCCCCTCCCCTTGCAGAGCTCCTCACCTGGGTAGAGAGCTGGTCTGCAAAGAAAGCAAGAAAACCTTTAAAGCCACGATAGCTATGAGCCAGGAATTTCCCTTAGGAATTGAATCGTAAGTCAGAATCATTGGCCAGGAATGTTATTTATATGTAGGAAGTGTTTTAATGTGTTTATGAACTGCAGATTTCTTCACATCTTCAGATATGGGAGTGTGGTGGTTTAAAACCTGTGAGTGAAGGCATGCTGTTAAGCACATAAACTGTTAAATTTAGAGCCCGTGGTGCTGGTGTGCCTGTTACTGGGAGTGCCAAGCGCTTATCTTACTTGATAAGACCAGCAGTTTGACCAAGTTAATGATAAACTTGTCACAATTCCACAGAATTGTAAGACATTTTTGCCTGTAACAAGCTCTAGCACAAAGTTACGTCCTTGAAGCCAATACAAAAGCAGGTCAGGTTCCCTGTGGCCGTGGAGAAGTGGGTGTTGTATTCTGTGCTTCAGGCTCCTCTGTAAAATGAGGACAAAAAATTAATACCTTGCTGTTTATTTGTACACCTGTGGTAACTTGGCGTGGATCGCTAAGAACTGAATGTGAGGATGCTGATAGTGAAGCTCTAAGGAAATAGATACAGAAGCGTGACATAACTTTTCAACTCCTTTTTTATCACCCTGCTCTTTGGGTTGTTTTTATCTTTTCTGCAGGGAAAGCTTGTGAAACAAGAATTTGTAATGAAATCTGTTTTCCTTTTCAGATTGTTGAATGTTTTAGAAGTAATTGCACCCTTCAAGCACTTTAATAAACTTAGAGAATTTGTTCAAATGAAGCTTCCACCAGGCTTTCCTGTAAAATTAGGTGAGATGACTACAACAGCTCTCGGGGCTCTGTATTTCCAAAATGTGTGTAGATATTCATGCCGTACGTTCAAAACTGCTGTTGGGTTTTAGAAAAGAACTGTCTTGTATAAGAGTGAGTTGCTGTAGATTTTGGGAGAGCGCAGCTACGTTAGTGGAAGTAACATTCGTTCGAAATCTGCAGCTGGCAGGTGAATATAGTCCCAGTCAGGAAGGGAGCTGTGGAATTTAGGTTTTCCTAATGCTAGGGGTCTTGCTCGAAGAGTAACGCAGAGATGCTGAGTTATCTTGGCATTAAAGGATGATCTCAGTCATGAGTGAAGTATTTTGTAGCATTTTTGTATTTCTTTTTCCTCAAGGATTGCTGGTGACACGTTTTTCGCTTACAAAGAAATAGAAAACTATTATACTTGTGACAAGGGAAATGTATAAAGCAGTTTATTGGTGGTATAGATTATCATAGCATGAACTGTCAAAAAGTCCTAGTACCTTTTCTAAGTGCTGGAGAATTTCTTGCGCACCGGTAGCCTGTTTAAGCTGGAGAATTCCGAGCAGATATTCCGCCTCCTGTCATATTTGCACAGCTCTGTTTATTGAGGATTGGATTTTTGCTTGGCTCATTACGTTAGTTCACGGGCAGGCCAGTTTTATTGAGGATAGGTTTCAACTGCTCAGCCTTTATTCAGACTGGAGAAGGGTTACATTTTAAAGCAAACATTAAAAAGGTTTGTCTTTTCATGTGGGTTTGCTCAACTGAAGCCTACCTGTGGCAAGGTTGTTTTATCGTGTATCATCTTCAGGCCAATGTCCTCGGTGTTAACAGGTTAATCCCTGTGTTCGCAGCACCTTGCTTTCCATGTCGTCAGTCTGCACCAGGAAGGGAAAACCACTGGATTAATACTGTTAACAATTTTTTGAACGGTGTCTTGAGTCGGGTGTTGTTTGTTTAGACTTTTAGAGCACCTCCTTCTTTCAGAGCTTGGAATCGCCGTTGTAGAGAATAGTAAACAAGCTTCCATGTCCTTAGCAAGGCTGAAGTTACAAATCTTGAATTAACAGTTGGTAACTGCGGGTAAGCCTGTGTTTCTTTGCTCTTCACTGTACCGTTCTGCTTCCCGTCTAGATATTCCTGTATTTCCCACCATCACAGCCACTGTGACTTTTCAGGAGTTCCGTTACGATGAATTTGATGAATCCATCTTCACTATTCCCGATGACTACAAGGAGGACCCCAGCCGTTTTCCTGATCTCTAACTAAACTGGAAGGTTAATGGTGAATCACAATACCAGCGTACCACAGTGGAAGCAAGTGGATGCAGATAGCCCGCAGATAGAGATAGAAACGTGGGTCGTAAAGGAAGGGATAAACTTAATAATCCACAAGAAAAGGGAACATGCGTCAAATGACTGATGTACTGCTACTCACTCTAATGGGCATCTAATCTAGTTCCTGATTGACAGCAAGTCTCCTGACGTGTCGCTCACACTTTTATACATCCAGTACTGCAAGCGTGGTAGTCTGACACCTCGATGACCCCGAATACTTAACAGCTGTGAGGACTGTCATTCGTTTTTAAATTTTTTACATTTCTTGGTGATACAAAAAGCACTCTTGGACCATTAGCATAAAAGTGGAAATGTCTTAGCTGGATATTAGCCCTATCAAACATCCCACCGTACTTAAGACGACCGTATTATATTCTTTCAAGCTTTGTTTTCATGAATTGTAAACTATGTATGATTATGTATAGCTCAGTAATTGGAATGTTAGTTGACCGTATGTTAGAAGGAATGCGTTTTCTGTAGCTGAACGAACCAAATGGTGACCGTTAAGCGATTGGGTTTTCATACTGCAATACACTTCAGAAATGGCATTGGCTCTGCAGGGAATGAGGTACCTCCTCTAGCACCTTAGTGCAATCCATGGTGGTGCTATCCACGGCTCGGAACCCTTCGTTGCCTCGCTCGCCTCTTTCTCCACCTCCCTTTCCTTGGCTCTGCGCTTCCCCTCTCTCATCACGCTGGCTTGGAAGTCCCTGCTGTGTCCCTGCTCTGTTGATTAGCATGCTCGGAGGTTCATCACCTAGAAATTGGCACTTTTTTCTTCTTTTTTTTCACATTCACTTAGGAGACTTGCTCCAAAATGGTTGAGCGTCAGCGAGGTTATCTTGTATTCAGCAGCCACTGGAAAACATGGGATGCGTATCAAGAGTTACTAGAACAATAAGCTCAAACATTAAATCTTCACGAAAGAAGAAGTTTTTCTTGAAGTTAGTTTAATTGTAGTGCACATTGAATAGGGTTCACCTTGGAAGACTTTATTTGCAAACACTTAGGGTATTTCCAGATTAATTTCCTTCCTCTTAATATTTTGGATAGGTGGCGCTTCAGTGCTCTCGCTTCTTGAGCTTATTCTCATTCCAAGTGGTTCCAGTCTCCTAATTTGACAATAATCCAGCTTTTTGGTTTGTTAGAAAGAACTTGTGCAAAAGGCTAATGGTGCTATTTGTTTGTATTCAGAAATTTAGATTAAAGTGCTGTGGTGTAACTGTACAAAAAATGTAAATATTTTCAAAATTATATTCTTTGTGCACTGTAGTTAAAACTTTTTCTGGAAATCAATAGAGTTAAGTATCAAAATTTATAATGAGGAGTACCATGAATGCTTAGTAAAGGTAACCAACCTAACTAACCGTGCAGGTGGGGAATGGAGGTGGCTTATCACGAGGCAATAAAAGCTGACGTGCCCGGCAGAGCGGCAGCAGGTGGGAATGCACGCCTGGAGCAGACCTTTCTTTCCAAACGTTTGGAATCCATCTGTCTACAGCCCCGAGAGGCTGCTCTGGAGAAGTGCGGTGTCCGCTCCGCCAGCGGAGTCAGCAAAGCTGGGCTAAACGGAGCGGGAGGTTGGGGTGGATCCTCTCCCCGCCTCCCTGAAAACCTGCGGTGGGACGGGCCAGCGAGTCACTTGGCAGAGCCTGATCCCTACACTGGAGTTACTCATCCACAATCAAATTGGAAATAAAACTGTGGGGAGGGGGGGAAAGGCAAAGGGACATGTAGAATTGTAATTACTTCTGAAGTACTGTATCCGTAGCAGATGCTGAAGATGCGATAGGAATGATAGAACTTGTCCTTTCAAGTGATGATGAATTCCTGGAGCGTTTCACGTCTGCGCTATAAACTGGCGCCCGCCTCGTGCTGCTCCTGGGGAAGAGCTGAGCTCCTCGCCCTGAGCCACCGGGGGGATGGATGGATGGACGGAGACACCGACGTACCCGGCGGTGCTGGAGGGCAGGACTACACCTCCCTGGGGCCAAATACGGATTTCTCCCGTCGCCCTCCCTTACGGGTGCCCGTTGGGGTAGGACGTTTGGGCAGCGCTGGTGGATCGGGTGGGAGACCGCAGGGAGCGCAGGGGCCGCGCGGGAGCACCCAGGAGATTTGGAAATGTCAGCAAACGCGGGAGGACGTTTCTTTGTAAGGTGAATGTTAGAAATCCCCATTTCTCACTGTTGCAGGGGAAGATCCGCGTGTCTCATATCACTTTGCATTTCGGTCGTTGCCGGTTGCGGTCGCAGCTCGCCGATGCGGATGGGAGCGGGTGTAGCCGGCGCTGGGTGCTTCGGGCAGTGGAGGCAGCCGGGGGCTGCATTCTCCCGTGGAGGAGGGAGCGAGCGAAGCTTTTTGTGTAGCTGGCAGGAACCGGGGGCTCTGTCTGGCTCCGCCGGCCCGTAGAACAGCTCATGTCTTCTGGTGGCACACGGGGTGTCCGACTCGAAGCCCACGGCAGCTTTGGAAATGTTTTCTGCGGTTTCCAGGGACTCTGGCTGCGGATTGTGTGGGGTTTTTTAACCTTCGTGATTACACAACTACTAACTTTGATACATTTTAGGATTTGCAGAAACTTTTTATAGTGGGTTGCTATATATTAAGGCTTGCTGTAATCGGGCGTGTCAGCAGAGAGGAGGGGACACCGCTGGGGTTGGCTCCAGTCCTGTTACGTTACTGGGGTGACTGTACCCTGCCGGTTCCGTTCCTCTGGCCGCGGAGCTGAGTGTGCCGACTCCAACCGGTGTGTCCTCTCCAGTTCGGTGGCTGCTCTCGGATTCCCGCGGCAGCCGGGTGAAATGAGACTCGGTGAACTCTTTCTCGGTACGTTTCCTTCCAGCTTCTGGTGATGTGTTTTCTGTCTGAAACATTCCTAGTGACGAGTGTTGAAACGTAAAGCGTTGGGGACGCTTCGGGCAGGTTTCCTGATGGCTGCGCTGCAGACTGCAGGAATCCTCCTTGGCGAGAGGGCCGTTAGGCTGAGCCTCCCCTGGGGACTCTTGGTGCCACCAGGGGATCCGCAGGCGCCGGGCAGTGGGATCCCAGTGGTGGCACCGTGCTGGTGTGGTTCTGTAGCGGTGACTCTGTCCCCACTGGTATAAACGTCTCATCCCCTGTGACTTGTTTGGCTTACGAGGGTGTTTGTGTTGTGGGACACACGGGGCGTGTTTGTGGGCCTGGGTGCGTCCCCCCGAGGCTGCGCCGCGCTGCTGGTGGCCCGAGTGCTCCCGGGATGGAGGCAGCCTGGGCGCGCAGCCCTGCCCTGGGCGCCGCTCTCCTTCACCACCTGCCGTCTCCTGCCCGCATTTCTCTTGGGAATTCACTTTTTCCAGCAGGATTGACCTGGCAGAACGTGATTTTTGGGTTTCCCCGTACCTTTTGCTGAAGAGCGTGGCGGGCGCTGAGGGAAGGTGTGGTCCCCTGGGGAGCGAAGCGTCTCCCGGGGGTTTTGCAGAGGTGGTCCGGCCGGTCGCTGCTGCCCCACGAGGGACTTTAGCTCGTCCGTTCGCCCTGTGCCCTTGCGACAGGACAGCGCGGGCTGGAGGGCGCCTTTCCGGGTCGGGAAACGCCTTTCTGGGCACGGAGGAGGAGGCTGGTGGCCGTGGCCGTGGCAAGCGGGACGCCAAGGGGAGCTGGCACGGGCTGGGACAGCCTCGCCGTGGGAAATGCGCGTGGACAGAGGGGGAACCGCGGCACCGGGGCTCAGGAGAGGCCGCCTCGCCCCGCAGTTTGGCCACTGTTTCTTACTAGTCTCACCACTTCTCATTTTTTTTTTTCCCCCCGGTGGCTGTGAGGTTTTTTAATGACTAAGGATGAAAAGACAGCCCTGCGTTTTGGCAAATGGAAATCAGAAATTGTTGCAGAAGAATCCCTAGGGTTGTTTCTTAACCAAACTGTTTTACTCGTCTTCCAAAATATCGCTTTAATTTGTGGCAAAGGGAATGCGTTTTCTTTTTCCTTTCAAGGAGCTGCTGTTCCAGTCACTGTACTCACTTTACCGTAATTCTTCATTTATGTAGTGAAATGATTTGTTACAGAAAAACTCTGGATATATTTCTGCTGGAAACCCGCCTTGTTAAGTTGATATTCGAAGCAATTGTCTGGGGGGTTTTTTTAAATGTATTTGTTCTTGATTTGTAATCCATGCAAGGATAACTGCATTATTTAATCTGTATTAACGTAATGCTGCAGTTTCACATTTATTTTCCTTACAATTTGTAATTGTCATGGAAACAATGTCACTTTCTCGCATTTTACTAGTTGTCTGGGCCATGTTTTTAACTTACCTTCACTAAGAGTCAGTTTTGGCTGTATCATTTGTTAGAATAAAGACCAAAATATGCCGGTTGATTCCGAAACTGTTCAACATGCGCAACTGAAGTTTTGGCTCTCCCGCTACCGTCCCTTCGGGCTGTACCGACGCCGCGGCCCTGCGCCTCCCCCGGGGCGTCCGGCCGAGGGGACAAGCTCACACGACTGCGTTCTGCGAGGGCGGTTTAGTGGTCATTTTTTAAATAAAATCCTGCATTTTCATTAGAGCCTGTTCGTTATCCTCTGTGAAGCTCCACAGTTCATGGGACGGTGTAGGACGCGGTGGCCGGGCAGTGCTGGAGGGACGCGGCCAGGCGCTTCTGGCGTTTATTTTCCTGGAGAGGAAGGGGGGGAGTTTAGAAATGGCTGCTGGGGAAGGGGGGAACGCAGGACGGAAATGGGAAGGAAACAGGAAGGAAACCTTTTCAGCTCAGTAATTGCGGAAGTTTTATCTCCTAAAGGCAGAACCGTCCTCGTTCAGACAACAGGATGTGACAAGCGCTCACAACAGTTGCCTCGGGGAGGAGCTGCGGACGCCAGGAGAGCAAAACCTGCAACTTGGAAAGTGTCAGTGGGCTTTGTGGAAGGTTTTTTGAGTTTGGGTTCTTTTTTTAGTTGGTGGTGGTGGTGGGTGGTGGTGGTGGTTGTTGTTTTGTGGGTTTTTTGGACTTAGACTTGCTGGTCCGCCCTCCTGCAAGCATCAGAAGCTGAGCTTGTGGAGTGGAGATCAGGACATCCCTCTCGGAGTTCAGGATTCTGAACTAACTAACTTTGAACTGAACTAACTTTTTTAAATCTCCCATTTCTAAAGGGGAAGCGAACTCACCTTTGCAGTTACAGAAAGTGCTTAAACCATCCCCACTTCACACCAAAGATGTCAGTAAACGGGGCGGTTGCAGCCTTTACGTTGCTACAAAACGCCCCATTAAAGACTGTGGGGAGCGACGAGCGCGGCTCCGGCTGTGCAGAACTACTGCCCGGAGCGTGACGCCACATGCCAGCAGTTTTCCAGAGCAAGGCATCCTGCTTTCGCCCTGGAAGTGGTGGGGGTCTGCTGGCCCGGCTCCCGAAACAGGAGCGCCCAGCCTCGGCCGCGGGATCTACCTTCCCCACCCGGATGGCAGCGCTTTGTTCTGCCTGTGCCCGTGTCACCGTCACCCTCATCCCCTCCCAGTGAAACGCTGCAGGAGCCGCGGCCGAGGACCCGGAGCAAAAGCACCGCTGGCATCTTGGGCTGCAGCGGGGAGGAGAAGGTGCCTCGTTCCTCAGGAGCAGCGGGAACACGCTCTTGATGCCGACGCACGAAGGGAAGAGCCGGACTAGTGGGGAAAAGCTGGCGGCAGCAGCAGCACCCGGACGGCTGCCCCTCCGCCAACAGGCCTCCGGCTGCCTGTCACGGTGGTCGGGGCAGAAGAGCTCTGGCAGTGGAACCAACAGCCACCACCGTGGGGACAGGAGCTGGGGTGGCACCAGCCACAGCCACGTTGGGCACTGCCCTTCCCCGCTGGCGCCCAACAGCTGCAGGCTGGAGCCCGGCCTTGGCTGCAGCTGCCCCCAGCTCGGGGAGGGGGAAACGCGAGGCGCCCCCAGCCCTCGCCCGCCAGGTCACACCGAGCCAGTTACTGCCGGTGCTTCAGCGCAGCCTTTGGCCGTGACCCGGCCAGCCCCGGGTGCTGCCTCCGGCAAAGCCACGGCGGGGTCGGAACTGGGAAACCTCCTGCAAGTCACCGCTCTCCGTTAGCTGCACCTGCAAGATCTCCGGAGGCCGGGAGCAGCCGGCACCGGCTCCACGTTAAGCTGCCTCAGCGGGACAGAGGCCTGGCAGGACCGAGGCCGGCGAGCGACGCTCCGTGCTACTGGCAAACCCACTTCAGCTGAGGGAATAAAGCCCGGAGCGCTGGCTCCACGCTCCCAGCGGGGCAGGAACCGCAGGGCAGCGCCTCCCCAGCCCGGGGAAGGGGAAGAGGCTGATCCCTGCGGCCGCTGGCAGCATCCCGCGGGCTCCAGCACGGCCCAGGCTGCTCCTGGAAGGTGGGAAAGCAGCGAGAAGGCAAAGGCCGGGCCAGGGACGCGCAGGAGGAGCTCAAGTCCTGCAAAACCCCAGGGGTTGGCCAGGTTTGTGTTTGGGCAGCCGGAGGTACAGAGCGGCCCCCAGCACCGGCCTGCTTTGATGGCCAAATAAACGAGAAACGACATGATTAATTACACGGAGCCCTTGATCTGGCACCTGGAGCTCAACGCCCCGACCTGCTCCTTCACTGCAGCGCGCGAATGACTCTCACACCACCAAGGCCCCCAGCGGAGGGAGATTTGCTTTATTACTATAAATCGGTTTACGTTCTTGTACTTCACATAGAAATATGGTGACAACAAAAAAGGCACGTCTCCGGGGACATCATGCACCTTGTCCCTGTCTGTCTATATTTTATTACAAGAACTACCCCTCTCTCTCCACTAGAAATAAGCCTAGAACTGCTTGTATGACATAGACCTCTCTGTATTGACAAAATACTCAAAACTGTTGGTAAAAATTTACATTTCTACAAACTCTAAAAATCACGCTGCGTAACTCAAGGGCAAGTTGCTCTTGGCTGAGGCAAAAGGGCAGTTTAAGAAGAGGGTGGCAGATTCAGGAAGTTCAAGCACCACTTACAGTTTCATTCCCAAACTTCCTAAAGCAGACCGGTCAGTGTTGAGTTGCCACCACCAGCCCGCTTCACTGGCACCAAGCGCTCGCTGCCTCCCGGTTCTGCCCGACTCCCATCGCCATCCCGAAGCAGCGAATGCTCCTATTTCAATGGAAATACAAAAAACTTTTACAGATACATATTTCTTTTTAAAAGTACTTGACCCATAATACCTCTAGGTTCCCCTTTAGGCCCATCCCCTTCATTCCCCAAAAATCATTCTTTCTGGAGCGCAGCACAGCCAAGTAGCGCTGAGAGGGCCGGCTCCTCCTCTGAAGAGCTGCAGTTGTTACGTCTCAAAATAGGGAGAAGAAGAAAAAGGTAGAAGAAAAAAAGTATACTCTAAATGACTGAGGTAAAGTTTCATACGTTCAGCAGTGTAAATAAATACCAGCAGAGTTTTATAGGAACACGAGTATAAGTTTAAGGGTTTTATTATCAAAGTTTTGTAAAACAATTTCAGAAACTGTACATCGACATGGCACAGACTGTAGCCTACTTTTGTCTTTTTACCTGCACAAAAGTAAAAGCTCTTGAACTTCTGTAACTAAGGAAACAGCTTGCCTAACTACTTTGCATATAACATGGAATCACTGTGTGCATAAGGTTACTACTGCAGCGACAGTAAACACAAATTTATTAGTTTATACAACTTGAGATCAAGTAAAAAGTACGTTATCAAGTAGACTTGCTTTTAAAAGCATACGAAGGTCAATTTTAAAATGCACTACCTTTTTGCAAAGTGTTCAGCTCATTAACAACTAAAATGACCCGGATCGTGGAAACGGCACAAATCAACCTTTAATCACTGGGCACTGATGAAGCAGAGCTTTCCGCTCCCCAAGGCTCACGCAGAGAAGTTCAGAACCATTACACAACTCGCCTGAGATGGATTTGAACTGACGGATTAAAAAAAAAAGCCCTCAAAAAGGTTAGTGCATTTTAACTTTGTCAAAGCTAAACAGAACCGGAGAAACAAAACAGAACGAAACAAACCAACCCCAGCCACACGGCTTAAAAAGAAACAAAACAAAACAAAACAAAATGAAACCAAAAAACTATCTCTATCAGAATGCTTATTTTCGGATGTACTGTCTTTTTTGTTTTTTTGCGTAGTCACACTTAAGACCCTTAAGTAGATCCACCGTACGTTGTAGGACTTTAGAGCATGGAGGATGTTTCTGCCACAATCAACATGCAGTCAGTGCATTCCCTATACTGCTCTAGTACTGCAATGACTCAAATTCTAGAAACACTATCATAAGTGAGCTGATTTACTACAGGAGATCATACAACAAACAGTCCATGCCTGCTGTAGATGCATGCAGCTTTTTACTTTTGCTTGAAGCATCACCAAGTTAGTAAAAATTGCTTGGCTACGCAATCCCTTTCGGCCGTAACAAGAATGGTTACCTCTCTAGAAAGCTTTGGATGTGAGTTAGTATCAGGAGATTTACAAACCATGTCTAGCTGAGAGCTGTATACATCTAGATTTAGGATTAACAAGTACAGCGTAAAAGAATCACACAGGAATGACACTGATGCACGTCTGCAGCTGCCTTCACTGCACAGGCCAAACTCAGTCACTCATATCCATGTCCTCTTCGTGATGATCATCCCCGTTCACTTTGGATTCCCTGGCTGAATCTCCGCTTCCTTTGTCAGCGCCGGACTCCTTCACTTTAGGGGAGGAAGAATCTGCCATTTTCTTTTCCTCCTTTTTCTCCTTCTCGCTGTCATATCCTTGTTCTTCTTCATCGTAATCCCTTGTGACCTGCTTCGCCGAGATAAAAAAAAAAGGTAAAACTTGCTTTCAAAGGCCCTGTTCAGGGTTACTACTACAGCACAGGCGGTGACATTAAACAGGTTTTTAAACATACTTTCACATCTTTATCGCTCTCGGATTTCCGTTCTCGATCCTTCTCTTTGTCTTTGCTTTTTTTTTTCTTGCTTGTTGAGCGCTCCCTCTCATCTCTACTTCTCTCCTTGTCTTTATCCTTCTTCTTTTCCTTTTTATGTCTGCAACAATAAAGCACGTAGAAGAACGAAACCCACAATCGCACCATTCCGTACCTGGAACAGCGACCACCCCCAGACCGTTACCATCGTTCATTACAAATCTGACGGGACAATTAGCTGCACGCAACTCGCATACACCATTCGCTTTCAGAAAGTGACCAAACATCCCGATTGCCTAGCTCTGGATGAGACATAACCACCGCAAAGGGAAGCTCGGGAAACGTCACGTTGAGAAGAGCAACACAACTGCGTTCCACGACGGAGCACCTCGAGTTCCCCGTCCAGGGAGCGAGGACCACAAAGCGCCCAGGCCCACCCAAAAGTCAGGTGACTCTGCAGGGAGCTGGGAACTGTGGGTCTCTCCTGCTCCTCTCCCCTGGAATAGCTCACGCCGGAGTCTTGGGCACGAACAGAGCAGCTCTAAGCCGGCAGCAGCTCCACTGGCGCGACAAGCGGTAGCGGGCGGCAGAGACGCGCTCGTGCTCTCTCTCGGGTTATACAAGCCCCGGGCCAAACACAAGCCACCCTCCGAAGGACCCGCTGTGGTCTCTGCCAGTTCCCACTGGGGCCTCTCCCACTCGACACCTGATTTTATGTTTTCCCCAGCCAACAGGCTGACTGACCTCCTTGGAGATGGGGACCGGGACATTTTCCTTTTAGGAGACCTGGGTTTTTTAGGTGACCGTGATCCACTCCTGCTTCTCCTACGTCGTCTTTCTCTGCAGGAAAGAGAGATCAAAGTTGGGTTGTTTTTTTTTTTTTCTTCCCCCCACAAAAAGCTACAAATACTCTCTGGCTCCAAACCCACTGAAAAGGTAATAAATCCGTGTATCTGACAATGGGTATTTGCTATAGCAGTACTGAGAGTCCCCACGGCTGCTGCTGAGCAGAGGGAGGTTGTGCCCTGCTCTGCCTCCCCCTTCATGAACAAATCACTAGCTCAGACCCTGTCAGGGAGGCTGACTCTTTTTATAAATAGAAACAAAACAATTTGTTCTTGTTAATATTGCAAGTTAATTTTGGAAGATTTTAAAAAAAGGGATGGCACACATTTTCCCTGTATTTAGTCCATAAACCAGGAAAGAGTTTAAAAGGGACCTTAAAGCATGATCCTTTCTTTGATATAGAGCAAGTAGAAACTATTCTAAGCCCAAACAATACCTGCAGAAAATGACAGTATCAGGGGAAAAAATAAAGCACAGAGAGCACACGTACATTTGTGCATATACCCAATATATCCACAACTGAAGCACCACCCTACTACATACGAGACTGTTCTTGTATTAAACAAGTGGCTAAAGCACGCTGGGAACAGAGACCACGGCAAACCTTCACGTTACTGTACCTGCTTGTGCTTCGTGATCGTCTAGTTGTGCTGTAGCTTTTGGGGGGAGTTTTAGAACGTTTCTTTTCTTTCTCTTCCTTCTTTTTGTCCCTTTTAGTAAAATACAGATGTCAAGTTTAAGTTATTTTCAAACTAGTCAAATAGCATTGGCTACTTTTGCTAAGTAGGAAAATAAATGAAGACATGGTAACCGGATGGCACGTAACGCTTAGTATTTCTGGGGTCAGTCCCATTGTAGTAACGGACACAAGGACGGCAATTAGCTACAGCAAACCAAAAGAGCAGCTCTTTTACAGCTGCTGGGGACGACCAGCACAAAATCTGCCCGTGTAGATGCTCACTTTTCCTGCTTTTCAAGGACAGCTACTGAGCAATCCAGCTACCGCCCGCTGCGTCTACCGACTCGCAGGAAAAGCACGTTACGTGTTCTCATGTAACTACCTGCGCCCACGCAGCGGGCAAGCGTGATGTAATTCTGGAAGACATTACAAAAGACTGTGACTTCAAAAAACAGCCACTAGTTCATTTTGCCATAAGTTTCTTGTTTGGTGGTGTTTGTGTTTTTGTTTGTGGTGTTGGTGTGTTTTTTTTTTTAAATTAAGCACCAAAATTTAATTTCTAGAAAATAGCATAGATTTACTGAAGCAATTACCTGGTTTTGGATGTGCTCCTAGACCTCCTGCTTCTCTCTCTGGAATGAGATCTTCTTCGCCTTGGACTTTTAGATCGCCTCCTGCTTCTTGATTTTGAATGGGACCTTCTCCTTGATCTGCTTCTTGACCGTCTACCAGTAACACATTGGACATGGGAGTTAAATATATGGAATTGTGATATACTATTCAGAATCCACCTGCCCAGCGCTAACGGTATGGTAATGCACAACAGGCAGCCCTAAAACCAAAGCTCTGTACTAGGGTGTTTCTCACCTGACACAAGAAACAAAAGAAAATTTTATTGTTCAATAAAATCCAAATAAATAAAAAAATAAAATATTTTTGAAATAAAATTTCAAAAGAAATTTTATTGTTCAATAAAACCCAAATACTGCCAATACTACTAAGGCTAGGTGTCCTGAAGTTCCTTCTGCAGTAGTTGAAGGTATTTTTTGCTATCGTCTCCCTCCCACCCTTTCTACAAAAGCAGAGGTAGGCCTCCATCTCACACCACACTCTGGCCAAGTCACAGCCCCGGCTTTCTTCAGACATTTGCCTTCTTCCATCTGTCAGCCTCCACCAGCGAAGCATCACTTCCAAGAAGTACTTTTTGAGGAATTATTTCAGCTATGTGTTGGGTTTTGGTTTGGTTTTGTGGGGTTTTTTTGTTGTTGTTGTTGGTTTTTTTAAGCAAATAAGCTAACTACCTGTGTCTAGATGAAGAAGGTGTCCTCCTCCTCCTCGAGCGTGACCTTGACCTCGAATGCCTTCGTTTTTCATCTTTTTTGTCTGGAGTTAAAAAGGAAGAGAATAGTAAAAAAGTCCAATGTTATCTTAGTATTTAAGAAGATTTCATAAGGAAAGGATAGATGTAAATAAGATAAAGAAAACCTAAGGAATAATTATGACATTTGAAATTAATTTAAGGCTTATCCGTCCTTTTCCTCAAAAGATGAGGCAAAGAATGAACATGTGACCAAGACATGTATGTGGCATAAAACCAACATAAAACTTTACGCAAAACTGAAGAGGCCAAAATTCGGACAATGTTTAAGTCAGTTAAAAGATGGCAGCTGCAGGGCAATGGAAAGTCTTGTTAAAATCTCAGAATCTCTGCCATTTTGTGAAGAGCTAAAGAATCTCCAAAATTGCTGTTTTGAATTTCCCACAAAAAGCCTCAAACAAACCAATCAGCATATTTTTCTGGTGTAATAAAAGAACAAGAGCTCCACTCTTTCCCAAAAATGATTAGGAGGCTGCAAAACTATATTTTCAGCGTTCCAAGTTACTGCTGCTCAGATCTGGTGGATTTAACGTTTGAGGAAGAACTGCTGCATCTTGTGCTAAAATAAAATATGCTGAAATAAACTACAAAAAAAATTTATTTACAAACTTCCACAGATTAGGAATTACAAGAAAGGAAATCATCCCCAAGAACAAGCATCACTAGGATGTCAAGGGGTTAAGCCACTTGCTGTTTCCACTGAAATCTCAGAGATCATAGAATCATAGAATGGTTAGAGTCGGAAGGGACCTTAAAGATCATCAAGTTCCAACCCCCCTGCCATGGGCAGGGACACCTCTGACTACAGCAGGTTGCTCCAAGCCCCATCCAGCCTGGCCTTAAACACTTCCAGGGATGGGGCCTCCACAACTTCCCTGGGTAACCTGTTCCAGCGCCTCACCACCCTCACAGTAAAGAACTTCTTCCTAATATCTAACCTAAATCTCCCCTCTTCCAATTTAAAACCATTACCCCTTGTCCTAGCACTAGACTTCCTGACAAAGAGTCCCTCTCCAGCTCTCCTGTAGGCTCCCTTCAGATACTGACAGGATGCTCTCAGGTCTCCCC
>VZSF01002869.1:248043-264484 GCA_013398295.1 Chionis minor | reverse complement strand
GGCTTCGCAACTTGGTCCGCCAGCTCCTTCAGGACCCGGGGATGAATTTCATCAGGTCCCATGGACTGGAGCACTTTCAGGTTGTTCAGGTGGTCTCGAACCTGATCTTCTCCTACTGTGGGCAGTTCTCCATTCTCAGAGCCCCTGGTTTTACCTACTGTGACTTGGACAGTGCAGTTAGAGCCCTTTCCAGGGAAGACTGAGGCAAAAAAGTCATTCAGTACCTCAGCCTTATCCATATCCTGGGTGGCCAGGTCTCCCGTTTCCTTCCGGAGAGGGCCCACAGCCTCCCAAGTCCTACCTTTTTCCCTGACATAGCTATAGAATTTTTTCTTGTTGTCTTTGATGTCCTTGGCCAGTTTCAGTTCTCTTAGGGCTTTCGCCTGCCTGATATGGTTCCTAGCCACTCGGACAGTTTCTCTATATTCCACCCAGTCCACCTGTCCTTGCTTCCACCCTCTATAGGCCTCCTTTTAGATTTTGAGCTTATGATGGCAGTATGAACTTCCATCAGGGGAAGCTCAAGCATTTTGCAATCTTCAAACCAAGCAAATTTTGGGAAAAACAACAGATGACTAATTCCCTGCATCATTCTGCAGGACACATGCAGTATTCACAGTGCAGGCCAATCAAAAAAACATCAAATATAAATTAAGTCACAACAGAACACGAAAGCATTAAGCCAGTATTTTGCAGACCATTAGCTTTTCTCCTACATTGTGTCAAAACTCCAGGCTGAATCAAGTGAGGTATTCCGCGATTTCCAATTACCTGGCTCTATAGCAGCAGAAATTAGTGACTGTGCTTCTCGTACTCTTTTCATAGCTTCTTCTATTTCTTTACTGGAGGTATCCGATTTCAGACTGGGTGAAACAAGACCTGCAGCTACATGGTTCAACCTGGTAAATAAAAAAAGAATTTTGGAAATTCAGCGTTGACGAATCCAAGAAATACGTGCCTCCATTGTCAGTTTGCAGCCTATTCAAAGTGACTCATCCAAGTGAATCAGAATCTGCCTGCGTTTTGTCACCATTCAGATCACAGAGCAGTACATCCAAGATGCGACACCATTTTCAGCACAGATATCACAAGATACTAGCACATACGGCTCTTAGAATTCCAGTAAACTGTAAATAGCGGGGAAGTTTGCGTTGCCTCGCGCAATGCGCAAATGTGCCTCGTGCATTTCTAATGACACTTTCCAGAACGTTTTTGTACAACACAATTTCAATTTTCACTACCTGAAAGAGCAACTCCACAAAAACCAGCGTACCACACAGCAGAAAGCCAGCTGACATTTTTCTAAGCCCTACTGAGAAGCCCACAGACAGGGATGAAATGGGAAGCTCCGAAGACGTGGGCTACAAGGTGGCTTTGCAGCCACTGGGGTACACCCAATACACCTGAGTGATGTTGAGCTCATCCATTATCCTGGGTGATGTTGGTCCATCAGTTAGGCATTCCCTGCCTACAGTTACGCAAGTGTCCATTTAAAATAGGCAATAATATGCCAGAACAGTACAAACCCGGAGACACATCGCACACATAGCATTATCCCCTGGTACAGACCAGATGGCTCTGACAATTCAGAAACACTGGAACAGCCAAACAGGGATGGGAGAGTCTATTTAGCTAATTCAGCAGCAGGGCAAGCACACCTTGATATGCATTCCCAAAGCTGAGTTGAAAGATTTCTCTCCAAAGCTTCCTGCAATGTGCAGTACAAGGGCTTTCCAAGCCAGCCGTGGTTTCTTTGCATTAGTGCACTTTTCCTCTACTAATTTGGCCAATAGCATTTTTTCTGTGGCGTATGCTTTCATCACCCCATTACGCTGTTATCTATAGCTCAACAGCACACTAAATATATTAAGTGCTGCAGTCCTTTCCTACTTGCTGGCCCCATGCCACACTATTTTAACAAAATTATCCTTTTTCTGAACACTGAAATAAAAATTAGCAAATACTTGTGCTTACTGTTATTTGCTCCCTTTTCCTACCAAGTAAGAAGACATGCTGTCTTTTGTTATTGTCTGGCAGCTGTAACATCTTACTGGTGTCTTTTACAACAGTTGCTGGTCCCGGCTCATGCTCAACCACAAAGTCAGAGAAGAGTTTGGGTTGGAAGGGACCTTTAAGGGCCACCTAGTCCAACCACCCTGCCACGAGCGCAGCCCTTTCATTTCAACCTGGCAGGATGGAAGGCGCGAGCTACACCTTTAGATTGTGGACACAGAAGCGACAAAAACAGCATACAAAAAGATGAATTTCTGTCTCTAGCAAGATGAAATCCTGGAGTGTTACTCAGAGGATGCAAGGCTGAATAATCTTCATTTCCTCCCTCTCTTCTCCCTAGCACAGCAAAAAGAGTCTGCGCAAGATCCCCAAGACGCTAGTTTTCTTCAGCCTTAATTAGATCCAGCAGGACAAAGATTGGATACTGAATCACAACTCGTGTTCCCAAGATCAAGTATATTGCAATATAAATATTTGTAAACACTGGTGCTTACTTTGGATCCACTGTGCTCATAAGTTTTAGTAGTTGATCTGCTGCAAGAGACTGTCAGGAAAAAGAAAAAAAATGTTAAAACCATATTGGAAGACGCGTATGCTTAAGAAGATTATCTTCCTTGAATGTACCCTCCGCAGTGGCTAAAGCAAAAAGTCTCTACAGACAAAACCAACCCAAACCAAAAGACACCTTAAACAAGTTACAGATGAAAAGGCGTATTGTGCTGTTTGAAAACTTGTAGATGGTGGTGAGGGTGTGAACACGCATTTCAGTGCTGCTTAGGTACCTTTTTTCCCCTCCAACAGTTACCAAACACAGGTCATTTCCTGGACAGAATCAAAGCACTTGAAAATAAAAATACGCTTCTGGAATTTACAGGTTATTTCTTTGTTACTTCAAGAGAATAGAGACCTCATTAGAGAACTAAGTTGCCTGTCCACAGGTCGCCCTCAACATCAATTTATCAATAATGAGCAAAAGCTTCTTTACTCTAAAAGTTCCACTAAAAAAATACATTTTGCAGACTGTAGGAAAATCCAGGTATTATTACAGTTGGTCACTTCCTGTACCAGTGCTGCATTAACAACAAAATGTTTAGCCCCCACTAATTTTCTTTATAGAGAAGCAGCCATGTGCTGGACCCAAACAGTTTGTTACCATCAGCTGGCTTAAGGGACAAAGGAAACAATCCTTCATCATACCAAATTTATATTTTTCTAATATGCATTTAGAATGCCTTTTTTTTTCCCATTTGTTGCTTCTTTATCACAGTTATTTGGTAGTTACTACACATGGCATGCATAAAAAGAATGCTAAATGATGGATTTCTTAGCAATGCATTAAATTATTACTACTTCTTGTACCTGTAAAACATGTCATCTGTACAGTATTTGGTTCTTATATCTTAAATATTACCTCAATATTCTACTTAAAGTCTTTTTTTAATTCAGTTTTAGAAGACTACAGTTTAACAGAGTCTCCTCAGTATTTTCTACATCTTCAAAATTAAGAAGTCAAACAATTTTTTGCACTGTAACTACAAGACAGGTTCATAGCTTGAACACATTATTTGAAATATTTCATTACTAGTCCCACATTATTTTTTAGGTTCTCCAGCATTTAATTTGATACTCCTGCAGATATCGTTTATTCTGAACAGGCGCTCTGAAAAATCAGTCATTGCATTTTCCAGTAAATGTGATATAAATGAAAATTACTTTTAAAACAGAAAAGAATGAGCAAAAGAAAAGTGCTCATATGTCAACCTGCTATGTCAAGGAACAACGACTGCATTCTGTAATAACTCTAGGAAGTTCAAAGCACCAGCACCCTGCGCAGGGATCACTGAGCCAAGCCTTTAATAAAAAGCAGTATTTTGTAACACTTCTTCAAACCCAAGTACAATATTTCGAGGTCTTCAGCAAGTTATTTAATATACTGGTGAACACCAAGGGCATCACCCACGCTAGTCAAACTACCTTCCTGCTAGGGACAATAGAGGAAATTTTCGAACGTGTGACATACCTGAGAGTTTAAGTTTGCTCCAGGAAGCCCGAGAGCAGCTAGGGCAGGATCAAGAGCAGGAGCTCCTAAAGCAGCTAAAGGAACAGCACCAATCTGTAACAGAGACAGCCATCAGACAAAGCCATATTCACCGATAAAAAGCCGCTAGAGCAAGATTCCCAAGCATTAGATACGTGAAAACTTGAACTGGGTTTTCCTTAGGCTTCTGGCTACAGGAAACATTATACTAAGGTCGGTGAGAGTATTTCAGTTTTCCTTATTCAGATATTCCATAACTTTGAATATGAAAGATTTTTTTCCTATAAATATTCCAAAATGAAACCCTGTTTCCTCTGCAACCCAAGGAGGGAAAGGGGGTGGGTGGGGCAGAATTAAAGTAAAGCATTCCTCGACATTCAGGAAATAGTTCAAAATTAAACTCTTTTCCAGTGTTAAAATGAAAATTCATTGCAAGTTTCTGAGCCAATTACCACGTATCTAAATCAATTTAGCATTGAAATTAACATGTTATTATATAATAGTATAATAGAATAATGATATTAAGTCCCTGCAAATTTCCCAAATCTGGTTAAAACCAGCAAATGGGTTGAAAAGCTAGTGGAAGAGGAAGTAGGATGATGGCATAGGTCTCAATTCCTTAAATTGATCTAGAAGCCTCATAAAAGAAGCTCATTTTTTGGCCATTTGAAGTGAGATGATCAAAACATACACTGAAACAAAACACACACTGTGCAAAAATCCGCGTGATCTTCTGTTAATCGAATGCTGTGCTGCTGCTATGAGGCCTGGCTCTTCCTTCCTTATTTCCTTCCACCTCCTTTCTGGCTGCCCTGGCACCCGAGAATCGGCTGCCAGCCAGCTGGACCCACCGAGCGGGCAGAGCACTCCTTTTTGTGCTGCCTGCACCAAGCTGACGCAATAGCGCACAAAAGCACCTGACGAGCTCCCCGGCCAGCCTGAGAGCAGCACCAAGGGCATGTCGTCAAGAGCAAGGAACCTTCCCCTTTTTGACAACGAGTTTTCCAGCTAGATCTCTTGAAACGGGGCAGGCTTCTCCTTGCAGTCTCAAAAGAAAAAGCCACACTCCCACACGCCGGTTTTGTGAACGTGAACTACAGCTCTAATGCGTTTTCACCAACTTCGATGCCCAACTCCCAGCAACACGCAAAAGGAGCTACATAAGAAGCTTTCACGACGTGTTTGGAAAGAATCACCATCCACCACAATTATCCCTAAAGTGGAGGTGTTAAATACATTCTACCATCAAGTGGATTGGGAGTAGGCTGGGATTCAGCAACAGAACTAAAATTAAGATGATTCAACCAACAACCTTTTTCAGGAATTTATATATACGCAGTTTTTGGTGAAAGAAATCTTTAAGATGGTATTTATTTCTTTCATCCCTTTCCTTGAGTTTCAAAGTTAAACTTCAGACTTTTTCTTCTACCTACGGTTAAAGAGATCTTCTGAACAACTCAATGGCAAGTCTGTCTCCCATGCCATCAGAAATCAGAAGAGAAGCTACACAAAGACAAGCTAAGCACAAGCTGAAGAAGTGGATTTGAGAACTGTAGAATTAATGAAGCTTTATTCTTATTAATCAGCTTCTTGTACTTTGATTCTCTGTTTTTTCATAAGATGTGTGCTTTGGCTGAACTTTTCCCACAACGTGTTATTCTTGCTGTTCATCTTCCACATGAATTCTTGTGTATTTAGATAATGAGCAAATACAGGCTACCACTTTTCCCCCTCAGCTGGAGTATTAACGGAAGGCGTCTACAGCACATCAACTCCTTGAACTTCAGAAATTGAAAATCTAGGAGATCTCTACTGCTTGTCAAATCTGTCTGCAACTGTACAATGGATAAAGAGGGATGAGAGAAAGAGAGATATAAACACGGGGCCCCTGAGGTACCAGAAGCATCATTATTAGGGAAATAAAAGTATCCTGCCTAGCAACTTAGCACCATTCTGCCACAACTGGTATCAGACAGCTGTAACAATCCATCAAGATGTATAAAGTAAAACATTCTAGGAATAGCATTAGCACATCAGTCTACTTTTTCCTGAAAAAAACAACAGAAAGTAAGTTAGAATGTAGCAGAATACATCTAATTGTCTCCCCGGACTGGTGTCTAACAGGAAAGCCTACCTGAGAGAGTGGGTTGGGGGTCGGCAGGAGTCCGCCTCCAGGCAGCAGACCTGCCACGGCATTAGCTGGTGCCAAGAGAGACAAAGCCTTAGTCTCATCAGGAATAACTCCTGCAGAGAAACAGCCGTGCATTAGAACGCATCCCGTTTCAAAAGCAGAAAATACACAAATACACCCAGAAAATGTCTCCCTGATACACCACCTGAGTTTGTTGAAAGTACTTATGTTGGCTAAAATACAAAGCTTGATGTCTATTAATATTTATCATTAATTTTTTTGTCAGAATGAAACTTCAATGTGTGAAAAAATTTGACTGTTCCTTTTTCTCTACAAATGGTTAAGTTTCTAGAGCAAAAAAATAGCACAATACACACTACTTTTTTGTTAACACTGCCAAGATTTCATCACCTGTACTCGATTTTTAAGTCATGAACCAAACGTAAGCAAGCACAGTCGGTTCTCCAGGGGTGTGCTCTCAACTTTCAAAAGCTGTTTTATGAACAACGACTCGTGTCGGCTGCTTCACTATAAAGCACACAGAAAAATCAAGATACACAAGACAAAAAAAGTTTGATTTAGGGGTTAATAATATGGTACAGTTCACTATGTTTTCTTTTACACCTACCATACAAATTTTGTAAAACTTAAAGAGAAGGTATGGAAATATTTTTGTTGAATCAAGCGTAGGGCTTTTGCTGACTTGTCAAATG
Source organism: Chionis minor (assembly GCA_013398295.1). Lineage (NCBI taxonomy): Eukaryota > Metazoa > Chordata > Aves > Charadriiformes > Chionidae > Chionis > Chionis minor. The sequence continues at coordinate 257,589 of VZSF01002869.1, read as the reverse complement.
AAAATGAAAGTCTCTGCAGATCTTCAAATACACGCTGCGTATGTGTGTCTGTGGGTGGATGGGTGCAGACATACAGTATATTGCGGCACATTCCTTACCTGTGCAGTAAAATGCATTTGTTCCAATATGTGCCATGCTTATTGTACCAAGAATGCTGCTACATACTGCCATTTCAGAAGAAACTTCTGGCCCAAAATCTTGCAGCCAACTAAGACAAGTGGCTTATTTTACTGCCTGCTCTGCGCATATAATTTTTAGGGTCCTACTATGGAACGAGTAATTATGTAGGTATTTTTATTCTATCCAACAGCAAAAGCCCTATACAGATGGATTAATTTGTTAATGTGCCCAAGCCCCCAAAATGAGAGTTCAATAAAACAATTTACTATATATTTGCAAATACCAGTAGTGTTTCTGCAATACACATTAAGAAACTGCATCTCATCATAAAACATACAATATGTACAGGGCACTTAAGAGAAACTGGATAAGCTGCAGAAGAAAACTGTTGGGTGGTATTTTCAGCAGGGCCTGGTATATAGTTCAGGCTGAACCAGGGAAAAGAACTGTAAAACACAACAACAAAAAAGAAAAACCACTGTTAAATAAAGGTAATGGTTCCTTCCACCTATACTGAGAAGTGCCGATAATATAAACAAATGTATAATACACAGCACTGTTATCTTGCTTGTGTCATTGAGCTGTCATCAATTTAGATACCAAAAGTTATGGAGGGAGAGGGGGGAAAAAGGTCATTTAGATAAAGGGCATTAATGCATAAATATATTAACATACCTACAGAGAGATTATGGGGTAATTTTGCATGCAAAATTATGTCTCAGAGGATATTTATAAATTATAGCTAAACATTTCAAATTAGTGCAACTACAACATTTCTGGCATCTAAATACAAATCCTCAGACTTATCTTGAGACACCTCATAGAAGATCTGCATCCATTAAAAAAAAAATCATGCATCCGATCCTCTAATCGTTTTTTTTTTAAAAAATATTTAGAAATAAATAAACTACAATTTTAAAAAAAGCAATGAGGCCCCTCACCAGTTAATTTTCATGCTTCAAGAGTTTTTTTTACTGCTGCTTTGTTAGAACCATGAAATACTGCATGAATGTGTAGAAATGAAAGAAAAAGAAACAGACAAAAGAAACAAACATTAACCAAAGAACCTAAATACCCCCCCCAGCCATCTTTAATCTTAGAGTTCCTTCCAAATCTAGGAATAGCACAGTGAAAATTACAAATACTAAACCTTACCGTAGACTTTGTGTATAGTTCTATAACACAAAGCAACAGCCAACACCAAAATGTCTGTGTATGCTAAAACTGGAGTGCGCTTGTGATATAGGGGATAATTATCGCACTAAACAGATAATAAACATTTACTTTAGTGACAGGCAATATTAATACAGAATTATCACAATAGAAAATAAAAGATAAAAGGGCCCAGTTCAGCACAGTAGTTAAGCATATGCCTGGCTTTAAGCACACGAGCAATTTCACGATGGTATTAAGCATCTTGCTGTATCGTGCTTAAGTAGCTTGTTGAATTGGGACCCTGGCACTATGCGTTTGCAGGGAAAACTCTACTCCAGTACAGGGACAAAAGCATATCGTTACACAACCAGGGGGCGTAACTTTATTGGCTGGACATATCTCTTGTGATACGCCACGTCATTATGCCAAAACCATCAACATTCTGAGCCGCCAGGACACAAGAAACAGCCCATGAGGAACTCCTTGATTTAAACAGGCCCATTAAAATATTCTACTTTATTCGTTTTCTTTTCTTTACGCAATCTGAACCAAAACTACTGGGCAGATTTCTCTATGCGCCAGATTTATCCACCATCAAGCACAATGGACAAAGTCAGACTGACGAAGAGAAAAATGGTTTTACTTTTACTGGAGAAGTTAAACGCTAACGTTCTTCACCATGGGCCTGGGAGAATATTTCAGTACTGACTCGGATGGATTGTTGCCATATCGTGCTTGAATACAAAGATGAGGACAAGGTGCCTTTCAACTACGCTGTTATACCTAAACTAGCAAAAGCGGAAGCAGTCACTCAACGGCAATTTCAGAATGTGTTCTGCACTCTCAAAAAGCAGCATGTCTTTATCAAAGGTCACGCTGCAGACTCCTACATTCCAGACATTCAGTTTTCATATCTTTTAAGTTTAAGGAATACCAAGATAAGACAGCTCCCCAGGCCTCAAAAGACAGCCTACAGCATTACAACGTCTTGATTACAGGTCTGAACCCGGGCCTTGTACCAAATTTATTACTGTAGTACGACTTAATCTGCAGAGATTTTATTTATTTCAAGCCATCTGGGAAATTCCATTATTTCAGAAATAAATCAAGAAACAGTACAATGGAAATCAGTTACTTCTAAAGCAAGTCTAGAAGAGTTTAATAAGACTTCTGTAAGAAGAGGTGTCTTCTCAGCACTTTGTTTTTAAGGTAAGTTCCAAAAACCCTGCTCATTGCCTTTCAAATTACTGTAACACCCTAAAATGTAAAAATAAAAAGAAGAAGAGAAAATGTAGTTAACAAGTGGTTACACCAGGAAAACACTTGGGGACTTGAGTGCTTGCTGGCCTTTAGTTAATGTCTAGAATCCCCTGTAGCTGCAGAGGACCCACTGTTTTTCAGTCATCTGGAAGGGCTTTGCATTTGCCTTCTCCACTACAAAAATCACACACACAAATAACAGAGAGAAGAGTTTATTATTTAGTGAAATTCTATAAAATATATCAAGGATGAACAAGAAAACTTGGAATAAAAAACTAGTACCAGTGCCCATTTGGCACCTCTTGGAAGATCTCACTTTCAAATTAAACCGTAATTATTTAAACCCTTGGTATACCGGACTTCACAAGGAGAGGGAGTGCCTTTCCAGGGAAGCTCCCAACTAAATGCCGTGGCAGCGTATCTCAAAGCAGTGTTCATCTACTCTCCCCATGCTCTCTCAGGGAGGGAGAGACCATTCTCATGAAGAGAATGATGCTTAGGTGAAAGTGGCAAACACTTAATTATTAAGGCAAAATTTCCTTAAAATCTTGACCTGTTTGCGTAAGTCTGTTTAGGAAAATGTCTCATTCAGACTGATAAAGAGCAAAATTTGCAAATAATTCTGCCTAAAATGTTAATATTCTAAACTTAAAGACACACAAAACCAGTAAGAGGTAAACTTTCCACTTTCATTCAGTATCACTATATAAAACAAAAATTTAATTTAATTTAATTCAATTCATGAGCCAATGACAATATACCAAGGGTTTCAAAACGTTAATATCTTATATGTTTGACATTTTACTAATCCTCATTTTTGTAAGCTATACTGGAATAAAATGCCACCATATGGTGGCTTCATAGGCCATTAAACAATTCACAAACCTTCTGCATATGGTACGACTATCAACGCTCTGTCAACGAATACAGTGTTTGTCAGATGCTGGGCCACAACTGCCGAGTCAGGATCATGGAACTTTACAAAACAGACACGCGATGAAACAGGCAAAGGAGAATCACTGAAAAACAAAGAAAGAAATTACTTAGATGGGAGCAAGTCTGGCAATATGAAACCTGTAACTTCTCCCGACTCCCTGCTTTCACCAAACCGGGAAGTCATAAGGGACTCTGGGGTACTTCTCTGGGCAAGAACAGAATCCCAGGTTTTGTATCAAACACCATTTTGCATGACCACAGATATAAAATTATACCAAATAAAGCCAATTCACTATAAAATTGCAGAAACAGTTTTACTGCCTCATTTGTAACTGGACATTAATTCTGCTATGCACAATATATGTATGACCAGTCACCTAAATGCAAATTAGTTTTCACAAGCCCTCTGTAAAAAGGGAAGGAGATGAAGAAAAACTTCGCTCAAGAAAGACAAAAAGTTACCTACTACATATACTGCATAAGTTCACAAAACCAGTAGTTTTCCACACTCTACTTCAGGCCCCAAATTACTTGCCAAGGCAAATTATAAAACGAAGAGGGTAATGATTAAAAGACCACTGTGATTCTACTAATCAACACAATTTCATAAAAACTCCTAGCCCAAACTTCACCAGGCTTCTTCTCTGGCATAGGGAAACCGCCAAGCCCATTGAGAGAAGGGAGGTTTGCTGGTGTCTGTCATTCAGCAGTCCCAGAACTAAACACAAAGCAATTACAGAAGCTTTGAAATCTCACTAATGGGTCAAAAGTACCTAAACGACCCATCAGTAAACACAGACCTCTTTACAAGATAGGTCTGTGCCTACTCCACAGCTCAAAATGAGCGTCTGTCAGCAGAGCTGTGTAAAAAATCCCAGACACGGAAAATCCAAAAAAGAATGGAGAAGTTTTGAGTCACTTGAAAAAAAAAAAAAAAACCCAAACCAAAACCAACAAACCAACCAGAAATATCTACTTCCTACAACAATAGGAAAGAACCACAGGCCATACAACTGTGCCCCCCTCCCTTTCTCTGAAGCATAACCAAACCTCCAAAAACCAGAGGCAGAATCAACCCTGTAAAGGTCCAGAACGGGTTTCCAAAGTCCATATATCCTGAAAACGGTGCAGATTTTGCTTTAATTGGATGTATAAACTAAAAGATAGCAAGAAAAATTGTTATGCAGACAGATCTGTGCAGTAAGAGAGTTAAAAGCTGCCTCCAGAAGGCGCAGGGCAGGTACTGAAAGTAGTAGCAAGTCCTAAAACACAAGTTCCTAAACAAGGCCAGGATACATCTACTGTTCGGTTCTGCCCTCAAGTCCCAGAGGTGCAAATTAGCCTAAAGAGGTGGCTCTGAAAAATACTCACTAATTCTTCACGACAGAGATCCACCTTTACTAACTAGATTCCCAGAAACATTTATAAGACTAGCTCTTCAAAACGCATCCCACTGCCAAAACAATTGGGTCGCTCTGGGTTGATCAAGACTTTCAGCACTGAGAGCGCAGAGAGAGTTGTCAGAATTCCGGAGAAGGGAGAACGACTTCGACAGCAACAAGAAAGACATCCAAGATCTATTTTTGTTAGTGCAAATGCCAAAAACGATCTAACCCTCACCACCGCTGAGCGCCGGCTCAGCCCAACACACAAATTACACAAACTCAAGAGCTGCTCTAAACATCTATTGAATCACACGTTAATACACTTTAAATTTGACCCGATGTTAAAAGCCAGATTGGAGCCAGCGTACTGCAGCTTTGAAAATATTAAAATTAGAAACATCCACTTCATCCAACATCTTGCAGATTTAATAAATGGAAAGTAACTTTGTAGCACTAAATGGCACAGACATAAAAAACCTGAAACTATTAGCTCTCTTCTATCTATGAATACACAGCAGCTTGCCAAAATGGTGCCTTTTCTTAAGCTATTTGGATAACATAAAAACCAAAGAAGCATTAGTAGACGGTGTTTAACAAAATCACAGTAGTAAAATTTCAAACAAAAGTAAATCAAGGAGTTATGGCATACCTCAGTGGTATTCTAATCTAAGTTCTAAAAAAATTAAACGATTTATTACATAAATGCAGTACAATACTTTCAAACGTTCTTAAAACGTCTGTGATAACACGAGAACACGAAACAGCAGAAAGTGTTTATGTGCATAAGTACTGCTACGTGCTAAACTGTCTAGCCAGCTCAATCTACACAACCAGCTCAAAATCCGCAAGGCTACGCTTATGCAGCCTGACAATTAATATAAACCCCTGCGCTTCATTTCTAAAAATGTATTTCCAGTCACTGTAAAATCCAAGCTGTGTCTGAGCAAAATTCATCAAGAACAGAATGTTCTCCACGGTTACCAAAAAAAAAGGCCATAATTATTATAATTCACCAGAAATCAAAAAATTTAGTGATTCTCCCTCAGCCATCACGCCAATGAATGCCGAGACACACAATGAATTACTGTGGTTGGTGTCTGAACAATGTGCCCATTCGGAAGCACGGGAGATCTTCGTACCATAACCTCTAACTGCTTGCACCAACGAAGTTCCTTCATATTGCAACCAGCATCTTAAAGAGTAAATCTGATTTTTTCAAGCGATATTTCTGCCACTTAAATTGACATTATTACGGCCATTATTACTGATGTCCAATCAGGTTAGAACCAGGCTGGAGTATACAGATTGTCCATGCAAGAGATGTTCTTCAACATTACCATGTTCAGTGGGTGGGAAGAAACAGTTTAAAAAAAAAACAACAAAAAACCCAAAAAAGCAAGCAAACGAAAAACAACAAAAAAAGAACCAACCCATGTGCTTCACTTGGAAAGAGAAGTTGTTACCCTTTCCTCAGCAGACCAGCTACGAGCGGTGATTGCAAGTGAAGCTGGTATTCTGACAGTCATCGTTTAACTTTCGTCACAGTTACTAGACAAGGCAAAAGATCTTGCCAATTACTATGCCATCCAACATACAAAATTATTATTAAGTACACTCCTGCTGTACATAAAATTTCACTGGATCATTCGTATCTAAAGAGCAAGACCAGAGACCACATTGGTTTCTCTATCAAACACCAGTGGCATAACAGCTTTTATGTCCAAGTTTCAGAGCAGAAACTTAAGTTTTGATGGAAACACAGTTTTCACAAGCTAAACAGTGTATGCTAAAAATGGTTTTTATATATATATATATATATCTATGTATACACCCCTCACTGAAAAGGAAGAGAAGAGAAAAGGGAGAGAAGAGAAAAGGGAGAGAAGAGAAAAGGGAGAGAAGAGAAAGCACTCAGAAACCCATTCCTTCCACTTTTCAGTTTTGCCTACCACGGAAAATGAAGCTATATGGAACACAATAAAGACAAAAACCAGGCAATGGAGTTGGAGAAAAGCTGAAGGAGGAGGGGATAAAGGGTTTTGGGGAGGAAAAATGGAAGAAGTCACAGAGCTGGTTGTGGATTAAAGATGAAACTGAGGTATGCAACATAAAGTGCGTAACAGCTGATTAAATAAACGGGGATAAGGAGATGGATGAGGGGAGAGAAAGAGAAACAAATGTAGAGAAGCTCAGGAAGTTATACATGATCTGGAAACTCCGGAGAATAAGGGACTTGTACAGAATCAAGAGTGACTGAGAGAAAGATTAAATAAGGATACAGAGCAATGGAAATGGGGCTGGTTACTCAGAAATACTATAAGAAGGAATCCCCTTATAATGTAGGACACAAAGAGATTCAGAGTATGGACAGAATTTACAGATTATAATCGATATCCTGTACCCTCCAAAAACGGATGAACACGACGGGCAGGGAAAAGTCAGAACCTGCAGTTCAAAGAAGGAACAGAAAAGGCTTTAGTAGAAACAGGTAAAAGAACCTGCCCCTACTGGAAAATACATCCCTCTCTGGTGTGAAATGAACGTGGAGACTCTAAAGCACCCCGAGATCAGACCCCTGAGCACCCGAGCGGAGATGTCTAGTATCAACTGCATAATCTTTATATACAGTTTTCAAAAGTGCTATTTTTTCCACCAAGACAAACATTCTAGAATAAAGATATATGGTAGCGTTCACTTCAACAGCTATTCAATATTTTCTACATTTTCTGTGCAAGGCCTATTTAGCTACACTGTATTTCCTGTTCCATATTAATTTCTTCAGGGACTTTTCTATAGTTAGAACTTTTTCATAAATACTAGGAAATCTTCACAACAGCCCTACAGGATGAAGAACTATTATCCTTCTGTTTCACTCAGGGCTTTGAAATACTAAAGAAATTTAGGCCAAACGTTTAAAGGATTTTTGGTCGTTGAATTTGAGATATCTAACATCTGGCTTAGTGGAGTTATTCCCATCTTCTCCCGCTTCTCCCTCTGCACACAGCCTTCTCTGATGCTGCTGTAAAGGCAGTCACCTCTGTATTTTTCTACACCAATAAAATGACCCAGCTGAAGTGAAAAGAACACCAGTGCCAGAACAAAGGAGGCAGAAGTCAGCAGACAAATGCAGGAGCCTGGCCTTTTTGCAGAAACAAACTTATGCCAGGATACAAAACCAGTAAGTTTGCCCTAGAGACTGGTGTCTACTAGTATCAGACATTACAGACAGGAGGGTACAACGCACAGGATCTCCCCAAAGCCACCTCTTCTCTTGCCACAGCCCAGCTCTGCGACACATCCACCACAGACTCCTCTCCAGCACGCAGCCCCCCAACAAATCCAAATCCAGCCAACACTTGGGCTGTGTAAGGTCTTGTGGGGCCGGTATTTCATGACACGTTTGCGCAAAGCAGCCAAATTAAGACTGTGTAGACAGTCTGGGCTATGGTAAAAGAAGAGTTGCTGGGACAGGCTTTGGGGATTTTTTGGACCGTTTCATTCTGAAACCCCAAAAGTAATCTTTTACCAGATTAGTTAATATGTATCTAAAACTAAGAAGTTACAGAAAGAATTCACCTGTGATAACCTTCCTTAAAAACTGGACAAAATACTAAAATACAGAGCAGCACATCAAGGTGCGGTTGCACCTTGTTTAAAGGTGATTCACTTTGCTGGCTGCCAAGCATTAATGGCTCTGCCGTGTAAAGATAGTTATCCCAGCTATTAAGAACGCAACTCTCATTTCTGGAGCTGTCCCTCAATTTCAGTAACATACACATTCCATTTCCTTTCATACTTCCATTTCCAATGCGAAATTGCCCAAAATCCAACCCAAAGTAAGAAACTGTAAGACCACCAGGAATATTGTTTCTGAATTTACATATATAACCAGCTAGCAGTATGGGTGAATTTCCCTGGTTTGGGATTGAAGACTCAATGACCAAAAAATAGAACGCTTTGTGATAGCTTTTTTATTTTCCTAAAATAAAATAAAATCCAAATAGTCTTAGGTATTAAAAATAACTGACTGTGTCCTTGTTTGCTTTTTCTCCAATCCAACAATCCTCGTTATCATGGCAAAAAGAAACCTTTTTACTTCCGTAATACTTATGCTAAAGATCAACATATAACGACATCAGGTTCCATAAAACAAGCCAAACTGACCCAGCCAAAATCAATGTTATAGCCTCACTAATGTAATAAACGTGTGCTATTTGTGTATTAGCAATTACCTGCCCATTTTGCCCAGGATGCTTTGAAATGAATGCGTATTTATATGGAAAATTTTAGTTTTAAGCCCAAGCGCCCACAAAGAGCCCCGAGTTCCGAGTTAAGCAGACGGCGGAGCTGGGCCGGCCAGCCCTGCACAAACACCTCCCAGGGAAAAACGCGCCTGCCAGGGAGAATCCCGCCCGTAACCGCCTGCCGTGAATTACTGCCCCCCCCCCCCTACGTGCATAACGTAATTACGTGCATAATTACCGCTGTCCGAGGCACATGACCTCTCACGGCGGCTCCGCCTGAGCAGAGAGAAGGCCGCAGAGACGTGCGGAAGGGCCTGGCTCCGCCTCGACCGGCGGAGCCCCCCCCGAACGCACCCACATGGCGCCGCGCGACGAGGCCCGGCGGGAATCCCGCCGCCTCGCCACGGGCCCAGCGCCTCAGCGCCCAGCCGGCAGCGGGGGCGGCC
>VZSF01002869.1:44314-245232 GCA_013398295.1 Chionis minor | reverse complement strand
GAGGCGGGCCCGGCCGTGCCGCAGGGGCTGCTCCGGGCGGCTCGGAAGAGCGGGCAGTTAAACCTGGCCGGCCGCGGCCTCAGCGAGGGTGAGCGCGGCGCTGCGGGGCGGTGCGGGGCGCTGGGTGCCGGCGGGGCCCTGGCCGCGCTGAGGCGGCTTCGCTGCCTGCCTGGGAGCGGGGGAGCCCGCGGACAGGCTGCGCCGAGCCCTCCGCTCCCCCGGGGGACGAGGCGCCGGCCAGTCTGTCTGTCCGTCCGTCCGTCCGTCCGTGCGTCGGTGCTGGGCACCCGGGCGGGGCAGGGACGACAAGGAGCGAGTGTCTCCTGCCCGCTCCTCGCCGCTCGGCTTAGTTTTGGCGGCTGCTGGCCCGTTGCCATCAGCTTCTTCCTGGCAGCGCTGGAAAAACGCCTCTAGAAAACCCGTTGGCTACACGCGTGCGTGCGTGTGTATATGGCAAGCACCGCGGCAGCGGTTATCCATCATCAGTGTTTCGTTTGGGCATGTCTGTGTTTGTCTCTGTAGTGCCTCAACATGTGTGGCGGATAAATTTGGATACTCCGGAGGAGGCTCATCAGAATCTCTCCTTCGGCGCCGCGGATCGCTGGTGGGAGCAGACAGACCTGACCAAGCTGATCCTGGCCTCAAACAAGCTGCAGCATCTCTCGGAGGACGTCAGACTCCTGCCGGCGCTCACCGTCCTGGATGTAAGTACGATGATCCCCCTATGGTGGGACTGGACTCTCCGTTTCGGAGGTGGGAAAGAAACATCACCTTGGACCTTTGTTTTCCATTTCCCTGTGGTGATGGAGGTGTAGAAGTGGCACTGGTGTGTTCTCAGGGTGAAGAAAAGATTGGTACAGATCACTCGTAGTATACAGATTTATACGCTGGTGGTGGGTACGGTTCCGTAGGAAGATCCAGGATGTTTTATGGACACTGAAGGAAGAGCTATCATCGGCTGCAACCACCTTTCCCACACACCCCCCTTCCCTTCATACCTAATTTCTTAGGGTTTATCAATTCAGTAGAATTTTGACAGATTGGCAGTTGCGGTGCTGCTGTTGGTGATTGCACTGAGGCATGTACGTACCTGCTACTTGTGTACAAAATTATTTGGTGTGTTGGGTTAGCTCGGCCTGTTTCTGGGGAAGGAAAAGAAAACCTACAAGGTACAAATTAGTAACTGCATTCTAAAAAAAATTTGTTTTCCAGGTGCACGATAATCAACTGACATCGCTTCCTTCTGCTTTAGGACAATTAGAGAATCTCCAGAAACTTGATGTCAGGTAAGTACGTGTTACAAAATCGGAACATGAGAAATACTGCAGAGATTTCCACAGTGTGAATAAGAGATGGCAGTATGTCACATTTTCTTTCAGAAAATTAGTTTCAGGTTTTTGACTAAAGAATAGTAGTATGTTGAGAATCGTAAGTTTTGGGTCACAACTGATGGTCTTAGGTTTGTTAAAATTACTTTTGCTGATAGTCAAAGTAACAGTCTTGCTTGGAAGGTGAAACCAGTGATATTTTGAAAAATCACACAAAAGCATTGTCTACATTCATGTAGGTTATCTACATTCATGTGCCTTTAAAACAAAATCTGGCGATTTTGTTTTAAAGGAACAAAAATACTTTTTGTCATGAATAATATACATTGGAAATCATTGTATAGATCTTGTTCATACTGGAAAGTTCATATTCTTCTGTTTACTGGGGTAATTTTGTAAGCTTGTGCACAAGGCAGAAGAGGCTGTGCTGCCACTGTGTGTGTGAGCTACATAAAAGAAGGTAAAATCCAGCTGGAATATTGCAAATTCAGACTGATGATTAAAAGTGTTCTTAAACAAGTAAGCAAAGATAATTAATTTCGTCCTGGGAAATGAATCCGTTGCAGAGGGCTGTAATAGTTGTAGGAGACAGTTTTTTCTCTAAGGTGACGGTATCCTGACCAGCAAGCACATGTGCGTGCTGCAGTGTGGGAATGTTTTGCAGAACCCGTCTCGCTGCGGATGTAATGAACAGTTAGTCTGTGCCAGCACGGAATATCCAGTGTGCCTGATGCTGGATGTGCTTCGTACTTCCTCTAGGCTCTGAAGAGTTTGTGTTTCAGAGGCCGTGTGTGGCTAAGATAATCCGATACAAGTGCCGTAACTCTAGTTTGGATAGCACCATATGTAACAGAAGTGTTCTGTATGCAGTTTTGTTCTTGAAACTACTTGGTAAGTGGTTTTTCCCTTTGCGTTCTGTGTTTTAATCCTAGCCACAACAAACTGACCAGCATCCCAGAAGAGCTGATGCAGTTGTCCCACCTGAAGAGCCTTCTTCTTCACCACAATGAGCTGAGGCACTTGCCGGATGGATTTGGACAGCTTGTCAATTTAGAAGAATTAGTAAATCACAACTTTTTTGGAAAATACTTATTTGTGCAGAAAGGCTGATTTATCCATGTTTTGCTACTGCTAATTTAAAAAAAAAAAAAAAGCTTGGATGGCAGAACTTTGTGAATATTCTAATGACTTATGTGGGTTCTCAGTTATTACGTAGTGGGCTTGGGGGTTTTTTGTTTGAAATTTGAAACCAAGTTTTGCTCTCGGTTTGACAAATATTTTAAGCAAAATCAAATCCCTTGTGATCCATCAGTTATGGGAGACTTGTTTCTTCCAGTCACGTTTCTACCAGGGAGATCCTGAAGATATCAGCCATCTAATTTTAATGTTCTGCCAGTAATTAACTTTGCAGTTGCAGTACTCGTGGGATATTTTAAACATCTCTATTTCTAACCTCTCTCCCTCTTCCTCCCTCCCTCTCTCTTTCTTTTTTTTTAATCTTCAGGATCTGTCCAACAACCATCTCACAGACATTCCAACAAGTTTTGCTTTGCTCATTAACTTAGTGCGACTCAATTTGGCTTGCAATCAACTCAAGGACCTGCCTGCAGATATCAGTGCGATGAAAAGTAAATTAGTTCCGTCGGATTATTAAATGCCATACAGCCAGTTCTGTAGTTACATTCAGAATGGAGCGCATATTATTCAGGATTTTTAAAATACTCTCTTAAAGAGTTACTGTATTCTCAAGAATACTAGTTCAGAATTATTTAAAAAAATCAGCTACAGCTACTGTATATCAAACTTGAATCCTGTTAGGGTTCGTATTTCTTGATAAATGGAACAGGGAATGATCAGAAAAGTATAAGACTCTTCTGCTTGCCAGTCGTTAGCCTGAAGACTGCCATAAGCAGTTTGATGATTTTTTTTTTTCTCTATTGCATAGTTTGAGTGGCAAATAAAGCATAAAGGAGAAGAGTTGAAATTCTTGGAGAAAAAGACCCCATAAATTGGAGAGTGATAAAATTCTAATATTTGAATGTAAACTAACTATCAAGCTGACTAGTGGTTGCTATGAAACCCCTACTTTAATAGCTGTGGCAGATCTAGCGGTGGGCTGCCAGTGTTTATAGAAGTTACCTGCAGATCTTTTGGAGTTGGTCTACAATATTAGACCCTGTCTTGCTCCCTACTCACTCTAACGAGAGCCGGTAGCTGGCAGTGTCATTGAAAGCTTCCAGAGTGTCCTAGGAAGCAGATGCCTTGTTTTCAGAAACGTTGATACTAACTGATTTGATTTCTTCAGAAATTCAAGTTGTCAGAATGTTGCTTTATTTATTTTAAAACCCAGGATGTTTACGCTTCTGTAGAAAATGACTTTTATATTCTCTTTTTCTGTTTGTCACTTGCATGCTTAACTCCTGTAGGCTTAAGACAACTGGACTGTACTAAAAACTACCTGGAAGCTGTACCTTCTAAGTTAGCGACTATGGCGTCTTTGGAACAACTTTATCTGAGAAAAAATAAATTACGTTCCTTACCAGAACTTCCCTCATGCAAATTACTGAAGGTATGGTTTGAAATGGTTGGTGTACTCTAAGTATATTTACTGTAAACTTTTAAAATAATAGCTGTTACTTTAAACACAAATTTTTGTGAATTGCTGTGATCAAAAGTTTATAATTCTATATATAGAACTCTATTTAATACGTCCTCATTTGCAATTACTCTTATTGTCTGCATTGGTCAATCTTAAGGTCATTTGGAAGACAAGTTTGCAGCAGTACTCTTCGGATTTGGAAAATAAAAGAAATCCTGAGAAGAGGAATGACTGAAAAACTAGATCTAATATTGCCTGCAACAGTTATTTTTAATCCGTAGGAACATTTTCTGGATAAATTTACCTTGTTCACTATCATTTTTTCATTTGTAACTGCAGAGAAAGTGTACTTCTTAGTTTTGTTTTTAGCATAATTAGATCTTCCAAGTATTTTGTAACCTTAATTCCCAATGTGTTTAAAATGGAAAATCACCTGCCTCAAAATATTAAAAATTTGTTATTCAATGAATAGAAAACGGATTGGGCCAATGGAACAGCTGTATCACTGTGTTGTTTCCAGTGACCAAATCCGTCAAGGAATGCAGATACCTTCTTAGCTCTGCGTAACTCTGAACTCGGCAGTTAAAATCCCAAGCTATTTCAGCAGTTTCTAATAAAATTCATGTTGATATGTGAAGTTCAGTGTCTTAGTGTGTCCAGCAGCATGTGTACACTCTTTATGGTCTAAAGAACCATTCAGTTTTTCCACTTCAAGTGGAACATATCCAACAGGGAGATGGAGAGCTGCCCTCTCAACTTCTGTATCTTGGAGTTTAAGAAACCTCTTGAGCAAAGAAGTCGTTGACAAGTTCTTGACAAATACAGAGCAAATTTATTCCTAGCTTGGAAATGGAACTCAGAGCTGAGGGTTCTGTGATGGTTTCAGAAAAGCTAAATTCAGACTCGTTTCTCTGGATCTTTGGAGGCTTTGATATTTCATGTGCAGATGAAAGGCAATCGAGAGCTGTGTTTTCTCCACATCACCGTATGTTTTTGCCGTGATTTAGGAGATCAGTAATTTTGCTAGAGTAACATAACTGTAGGTGATCTTTGTTTCTGTAGGAATTACATGCTGGTGAAAATCAGATTGAAATATTAAATGCGGAGAATCTGAAGCATCTGAATTCCCTCTCTGTACTGGAACTTAGAGACAACAAGATAAAATCAGTTCCTGATGAAATTGCTCTGCTTGAGAAGCTGGAGCGACTTGACCTCGCCAACAATGATATCAGTAGGTAATATTAAAAACTGCATTATGTCTGTGATGAGGCAGAGCTAATGACGTCTAATGGCAACCGATTCTATAGTTGATGTATTTCACTTTGTAAAACGTAATTAAAAAGGACTCAGTCACAAAATTAAGGAACCCTTTCTGTATTACGTACATGCTATGATCAAACCACACCCTTCTAAAATGTAATATATTCTGTATCTTTTTATTTGAACCTGAGATTCAGAATACCAGACCATCTGACAAACCATTGCAAATTCTTTAGAATTTATTTTGAGGCTGCTTTGAAATGAGTTGTTTCCATTTGCAGATTGCCTTACACGTTGGGGAACCTTCCTCAGTTGAAATTCCTGGCGCTGGAGGGAAATCCTTTGAGAACGATTCGAAGAGACCTTCTGCAAGTAAGCGCTATAGACAGGATATAAAGTTTGATTATGTTACACACATACCTTATCCAAATTGTGTAGTTAGAACATGTAGGGGGGGGAAAAAAAAGGTGGAAAGCCTCCAGATTTCAACTTTAATCCATCTCTTGTGTTTGTGTGTGTTGTGATTCGAGCCCTCTGCTCGCCGTAGCCTGATGCAGTGCGTAAGATCATGAGGACTGTGGAATAAAGGAGGTCATTGCTGTCTAGGACCTGTTTCTGATTTGCTACAGAAGTTGTAATATATATTGCAAGTGGAGTAATGGATCTCTGGGAAAGAAAGGATAAGGCAACTGTGCTGCCTAATCCTGTTCAGTCACAGTTCATCGCAGTGCTGGGCGCGTACTTTACATTACATGAGGCTTTACCTAGATGAGCGTGGATTTCTGTTTTTTATTTCCTGCTTGCTTGAATTAAGGATCTAGGATTCAATTTCCACAGCGTATTTGGTAGCAGAAGCATTTTGAGCAATGCTGGTCTGATGTATTATGTTTTCTTATGGGTAACCTACACCTTGGGTCTGCGTTCTCTCTGTAGGTAACCAGCAAAATGAAGGTGTGATTTGTGCATGGGAAAACAAGTGCGTAGGGCAGCAGGGAGGCTGGAGCATGGGCGCTACCACAGCTGTGGAATTCCCTTTTATTTTCGGCCCCAGCAGGCCCCTCTTCTCTTTGGTGGTATACATTACTTCTCTCCGTGCTTGTGCTAGTGTTGTAAAATAAATGCTCACAAAGCACTGGGATTCTCTAAAAATAAGCAGCACGGAAGACTCTGTGTTGAAATCAAATTTTGTAATACCTGTCAGAAGAGGGAAGTCATCATGTATCTGATTAAGTGAGCATCGGATGTGCTAAATTAATGAGCAGGGGTTCTGTGGACGCAAGTCATACGTGATTCCAGAGTTCAAAGTTGGCTTAAAATGTACACGCAGTGGAGTCTGAGTGAGGGCTGCCTGGCCACTTTAGTTCTGGTGTTCCCTAGTTTCTGAGGATTTGTTGTCTTTCAAATGTAGAAGCCCAGATGTGTGTAATTTCTTGTGTGTATTTCACATTTGTAGCAAACGGCAGGTACAGGGATTCCATTATGACGTTTTATACTGACGCTGTCTTGATCCATTGCCAACACTGTAAATTCATATACTTGCAATTTTATACGCCTGCGTAGATTTTTTCCCCACTTGACTTAGAGGAGTTATTGACCAAGCTTCTAGGGTTCCCCAGGCACTTGGTGGCAGCAGGTGAATACGGAGATGAAGGATGGGCAAGGACTGGGGAGTAAGTACAGTCTGGCAGGCACAGATCCTTCTCGTGTCCATCCCTGCTCCCTCGCATCTCTCCCTGTTTCTCAGGCCTCTCCTTCTACTCCCAAACCCATTCTCGTTTCTCGATGAATTTCCAGTCAATTTCTGTTAAATGCTAGTCTCTCCTTTTTGCATAACATACCATCACCTGGCTGTTGACCTTTGTTTATTGTCTGCTTTCCTGCCTGCGCAAGCCGTGTGGCTGTTACTCGGCTTTGTGTGTTCACCTTTTCCTTAAAAGTTTCCCAGTTCTTCCATATTTGGCTTCCCTTTGCTGGTGAGCTCAGCACACACCTAGCCATGCCTGCTGTCAGTCCCCGTCTCCTCCGGCCTCTCTTTCTCAGTCCTTTGTCTCCTGTTTCTGTCATCTCACCAGATTCCTTGTGAGACTTCCTTCCTTTCCTCCCTCCGCATTTTCTTTATCCCCTCTGCGTTCAGGTCAGCCAGTCTCTTAACTGGGTGCGATGTATACGTCAGCTGGAATGAGAAATGTTAATTCATATTCACTACTTTAGTTCAGTCAATAGTTTTAAAGCATCAAGGAGAAGCTTGTAAAATCATAGGGAAAGCTTAGTTTTATCCCAAAACAAATGGGCTAGATGAGATTATGTCTAATTATTCATGGGTTATGCAGATAGTAACTGTGTTTCACCAGTACAAGTTGCTATGAGAGGATTGAAAGTCAAATCTTTGGAGAACTGAGCTGTTAAAAATCCATGTAAATTATGTAAACTGCAGTGTTTTTCCCCAGAGTTTATAATTTTGGACATAAAAACTTACCAGAACACTTCACAGTCAACTTCCTTGGCGAATTTTAAATGTTTTCTCCAAAGCATAGTCATGCTAGACCTTTTTAACGAGAAGATTAAGTTGATTTGAAATTTTTTCCTTGCTTTTGGAACTGGCTACTACTGGAACTACTTCAGATAAAAAGCTAAAAATGCGGAGTCTGGGGTAGTGATATGGGATCGGAAATTTCCAACCGGAATAAATAAACAAAACTGTAAATAAGCAAGTTCAGAAGCTGCTGCAAAAAGGAGTCTTCTACATTTTGTGGCTCTTGTGGCAGCATTTGGTGGCTCTGATAGTGAGCAGTGCAGTGGGTTCCACCTCTGTGATGGGAATTGTCATTCTTCATTGTCAGAACAGCTATAGAGACACTAACACCAGCTGGCAAACCCTTACTGCCTTTTTTTTTCTTTTTTTTTTTTTTTTTAAGAAAGGCACCCAAGAACTTCTGAAATATCTAAGAAGCAAAATCCAAGGTATGTTGCTCTATTGCATTGCATTTTAAAGAGAATCTTTCTAAGAAATTAAAATAAATTATAACCTACGGAGGGTGGCTGTTTAAATCCAGGTTCCTCCAGTTATCCTGCAATAATAGAGTTTTCTTTGCCCAAAAGTATGCTCTTACATCCTTTTTCTTATTCTGTTAGATAATACTAAACAACAAACATTCCTTATTGAGGATTATCAGTTAGAAAAAATAATCGGAAGTATTTTTCCCCTGGTCCCTTGGTGCGTTTTGCATGAGGAATTCCAGTAGCTTTTTTATTTTTCCTCTGAACACCATGGCAAGTTTACGTAAAGGCTGCTTCTTTTTAAGCTTGCCATCTGTCTGCTGGCTCGGTCACTGTGCTGGGACCAGGAGTGCGTGAGGTTTTGCCAGGGTGTTACGTATTATCCATCCCCGTAATAACATGGGCAGCACAGGCTGTGATTCCCAGAAAGTACGGGCGAGAAAAAGTCTGCCTGAAAGTCTTGGTGATGCCACGACGTTTTGGGGGAGAAAGTAACTGATTATTTTAAAAATCATTCTAATCCTGGCCTGATAGAATTCATCTGTCTACTATCCAATAGTCTTTGTCCCAACATTCCCTATAGAAATAATTAAAAAGTCATAAAGCGGAAAATCAGGTGAAGTATTTCAAGGGGATTACTTCTCTGCGCAAATGCTGTATGTTTTTGGCAGAACCCTCTCTTGGATTCAGAGCTCTTGGATTAAAAAGCACCTAGATGACTCTGTATCCCATTTCTCTAGCAGATACGGTACCTTGGAAAAATGAACTGATAGTATTAAAAAAGCAGACAAAAAGTTGCTACTTGTTTCTGTGCACTCAAGGTGCTTTCCAGATTGATACCTGGGGTCCTGATTCACTGAGATACTTCATCATTTGGGTTTTTTTTTCTTTTTATTCGGTGTTTTCTAAACAAAACAGCAGACATGGCAGTGTATTTTTTTATTGTATAGGAAACAGGCTGTCAGAGTCTTTAAGTAACTTGCATTCTGTAAAGATGAAATCCTTTCAAAACAGGACTTCAGTTTACCATCTTTAGAAATCTTCATCTTCTTAAGTTTTAAAATATAAAGTAGGCAAAATGACCAGGTTCACTGGTCATGTTAAATGTAATGTGGAAATGATTAAGCTGCACTTAAATGGCAAAAAAGGCTAAACATCTTAATTTGTAGGGGGCCTTCATAATACGAGCAAGCAGCCGTTACTGAAAATGGTGTGTGTCAATTTTCCTGTTTGTTAAGTGGGTTTTCTCCGTCTGCCAGAGGATGGCAGTATTAATTAGGTTACTGCAGCATATAAAGCTGCTTCAAAATGTCACGTTCCGTGCAAATCTGACCTATTATTAACTTGACAATAATTAATTGGATGCTAGAGTACATACTCGCCACTTTATTTGGTGAACTATAATAGATAATAGAGTTGTGGATAATAAAATTAATGAATGTCTTGCATGTACAGCAATGCTTACGATTTTGCTCTACTTGTTTTGACATGTAGGTTGGAGTTAAACCAGTAGCAGTCCTATTTCTGTAGAGGTTTAAACTCAAGAAAGTTTTTTGGTTTTTTTTTTTAGGGGTTTTTTTGACCTTTTTGACTTTTCTTACTGAAAGGATAACTAGTTGTGGTTAGGCGCAATTGTTAGTAGACTTCTATTCATGAATGTTGCGGTATTTCCATAGAGCTTTGTTCAGTTTCTGTTAGTGGCAGTTGGTTTTATCATATGTTTGGAATTCTGAGCTCCACCCCGCTTACATATATGTGAATCCCTAGGGTGCGATGCCACGCCTCGCCTGTGGGACGAGCGGAACAATGCTTCCAATCTGCATTTCTTAAATATTCAAAGTAGCCTTGCAACACCAATAGCTTTTTTGTGTGGGTTGTAGATAGTAACCAAAAGGAACTGAACTCTACAGAGGAGGGTATGATGACAGTTTATAAATATTAATGTTTTAACTGAAATTGTGGTCAGATTTGCTGTTCTGGAGATAGATGATCCATCACTTGTAGCCCGATTTCCCTGTTTATCGTTGTTTCTAGCTCCCCACCCCTTGGCGCCTACTGCCTGACAGAACAGCTAGCGACCGCTGGCATGACGTCTCTGTTGCTTCCTGACTGGTTTTTTTCCAAAATCCAGGTCAACCCCTCTCCTCCCTAACCCCCCTAAAAAAAACCCCTAAAAACCAAAAAACCCCAAACAGACCAGAATATCAACATTACAAAACCCCCTCACTAAGAAGTTCTTGAAATAATCTGAATCATTTTATATGCAATTGAGGCAGAATAGAGGAAGAATTAAAAAGGGTGCTGGCTGGTGGTGAGGGACACTAAGCCCCTCCACCTGGGTTGTTCCGAACACCTGGAGTTTGTGTGACTATCTACGGTTGTTGTCTCTAGATGATGTCACTAGCCCAAATGAAGAGCCTCCTGTGACAGCCATGACTCTCCCCAGTGAGTCAAGGATTAACATGCATGCCATAACTTCACTAAAATTACTGGAATATAGGTATGTGTTTTAAAATGTTACCTGTTTCTAAAGTTGTAAGAAGACTTTCTTATTTTTGGCTTTTTTTTAATTTTTACTCCACGATATATACCAAAATTTCTGCAAATCCTGCTGCATTTGTGCTTTTTTTCACTATAATTTGTCTGCCCAGGAGTAGCCAGATTTGAATTGCAGGTTTTTAGAATGAGTTCTTTGTATTATCAAATATTCCGCAGTAACATTCCTTTTAACTCATTGAAATGCTTAATACCTTCAGGTGCTTTTAATACCTTCTAAACTTCTTTAGCAACTGTCGTTAAGTCTCAAAGCATCGCTTGGTGTAGGTATCTCTCCAGTTACTTCTTAAATCTAACCAGCAGTGTAACTTGTTAGGTTGGGAAAGAGGAAGAAAAACCTCTTTGCTGAGAACAGCTGGGTGAAATGCATCGTCCTGCAAAAGGCTGAACGTGGAAAAGACGTGGCTCGTGAAGGGGGTGGGGTGGCTTTGGTCACCCCAAGCAGTCAGGAGCTCCGCATGGGGTCCCACTTCATGGCGCCGGGGATGTTTTCTGAGCCGAGGGGGGGAGATCTGTGCAATGCCCACCTCGCTGCGCTTCCTGGCCCCGTACGCGGCATTCGCACATTTATTGAGGTAGTGACATAGCTCGGCTCCCACCGATTCCTCTTAAGCGAGGTAGGAGATGAGTGTGGCAGCGTGAAACCGTACGATCACCCAGGTGCCCTGTAACACAGTGCAGCGATTGCTGGCTTTCTGATTAACAGTCCTTCAAGGACCTCACATAGTAGATATTTATATACCTATTCTACTACTCATCTTTTTCTAAAAGAAGCTGAAAACGTCTTGTTAATAAATCAGAAATGGTGAACTTGTTCATTACTCAGCGAAATGCTTTTCATTGTTCAGTGAGAAACAGGCAGCTGTGATCCCTGATGAAATGTTCAGCGCGGCCAGGAGCAATCCCGTCACCACTGTTAACTTCAGCAAGAACCAGCTGAATGAAATTCCTCCGAGGTACTTTTGGAAAGGTCATTCTCTGTGGCTTTCTTTTCTACTTCTGTTCCTCAGCATCTTGTGTTTTCCCTAATCAAGTCTATTTGCTCTCTACGCTCCGTACGCGTGCAGAGGCACAGGCGTGCACACAAACGAGGGTACAATTGCGCCGCGAGTAGCATGCTGGCATTTCTAGCGCGAGTCGCATGCAGGTGGCTCCGCTGATTAACACGAGGATGGCAGTACAAAGAGGCTTGGCTGCGCTCAGTGGGGCTTTCTCTACGGGTTGGTTTTGATCTTGCTTTGCCAAGCGTTGTTGAAATGAATGAGGGGAGACTTCTCATCATAATGAAGTGCTGTACTCCGCTACAGTGGAGTATTGTTTCCTCTACAAAGCCATCTTTCTCCCGTATGGAGATAATCTGCGTGGATTCACCACTTTATTGGGTGATAGCTTTGTGCTAGAGCTGAGGTTCTATTTAAATTCCGTTTCTTCAGATAGCGTTATGGTGTGTGTGGGTTTTTTTTAAGGAAACCCAAATAATTTCCATGCCTCTTGCTAAGTTTTGTGTCCCATCACATAGCATTTGATGTTATTGCACTTGTTACTTCATCTACAGTCGACAAAAATCTTTCTGTTGACAGTAATGGGAATAAGTAGTCTTTTTGGGTAAGGAGGAAGGTCACTGAATCTCTGGTAGCCCAAGAAAACCATGAAAGTTGATTTTTGAGGATACCACCAGGTTTGTGGGGGTAATTTCTTTCCATTCTTGGACCCAAGCATGCTGAACATTTAACTTTTAGCACCTAGAACCTAGAGTGGTGCTGTCTCTCACAGGAAAAATTCATTCTCTTTTCAGTACAATTTCTAGAAAATCAACTTAATGAGCATTAGCTTGTGGCTCCCGTGCTTTTTCACTGTATTAGGGGCCGCTGCGTTCACTGGGGAGGAAGGTGTAGGTGTGCAGCTGCGAGGTGCCAGGGAATTCAGTGGCAGTGCAGATAGGAGAGATGAGTATGTTCTCATTTAATTATGTTTTGGTTTGGGGGCTAAAACAGAGCTGCTGTGATAGGGATTCAGCAGCTAACTTTTTGAGCTGTTCAAGATTTTGCACCAAAGCATCTTAGTAGAATACCATTTGACAAGAAGCAGCAAATGCTGTGTTCCTGGAATCTGTAACAGCAGAGCAGTGGAATGGAAATGGAAGATGGAAATAAATCGCAGTCTCTTTCTGATCGTTTGGCTGACAATGAAGATAGATAAAGTCTTTTTTGTTCAAAAATTTACAGGGCAGGAGATGGCAGTGATGGTTGTCTGTGCCATAGTTTCTGAAATACCTCTTAACTGCGTTTAAGTGAGCAGGCTTTTGCGGTAAAATTTACTCTCCTGTGAGAGAAAATTTACTCTCCTGATAACTTCAGAAAAGTGATTCTGGGCTTTGTCTTTACATCGAGTGTAAAAGCCCAGGACAGGCAGCTTTCCCAGGTGAAGTTTCCATTATCTTCACTCCACAAAACTGCTTCCGAAATGTCAAGAAACATTGAGCGGTGTTGATTTGTAGAATGAAACAGGTTTAGAAAACAGAATGCAAACATGAGCTTACATAATAAAATTATATTTGGTTTGGGTTTCAGGATTGTGGAGCTGAAGGATTCGGTTTGTGATGTCAACCTTGGCTTCAATAAAATCTCATCTATTTCCTTGGAGCTTTGCATGCTCCATAAATTGACACATTTGGATATCAGGTTTGTGACGTGTGTTGGACTTCCTTTCTCGGTAACTTATTTTCATGCCTTTTTAAAGCAGCCATCTGTCACAGTGGAATAGCAGTGCTGAAATCATTTTTCATTTCGCAAACTGCCTCCATGGCAGTTGAGTGACCAGCAGGTCTGAAATAGCAAGTGGCCTAGATTTAGGCATCGGTTAAAGAAAAACACGGAAAAC
Source organism: Chionis minor (assembly GCA_013398295.1). NCBI lineage: Eukaryota > Metazoa > Chordata > Aves > Charadriiformes > Chionidae > Chionis > Chionis minor. Next base: position 231,612 of record VZSF01002869.1, on the reverse strand, counting down.
AGGCGGACAAGCTCTGAGACTTGCTGTGGTGAAAGGTCTTGCCTCAGCCATGAAAGGGTGTGGGAGATGTTCAGTTGCTATGTAAAAACAGCCCCTCCTCCTCCCTCCAAGAACCCCAAACCTCCCCACCAAAAATTCCTGGAGGAGAGCTGGGAAGTGGCACAGCACAGGTACAAATCTTGTTGTGCAGCCTGACGCTGAAGCTGCCTATGGGTATTTTCTTTGCAGTAGATGGTTACTTGCTGTCATGGTACCGCCTCTGACTCATGAAGAACATTCATTGCGTTTGGTTGGACATCAGGGTTAGCATTTGTTGTCTTTGGTGTTTCACAAACGAACGGCAGCAACACACCGTTGCAGAGAGACAGGTTTTCACCTTGGCTTGGTTCAAAGTCATCTGCCTGTGCCTGGGGAGAGTCCAGCGAGGGGCCACCGAGGTGCTGAAGGGACTGGAGCGTCTCCGGCGAGGAGAGGCTGGGAGAGCTGGGGCTGCCCAGCCTGGAGCGGAGCAGGCTCGAGGGGGCTCATCCATGGGCACAAACACCTGCAGGGAGGTGCCGCGAGGACGGAGCCAGGCTCTGCCCAGCAGTGCCCAGGGACAGGACCAGAGGCCACAGGCACAAACTGGCAGGCAGGGGGGTCCTTCCAGACATCAGGAAACACTTTTCACTGTGAGGGTGACTGAGAACCGCCAGGGAGTGGTGGCGTCTCCATCCTTGGAGATATCCAGAGCCCAGCTGGACACAGTCCCGAGTCGCCTGCTCTAGGGGACTGGACCAGAGGAGCTCTGGAGGTCCCATCCTTGGAGATATCCAGCACCCAGCTGGACACAGTGCCGGGTCACCTCTAGGGGAGGGGAGCAGACGAGCTCTGGAGGTCCCTTCCAACCTCAGCCAGTCTGGTGCGGTGACATAGGTGCTGCTGATGGAGGAGGTAGGCTGAAGACTGCAGAAATGAATGATAATACGAGATTGATGAGGGAGCAACGTCGGGTATCTCGGTGATTAAGAATTTAGGTCTAAGTCTGGGCATGTTCTAGTGAGCCGCCATCTGTCTTCTCCTGTAACGGCTCTTTGTGGCATACTGGGGAAATGCCTTGTTTGTCCTTACAAACCCGTTTTCTTGTCTTTGAGAAGCTGCTGAATGGCTTCCTGTTGTGGGAAACCTGGGGTAACCGTGTCCATAAACGAGTTTGTTGGAGCAGTTGGATCCCAGGTTAAATGAATTTCGAAGCGGTTTAGTTATACTGCTGATTGACTTTGCACCAGGACTTGGGCAGTCTCGTAAGCTTTTCTTCGAAACCCGAGGAGCTGAATTGCCAAGCGGGTTTGGGGAGTTGTTAGATCCTTTGAAATACTCAGGAATCTTTAGGGGACGGACTTCTAAATCTCCTACTGGCAGAAAGGAGAATGCAAACCTGGCTTGTGTTAGCAAGCATCTGTACTTGAGTGTGGTCTTGACCCATTTATGAAGGAATTAATTGGTTTAAGACAGTGTTAGCACTGATAAATATGCATATTCTGTCTCTGTGGATTGCTAACTAAAGCTTCGTAGAAGTTAGTGATTATTGTTTGTCTTCATTTGATACACAGAAATAATTTTTTGACATCTTTACCTGAAGAAATGGAGGCACTGACAAGACTGCAAGTAATAAATCTTTCATTTAATAGGTGAGCAACCATTTAGATTATTTTTGTCTGTACAATAATGAAAAGAACTAGGCCGAATTCAGTGATTTTCCTGTGGTGTAAGAACGAGGAGGCACTCGCTCGACTGGCTGTGAACATAAAACAGATGAAGTGAATGTACTTCTTTGCACAAGGGGTGGAGTATTTTTGGAACTTTCTGCCACAGAAGTTTTGGAGAGAGACAGTAGCAGCTGGTTAAAAAAGGCATTAAATTGTCTTGTGAACAATATATCAAAAACTGGACTCCACCAGGGCTACCCTTTGGCATCCGTAGTGCAGCAGCTCTGCATGCCGGGAGAATGGGGGGGGGAATGGTGGGCAGGAGCAGCGAGTGGTCTCCCCGAAGAGCCGCTGCTGCTGCCGCGGGCAGGGAGGTGGGGCTGGGCTGGGCTGTGCTCCCTGCTGCACCGGCAGGATGCTCCTCCACACCCGGGGAGCCACGGATGGGCCGCTGTCCCCGTCCAGTGGGACACCCAGTCTTGCCAGTGGGCACAGCTGGCCCGCGGTGCTGGGGGGTGCCGAGCTGTTGCCGCGCACGCGTCGTTACGCTTTTTCACCGTGTGCAAGGTGAAGTAACTGGTACTTTCTCCTGTCCGAGCAGCATGTTTAAATGTTCGCCTTAAATCAACAAAGCTAAAACGCAGTCCGGTTCTAAAGGCTGCTATTTTTTGAATGCCCTATTTCTGACTTTCATTGGTTTGCCTCCTTTTTCTTCTGGAAGATTTAAAGTGTTTCCTGGCGTCCTTTACCGCATCCTGGCACTGGAGACTGTCCTGCTCAGCAACAATCAGGTTGGGGCCATAGATCCCCTGCAGCTGAAGAAGATGGACAAGCTTGGAACGCTGGACCTCCAGAACAACGACCTCCTCCAGGTGCCACCGGAACTCGGAAACTGCGAGACGCTGAGGTGTGTGCGTTGAGCGGTGACCTGTTCTGTAAAAACCAGTCCGACTGATTCCTTCAGGGTACCTTTTATCCGAGGAGAAAGTACTGATCGGCAGCGTAGTTACACAAAACGGGTCTCTCTTGCCATTTGTAAACCAATGCAGTTTCTTCCCCATTTCCTCAAAATGGTAGAGAACGGGGGGAGTTGTTTTCATGATTTTAATGGGAAGGTGCTGTTGGTTTTTGTGAGCCCAAGGCTGGCGCCTGGTGGCACACGCGGCCTTGCTGCTGGTGCCCTTGGTGACAGCGCCCGGGTGAGGTTCCCCCGTGGCACAGAGACACGGCTGCGCCTGCTGCCGGCGGTGGAACTGCGTCTCCTTCCATCCCGCGCCCCGCAGGAGATGGTTGTGCCTCAGTAATCCGTCGTGTCAAAGGTGACAAATGACTGGTCCTGGTGGTTTTCCCTTTCCAGGGTACACTTCCCAGGGGGGCTTCCAAAACACAAAATAAACACCGCCATCCCCCAAGCCAAAACCACAGAGGTTTACGTGGAGTGAAGAACAACGGGCTAGCAGCTAAGAGAGAAAGTGGAGGCTTACAATTTAACATGCTTTTTCCCTTTTTATTGTGCCATTTGTGTGTATTTCAGAAGTTCTTTTTCTCACTCTTTCTTCTGGCAGAGGCTTGTTGAAGAAGTATTGTGTGCTGCAGTGATACTCCAGCACTGAGTCACTGGCAAGAATTAAAACGCAGGTGCCTCTCCAGAAGATAAGTTAGTGCGAACAAGGGAAGCAGAAATTAAAATTTTTTTAGTAGCACAGAAGAGGAATTACTCATGAATTTCAAAAGATTCGAAAGTCTATATGCAGTGTATGAACGTGTTGGTAGAAGGAAAAACCTTGATACAAGTAACTCAAAATCTCTGTTTTTCTAGGACTCTCCTGCTAGAAGGGAATCCGTTCCGCACTCCCCGCGCAGCCATTTTGGCCAAAGGAACAGCTGCGGTGCTGGAGTATCTGAGGAGCCGGATTCCTACTTGACGCAACGGTCTGTGTCCTTGGCAGACTCGGGAATCAAAGTACAAACAAAATAGTATCTTATCCGACCAAATGCCGGCGGGGTTTTACTGCCTTCCTCCTCCTTTGTCAGCCGTTTGTTAACCTGCCAGTGCCACAAAGCATTTATTACAGTTTGTAGTTTGCATGTTAGGAAAGAATTCCCCTATGAACCATTTTCCCCTCGAGGCTGCATGTTTCCAGAGTGCATTTTAAAATGCCCCAATATACGTTTACACTTTTTGTAATAAAGAACACCATTGAAAGCTGCCTTCAGGAATAGTGACGATGTTTTTTTTCTCCAGTTAAGCTAATTTTCCCAAAAAATCGTAAACATTTGAGCAAAAGGCAGAAGTAAACAGTTTGGGTTTGGGCCCAAGTTTGGGTAAGTTGGGCCTCACCAGAAGTAGGGCCAGTTGGGGTTTGGCAGGCCTGGTTTATAATTTCCTCCGAGGTGTTTCGTCTCCCTCTGCTGCTGCCCCGGGGAGTGGCTGCTGCTCCCCGTGTGACAAACCGCTGGAGCCCTTAGACTGTGAGCGAGGACGAGGACGCGGTCCAGGATGTGCGGGACACCCGTGTGTGCCCCCCAGCCCACAGGTGAGCAAAACGGGCACTGGGGGGCAGCTGTGCTTGGACAATAAATGGTCCCTGGGGGAGGCCGTGTCTGTCTGGGGCTTTTCAGTGTGCGCTGTAATTGAGTTTTCTAGCTGGTAACGCTGGATACTGTTGAATTTTGTATTTAAGTGCATTTCCACGTCCTGAAAGCGATACCCTTATTGGTAATAGTGATGCCTCAGGGATGTTAATAGCGTAAAAGGAAGGGCCGCCTGGTGCTGCTTGCTCCATTGCTTCTCTGTTGGACTGCTCCAGCCCCAGGGATTGGAAACGGGATTGAAGCAGGGCCCAGCGGGAGGGTGTCGAGGGTGGCTGGTTTGGTTTTTAAACCGCCCCGAGCGCTGCTGCGGGTGCAGGGAGAAGTGGGTGCTGGCAGCGCCCAGGGCTGCGGCCCCCCAGGTGTGCAGCAGGACGGCGTATCCGGCCCCCGCGATGCCCCCGGAGCCGGAGCAGCGGCGCGTGCTCTGCCCCGCGCTGCCCTGCCTGTCACCCGCAAACATGGTCTCGTGTCCCCCTTCCTGTGGGCGAGGGACAAATACAATTCAACGAGGTTCATAGTTAAAACTTCCCAGGCTTCGAGTGTGCCCAGCAGTAACGTAAAATGCACTTACTCCTGCTGGGGCTCCTCGCAGTCTGCCACCGCCTTGGCCCCAGTGCTGGGTGCCCTGGGAAGGGCCAGCACGGCTGGAGGCTCCGCAGACCCAGCGCCGGTGCGAACCTGCTCGAGAAAGAGCAGGACTGGGGGCGGCGGGGAAGGGGAATGGGAATGGGAATGGGAAGAGGAAAGGGCAGGGTGTTTCCTGTTGAAAGCCGGTGGTGGCACCTGTGTGCAGAAACGCTGCTGGCTTGTTGGAGCTCGCACAAGTCACGAGCTGTTCTGGAGCCCTTGGGTGATGGAACCGCTGCTGCTCTCACCCCCCTGACCCTGGGTTTTGTCCCCCCGTCTTCCACACGGCACCTGCACCCGAAAACCAGGAAAGGCTCCGCTTCTCCTCACCAGCTCGCAGTGGCTCCCTTCCCGCGTTTGATGCCTCGGCGGGAGCTGCGGCTGAAGGAGGGAGCTCCTCGCTTTCCAGGCGTCCCCGTGACGGATGCGGCAATCCGCAGGCGGGCTGGCTTTGCCGGCAGGTGCAGCGCCCGGCGCCGGCTGTGTGGCGAGAGGGTGCCACCGTGGGACCCTGCCCCGGCAGCCACGGGGCGGGTGGCTGCCAGCCGTCTCGCGCCCCCTCGCTCGCAGAGCGGCGCTTTTGGAAACCTCAGCTCCTTCCCCGCAGTAAAAGATAACGAAACTTAATTACAATAAGGTGACGTTTTTATTATTTATACAATAAAGAGACTTTTTAATGTTATTCAAAACACTTTTTTAAATACTGAAAAAGTTGGGTACACCAAAGCCGAAAAATGGCTCTGCTATACACTGCACAGCATTGGTTTAGTCCCTGTATTTGTTTTATGTACAGAAGCATCTGCAAAATGCATTCTAAACACAATATGCACCTTACGGATAAGTGTCATACATGAAATAAAACCGGAAGGATACAACCTGCATGTGCAAATGAACTAACGATAGAATTGATTGCACTGAATCGATAGATTTAAAATAGAATTTCGAAGTACCTTTTTGCACAGAAAATGAAGCAGCTTTCAAGTTCAGTAAGTCTTTATACTGCAAAAAACATTAAGTACATTCACAATCTATGTTAATAAAGTAGTAAATATTTCTTCATTCAGCTGTATTTACATTAATACTGTAATTAAACTGAAAAGTACAGTTAGTCATTTGTAATATAGCAATCTTTTAACACATACAAAAATGACCATTTTCTGTATATAATTTAAGCTCAAAATCACAATTATCTCAAAATATTAATTACAATACAGCCATCTCCATCATAATTAAACATGTCTTTTATAAAATGGTAAAATTTTTAATAAAGTAAGCTGTTGGTTGGAACTGGCTACAGTACTCACAAGTAGAAAACGGAGCGGCGGGCGCGGGGGCCCAGCCCGGGCGGGGGGCGAAGCCCGAGAGAAGCCGCCTGCTGCGCTGCGGGGCCGGGGAATCGCCAAGCAACGCTGTGGCGGCGCTCACTGCCACGATCTTTGCTGGAATTGGCCAGGAAGAGGATTGGCAAAAAGACCGATTTTTTTTTTTTTAATTTTTTATCATTTTTTTTTAAAGAGAAACTACTTAAACGCTAGGATTCGCAAATAACTGTCTCTTGAAATTTGCTTTTCCAGGCCGGGTGCCCGCTTCACCCAAAGTGTTCCAAACGAAACCAAACCACCAATTGATCCGTATCCTATCCGAACTACTGGCCTGAAAGTTGTATCGTTACGGTGTATTCCACTCACCCTGGCAAGACTGACAAGGGAAATAAATCCTTACATCCGATTGCCTGAAAAATGAAGTCGTACATCCTGGTGCGCTCGCTTATGACTAAATTTCGGGAGGCAGAAGCCTGGGGGAAGCGCTGGGGCAGGACGGGGGCTCGGTACGCACTAGCTCCGGCGGAGGGAGCTCAACCTTCACAGAAAATTCTATTCATTTGGAAATTCTCAACGTAAAACCCCACCGGTTAAAAATACTGCTAAGGTAGGGGGTGACCCCCCCCCAGCCCACGGCTGAGGCGTATCTCCTCCTCTGCCTGCTCCTGAATTTTGGGAAGCAGATAGGTGTGTGGGATGCCGGCTGTGTCCTGCAGGGCTGGCCTGGCTGCGTGGGAGAGGGGTAGCGCCGCGGTGGCACCAGAACCCCACGGGCTCTGAGCTTCGCGTCCGCTGGCGCGGCTGGGCTGCACGGACCCTCCTCCGGAGAGCGGCTGGTTTCCCGCGAATAAACACCCCGATGGCCGACTGTCCCGGCTCGTGATCCCGCCCGTGAGCCGACTGAAGGGGCTGTGGGAGCTCTCACCTAGTGCTGCCTGTGCATTCGCTGCTGCGCGCAGCTCTGTCAGACGGACACACACACACACACACGCTGGTCTATCAATAAGCATTTCCCATGGCACACGGTGACTAAATGCTGTTTCACAAGCCCGAGAGCTTTAACCAAGGATCGTCTTTACAGCCCCAGTGCTGACCAGCGACAGCGAACCACTCTCCGAACGTTTCCTCCTGTCATTTTGGGTTGGATTTTTGGCCTGGAAGATGAGCGGTGTTCTACAACACCACTGGTTCCACTGTTCTGCTGTTCCTACATGAGCTACAAGCAGGGCTGCCACCGCAGCGCTTCCGAGCTCTTTGATTCCCAGGGAGACAAAGGCCACCCTGTATCGGCCCCGGCCGTCTCCCAGGCCACGTGCTCCCGCTGGACGCCTGCAAATCGCTGCATTTGCTGCCCCACAGGTGGCCGCCCTTGGCCGTGGGCCTGACCCCTGGGCTCCCCCCGCCGTCCCCTACCAGCTCTGTCCTGCCGTGGATCCTGCGCCGTGGCCGGTCCCCACCTCGGGAGCCAGTGCCATGCTGGGAAACACGTACGCCAACACGGACACGTTTAAAAATAGCTTGGAAAACACCAAAACAGATGGGAAGATGTTAAAGGATCGCTATCATGACCAACTGGCTTCTCACTATCACGGCTTATCCCCTCCCAGATGAAAGCGGCGAGCCGCACTTGGGAAAGGGGGAAAATTATTAAGACTGGGGAGTCCCGTGGGCTTCCCGGGCTCCGATCTTACATCTTTTCTCAAAATAAGAAAAGCATTTTGGAAGCAGCTTTTTCTTCATTCCTGCCGCCCCCCCCCCTTTCTTTTTTTTCCCCTGAAGAGCTGCCTTGTGACAAGACTGCAGAAAAGCCGAGGTTCCCTCCAGCCCGGCCGCTGGGCCCTGCGTGCGCTGGGTGCTCCGCAGCGGGCTGGGGGCCGCGAGGGCCACCTCGGGGACGGGGGCTCTGGCACCCACCGCCGAGCTCCTTAAAACCTGTCGCAAACTGAGGCTGAGGGAATTGCATCACAGGCTTCTTTTTTTTTAATCCAGCCCTTCCCTGAGGATCCATGGTTAAGGAAGCGGTTATTGCACGGGAAAAAAATCTCCAAGAGCCGCCCAGCGCCTTCCCAGCTCGGGAACGATTGCCATGGGAACACCAGCGGGAGCTCTGCAGCCAAAACCTGTTGGGGAGGGCTGCCCCGAGGGGTCCCAATCCAGCCTGCGGGGCCACCATGAAAATCCCCCTCACGGCTTTAGAAGGGTGCTGAGGTTGGGCGCTGGCGGGGAGGGGAGGCCGTGGGGCGGACGCGGGGCCGGCAGGGATCCAGGCGCGGGCTGAGGCTGCGCTTGCCTGGATCGACGTTTCATCCACGCGCAGGGGAGCGAACCCACGCGGGGGATCCACCTTGGGGCAAAAGGCCACCTGCCTCAGCACCTGCCACCCAGCCATATTCAGTTAAAAAAATTAAGATTATGCTATGGTAGTTACGTGTGAAGCACACACATAAGCTGGTACCCGACCTGCACGCTGGCTGCACTTGACCGTGGCTGTGAGGTTCCAGGAGACCTTCCGGGACAGACAAAAGGTACCAGTTATTTTGAAGGACTACTGTAAAAATCCTAAGTAGTCCCATTAAAGAAATTTTAATTGCTCATAATATTAGTGCTAGCTAAACATTGTTTCAGTCAATTTGTGTAAAAATAATGCTGAAAAGGAAGGGTTTGGTATTTTTTGGGCAGCGGGGGTTGATGCTAAAACTTCGTTACTGTATGTTTCAGCTTTTGCCCAAGCCCCTTTCTAGGGTCGGTGGGAGTTTTACGAAGTTAAGGACTTAAACGTGACACTCCGCTGCACTAACTTAATTTTATTGTAATTTCTTTTTCATTATAACCCATTAATGAAAGCACTCAGCAGTCTGGAACTACAGTTCCGCGCGCGGCCCCGACTGATTATGCCACTGGGCTTTAGATCTGATCAACTCAGCGTGCGGGAAAACAACCCAGCACAAAATGTGGGATTAACAAGCACTAAAGCTCTCCTGCTTTTTTCAGTTTACCCAGTTCCACCTGGAGGTTGTTACCTCGGCTCTAGGCCCCAAGGCAGAGCCCTCCTCATCCTTCCTAAGGCTGCAGCTCCCCACCATCTCTCTGCTGCCCGTTTAGCTCGTGGTCCGGCTCGTGGTTTCGCTTGTTGGGGGGCGGGTGGGCACATGGTGCTGCCTGCGAGGAGCTCAGAGAGCGACACAGCAGGATTCCCAGCCGCCACCATCGTAATTTCCTCCATTTTCCTGGCCAAAGGGGAGTCCCAGGAGGGGTTTCTGAGCCGGGAGCTGTGCCGGCACGCAACGCTGGCGGGGTGTGCGCCAAACCCCTGCCCGAACACGCTGCGGCGCCGCGCGGGCGCGTGGGGTCACACTCGGAACAGTGGGTTTCTGCATGAAAAGGCAAAGGCAGCTCCACAGAGGAATTTAGGGGCATAAATGCCTATTAAGGGACACAATTCCCATTCAACATGATTGACTAAAAGCTACGTCGGTGCCTACAATTTTCATAGAATCACAGAATCACTTGGGTTGGAAGAGACCTTCAAGATCATCGAGTCCAACCAGAAACCTACACTGCCAAACCCACCCCTAACCCATGTCCCTCAGCACCACGTCTGCCCGGCTTTTTTTCTGAACATGATGTTGAATAAACCCTTATTTCTTTTCGTTAAAGGGCAATGAGGACTTCAGAATGGAAATTTTGGCCTCTGAAATGCCATGAAAGTTAGAAAAGTTTTAGAGGGACTTTGCCAGAGGCTGTGGGATTTGGTAGCCCATTATGAAATTACATCCCTGCAATGGAAAACTGAAAAAAATTAAGCACATAACGATCCAAAACCAAATCGTATGAATTCAGCAAGATTTTTCAGCTGGTGATATCAAGATTTGCTGAAAAGTACTATTTAAATTCATGTTCTGAATATCATCAAATCACTTATTCAAACTGTAAGTACCAGGAGTAGCATCAGCTATGGCTCGCTGTGGCATCTGGTGGTGTGTTGCCACTCTGGTGGGACAGAAGCTCTTCCAGTAGGAAAGCTTGCACGGATAAAGGAAAACCCATGTGATGTGGGAACCTGCTCAGTCAGCTTGGAATTCATGTCTCATTAATATTTATACTAATAAACTCAACCGTCCCTGTTGATGGAGGAGGAAAAGGGAGATGTGAACAACCAGACCCTGGGGAACGTCCACGCAGACGTAGAAGCGTGGTTTGCCGAATGCCGGCCAAAGGAGCGCCGGGGGCAGCCGAGCCCAGGGCTGGGATCTGCGCGGAGCCGGCACGCTGTCCCCAGGGCCACGGCCGGCTCTGCTGCTCAACACCTGCCCTGCGCTTCGGAAAAAAAAAGGAAAAAAACCTCAAATAATTAAAAAGCTGGTGCTTTGTAGTAACATTAGGGGGTAGTTCCTACTGTACTCATCTGTAATTTAGTTTTTCCAGCCGGGGTAGTTCATCTCTCCTTTCCTGTGGGCACATACCACCTTCTCCCAACACGGAACCCAAATGCCCAAAGGCATTTAGTAACCGCAGCAGGTTTCACCTCCACGAATTTGTGGGGTCTGCCTTGCGCCCCTTGCATGCCCCTCTGCCACGGCTTCACTCCTCTGACTTGGGTTTTTCAGGGTGTTTTCCAGCTGGAAAAGGTGCGAGTGAGCCTGGCCCTCCCGGCGCAGGTGCCGGCTCTCCCTCCCGTCCATTGCCAGCGGTGTCATCCCGGTCAACGGAAACTGGATCCCCGGAAAAAATCTCGTGGGAGGTTCTCTCACCTATTTCCGTCTTGCTGTCGGGTACAAACACGGCGGCCGCCCGAACCGCTGAGGCCCCCGCAGTTTCGGGAAGTTCATTCGGCGCTCGCTGTTGGCAACGGAAGGGTTTCCAAACCGCGCGCTCCACCGGGAAAGCTCTTCCCAGGCCCGTGCGGCGCCATTCGCTGCTGCCCTGCGGTGCACCACGTCCTGGCCGAAATCTGCTCCCGTTCCTTTTCCAGAGACTGTTCCTCAAATACAGAATCCTATAAAGGTTAAAGCCTCCCTGACAGCGGACGCAGCCAGCAGGGGCCAGCCCAGCCTGGACCAGAGTCAAAACACAGAACAACGTACGACTGGGGGAATGGGGGATGTCAGTAAAGGGCCTATAATTTCAAATAAATACGTTAAATAATAAAATTAGCAGCAACCAAAGAAGTTTTACTGCCACCCATCGCGACCTTCTTCCATTTATGAACCATACCTGTCTAAACTCACTGTTCATCCGTGTAGTGTGTTCACAAGGGATCAACTCAAAGCGTCAAACAAAAGGAAGTTAACCCATTTTCATGTAGGTTATTTATATCTAGGTCCCAGAGTTGACAGTATAATTTATTAAGTATCTCACCCTGTATAGTGACATTTTTACTAATTAATATGGAGCCAGCTATACACACTGCATATGTACAGGTATTTTCATAAGGCATATAATATCTTTGCATTGAAAATAAATGAACATTATTAAATTTAATTTAATATATACTTTCTTTGAGGTGTTTATGAAAATATTTTTTCTCTATATTTTCGTATGTGACATGATAGAAAGATTTCATGGGAAGTACAGGTTAATATATTTTATCTTTATAAAGGCATATACAACTTNTTGAGGCAGTGTTTCTGATGGACAGCAGAATTCCTAAAGAATTTGTATGTGCTTCTGTGTTTTGAAATCATATGAAATTGACTTTAAGAAGTAACTTGATTAAAAAAACGCACCAATGCACAGCCAGAGGCTGACAATTAAAACTAATACATAGCCACATGAACAATATATTTATATAGTTAATATATTTTTTTCAAGATGATTGGTACTAACATATAGTATTATACATTTGGCACTACTGTTTGCCATTGGTCCAGCAATTGGCAAAAAATTTGTTTCCTATGTATAAATCTGTTTGAACATTAGATCTGGCTAGACATATTTACTATTTATAAAAAAATATTTAGACAGTAAGCTCACGTTGAATAACTAGGTCTACTGTATTCTGGAAACTCTTCAGTAGTAATACAGCTTTCTCGTGTTCCATATGTACAAAACTGTGTCCGTTTGCCTGTAACACAAAAACAAGGAGAGAAATCAAATGAGATTCTGTTCAGTGTCTTCCTTTTGGGGGAGCAGAGGGTTTTATGAAAATGAAAAGCAAGGGTAAAATAATAATAATAATCATATAATGATTTCCTGCAAACGGGAGTTTGACTCTCTCCCTTCGTTGGACAGATACTGCACCCCCTGCTTGACCTCCGGGGGTCCTTTTTCCACCTGAAATTATTCTGTGGCTTCATGACATTCCGCATATTCCCTGAGGAAAGAGGAACTCCGGGATGTAAGAGTGTCCGAGGCTGAGAAGCCCAAAGGACGGGAATGCTGCCCAAGCCAGTGCTGACTACGAAGGAGGCTCTGGCTCACATCAGATGCAGACATACTGCATAGATAAAAAGGGAAAACAGTACTGAATAAACTGTTCTGCTTTAGTGGTAACTGGGATTTCTCTACAACTTGTCTGTTACAACGCTACTTAAAATAGTCAAACTTTAACTGTAGTTACTGACAGTCTCTTGCGTGTGATCAACAACCCGAAGTCGAAGCTCCCCCGTCCTACAGGATAAAGCCAGCCCGTGAAGGTGCCCAGGTCCCCAACAAGGACACCGCTCGCCACAGACACCTGCCTGTTCGCCACCCATGAGAGCCTCACAGTTCCCACCCAGGTGCCACCTCAGTCCCCAGACTCCGGTGGCCGCGCTGCAGGGCTTGCGTGCGGCCGGGGAGACGCCCGGCTGGCTCCAGCTCCCCCAGAGGCACCAGCAGAAAAGGTAAGCGAGAGACAGGCTATAGCGGTGGCTGGGGCACAGCCTGGTCCCTCGGACTGTTTATTCTATAAACACACCGTAATTTCACAATTTTAACTCTTTAACATCTTAACTAACGTTTAAGAATAGGTTAGAGAAGCCTTCAAGCTTTGGTCAATAAACAACCATTGCTGTGAAATTACCGCCCCGCAGAAGAACTACCAGGCGCCTGTTTCACAGACCCAGACCATCGTCCACGGAGATCTTCTGGTCCACAACAAAACCACGATGCCACGATCCCCCTCGGACCAGGGGCTTGCAGAAGGGGCGCCCCGTGTCCTCTTACTGTACTGAAGGAGGCCCAGCCCGGGCTGGCAATTCCAAGCAGTGCCACGCACGCACCCCGTGAGGAGCAGGAGCCCGGCCGTGCTCTCTTGGCACTTGTGGCTTTCCGCTCAAAGGGACCGGCTGCCGCCAGCTGGAGTGCCCACAGCCCCAGGGGATGGCCAGGGCCAGGCACGGGGCACAGAGAAAAGGCAGCGGCCGTGCAATAGTCAGAAGCCCCTGGCTTTTCTTCACATAGCCCTGCTTGGCTTAATGCAATAAAACCGATTTGCTCTGAGAAACAGGGAAACAAATTCCAGGCAGGAAAAGCTTCAAAGACTCTTCTGGTTTTCAAAGTTTCAAAGGCTTTTTTTTTTTTTGGGACTTAGGTGCCCAAATTAGGGGGCCATTTGGCGTTCCGTTTGAGGTCAGCTCCAACTCCGACGTAACTCGGAGGGAAACTGAGGAAGTTTCAGCGCACTCAGCACGCAGCTCGCTGGGATCTGCATCGCTCTTTTGGGAAAAACACGGGAAGGAACCCGCGGGCAGGCGGGCTCTGCCCACCACCCCCCTCATTCTGAAGCTGGGCTGGGAGGGGAGCAGGGAAACCTTGGGCAGGGTCAGGCCGAGCTAGCAGAGAAGCCTCTCTCCTACAAGAAAGGTTTCGCAGTGGAAGAGGGCTGTAGGACATGTGCAGTATTTTTGCACATCCAAAAATACCTAAGCAGGCCACACCCAGAGGGATTTGTTATTTAACATATAAATAAATGATAATCGGAATCGACTTCTTTCATTCCTGCCGTGGTCTCACGCCCCCCACAAAACATGCTGTGAAATCCACACATCGAATTATTATTTAGTTCTAATTAACAGACAAAAAGAATGATTTCAGCTGAATGACAGAGCCACCCAAACGAGATTCCTTAGAACCGCGGGGCAGCACGTGACATGCGGCGGCCGACGGGGCTGCTCGCTCCTTGCCGGCAGAGCCAGCAGCCGTACAGCTGTGCGCCGCCTTGGAAGTCATCAGCTACAACTGCCACTGCTTTTGTAACAGAAAAACCCTCCTTACTTATCAAATAAATAACTTAAGAGCTTATGACGTAGAAGAGACAACAACTTTGCTCCCCCCAGGATTCCAGCGGAGCCGTGGGCTTCTGGACTCGTAAGGACCAGAATTTGCTCACTGCAGAAGACACAGACACGCTTCTCTAGCAAAACCAGGCATGGGGCAAAACCCTGGTTAGGAGTGCCAGTTTCTCCGTGAGCTGGGTAAGTCCATCCAGGGAACGTCAAGCCTTTGAATTTTTAAATCACCCCTCCCTCTTTTACCAAAACTGCCTGGGGAAACACGTAAATAGATGAGCAGACGCGGTGCTGAGGGACACGGGTCAGGGCTGGGTTGGGCAGTGCTGGGGTGATGGTTGGACTCTATGAGCTTAAAGGTCCCTTCCAGCCTGGGCGATTCTACGATTCTATAAATGCCTGACAGAAACCTTACTGCGTCTCCTGAAAACATCCTGCTAAGCAAATCCTTCCGTGTAAATATTTTAAAAATTTCCCCTTGGAGCCTTGGTCTGATAATTCCTGCATATCGGCTTGAGGGAACTGAATCGGCTGCCTGAGGGCACAAACAGTGCCCGGCATCACGGTGCTGCGGTCCCAGAGATGCTGGGGTTACCGGCCACGATCCCACATCACGGCAGTGCCAGAGGGGGAAGCGTCGGGCAGAGGTGACGGGAGGGGGGCTCGGCAGCACGAAGATTCAGAGGACATTTAAAGCAGCCCACGGGGCAGAGAGCCCACGGGGCAGAGAGCGCGCGGACAGGGTGGGCCAAGACTGTGGAGACACAGGAAGGTGGTTCCTCCCACAGAGTCCCAGCAGGAGCCGGTGTCACAACCAGTGCCTGTGTGGAGGGCAAGTGGCGCAGCTGGCGACGGCTGCCGAAGGAGAGGGACTGCGGGTGAAGGAACCTCCTTCTGCATCGTAACTGGTGCCACAAGGGCCCAAATCACTGCCCGGGGATTGACTCACGGGATAAATGCAGACAGAGGTGATGGCAAGAGTGGGAAAGGCGTGGAGGTGAAGTGATGCCAGCGAGTATTAATAATTTCAAATTCGTACTGCCCAGGGAACTGGATATTTTTAGCTAAAGGCATTGCTTGAGGAGTAAAATACCCTTCATCACAGCTATGGGTTTTTTCTGTTAATTCCTTCATGAGATTAACGACCGGCCTTTTACTTGCCACAATATAAATCAACACCCGGTAACAGGTATCATGCATGGGTTGAAGTAATTGCAAATAAAAGGAAAATGTTCTCGCCAGATAATTTGAAAGGATGTACTGACATTGACAAATGGGAGACTCTGCTGAGATCCACCATCCTATGAGAATGACTGAGAGTGAAAGTCAAACAAACTCCACCAACATGAGTGATGAAAAAAATCAGGAGTGAAACTTGCTCCCTAAAAAAACTGCAGCAGTACCTTAAATGGGATTATACGAATATACGTAAATGCTCCTCTTTTATGAACACATGCTGAAACGTGGGAAATCCCAGCTCCTGATGGCCTGTGCCCAGCAGGAGGAATGATTTGACGTAACAATAGCCATAAAATAAACGCAGGTGAGAAGTGTACACCTTTGCTGCAGACATGCCAGACACCCCCAGCCCCGTCCCTGCACAGACCACCCAGCCCTCGCGCTGCCCCACTAAGACCACTCGGCGCGTGCCCCCACAGCCAACCATCTCACCTGAGTTCGCTGTTACTTTTATAACATATTTTACCTATTTTTGTTTCTGTTACTAAGCTCAGCTTTCAATACAGCACCTTAATTATTCTAAGTACCTCCAGCTAATTTTGTACTTCATTTAGCTTGGCTGTTTTCTTTATTTCACTGTTTTTTGAACATGCTAGCAATTGAACACGAGCTGCCTGTTGCAGACTTCAGAGCTGACAACTCCAGCAGCGCCCGTGCCGGGTAGGAGGGGCAGGGGGGAGCGAAGGAGAGAGGGAAGCAGGAGGAGAGATGCGACCGAAGACGTTGGAAACATCCTCGGCTTGCTGACTTCCTCCATGTAACTTACTAAAACACAGTTACCCTCTTACCCTTGATCAGTGTGAATGGCTCTAAAAGCTGTTATAAGCCTTTCAGACACCTACAGCGACCCTTCCTTTTGTCAGAAGTAACGCTGTTTGCTGCCAGTGGTAACACATTTTCCAGGCTTAACAAAATTTTTGAAAGGTATGATCAGGAATAGTCTGTCTTTCTAATTAAAAGGTTCACTAGAATACAGAAAATATGTTTTCCAGGAACAAAAAAGAAAACAAGGAGCTGAGATCTCTCTGTGAATCGTGCAGATGCTTCCACGATCCAGCAGTGGATCCACTGGTGGCTGTTTTTCGTGCCAGGGCATTCAAAAATGCTGAGGCAGTGAAAGAGAAGCAAAAATACTGCCGGCTACAATTCTGTCAAAAGATGTGACTGTGTAGCTCCTCACACCAGTGTCACATCAGCTGCAAAGGTGAAAACGATAACCGTGTCTTGCTTTGTCATATCCTTCCGTTGTGAAACCACCTGTAAAACTCTGTCCTTGCACCTCCTGGTGCTGTTGGTGTGGAAAAGCTGGCTACGGTGTCAGGATTGTTTGTATTTTTGAGTTTGAATTGTGTCACCGGGATCATTGTTGTGACAGACCGCAAGCAAAAACCCTTTCCTGCTGTGCCATTGTCCCCAGCAGGCTGGGGCTGGCATCCCTCTGCCGCAGCGCGTGGGACAGCGAGGGACAAAGCGAGGGACAGCCCGGCTGCTCGCTGGGCTGCGACCCCTCTGCGCTCAGCGTGTTCCCTGGCTTTGATCCAGCTCCCCAGCCTGGCCGGGGGCTGTCAGACAGCAAACCCCACGCTCTCTTTTCCACATCCTCAGTTTA
The DNA here is from genome assembly GCA_013398295.1 of Chionis minor. Classification (NCBI taxonomy): domain Eukaryota; kingdom Metazoa; phylum Chordata; class Aves; order Charadriiformes; family Chionidae; genus Chionis; species Chionis minor. The sequence continues at coordinate 214,322 of VZSF01002869.1, read as the reverse complement.
TTTTCAAACAAGGGCTTTATTCCTTCCTTCTGAGACCAGCTTTCAAAAGTACTGCAAGTACCACTCTCTTATAAATCAATATTCAAGTACCGTAGCAACAAAACTAGCAGTGAACTTGCACTGAAAACAATATCATTGTACTTGCAAGGTGCAAAGACTGAGTTCAGTTACAAAGCAGTTAAATCCACCCCTACCTGGAGGATCTTGTCGCCAGGCTGGAGCAGGCTGGATGCTGGTCCGTCAGGCTGAACCCTAGTAACAAAGATACCCTATAAGTCAGAATTAACAGAGGTTAGGATGCTTTCACCAAGAACTAGTTCCCAAAATACAGGTGTCTCCCTAACTGGTGTCTGGGGGCTTTATATATTCTGGCAGTGGTCTAACACTAAACTGTTTTTAATCTGTTTGTGATCAAACAGTAGTATGGGTTTGTAGCAGCTCTCCATGACCTTCAGCTAGTTATTGCCTGATACAGATATAACTGTGGGTCATTTGAAACTAAGATTCCACGTCACAAAATAATGTCCAATTTGGACAGGGCAAGAGCAACAGGGTTATCGGGAGGATGATTAAAATGGAGCAAGCGTTATTTTATTAGAATAATGCGTACCATCATCTATACAGTAATCTTGGTCTACTTCCCGTAGGGGGAAAAAAAGTTAAAAAAGATTTCTAAAAAGCAGTCTTGATATTCAGCCCTTGAGATATTCAGTACAATGGTCTGCAGGGCTGTCACTTGCAGTGACAGGGGAGTGAATGACTTTGAAAGGGGAAAAATGATGAAGTAATAAAGGATATTTTTAGATTTGTTTTCAGAATTTCAGTCAGACATGTTGATACAAGCCCAAATCAAAGACTAAGCTCCCAGATGATGAACACCTTTGAACTATTTCCCACAGAGCTCTCGCCGTCCTGTACTCCTGTACCTGTACCCCAGGTTCTCCGCCGCGCTCACCCCGCTGCCGACGGGGAGAACCTTTACGCAGACTCTGGGAGTGAGCACGGGCTCCACCTCAGCCATTTACATCGCTCCCAGAGACGGGGGAAAATACCCAGCTTGGGGTCCCCGTGCAGATCACGTGCGTCCTTTACAGCCTTGCGGAGCCAGGTACTGCCCAGTATTTCTGCTAACCCTACAGAAACCTGGGCTCCTGGAGAGCAGAGCCTCGGGCTGCTTGTCTTTCATCCCCGTGCCACTGCCCTGGGACACCAGGCTGCCCTTCAAAACGGCTCATCGCTTCTGCGCTCTCCACCGCCCAGCCTGTCCCTCGCGTGCCACCGCGCCGCCAGCGAGTGGGGACAAGGCCACGTCACCGCGCCGAGGAGCGCTCACTGCCGTCCCCACCGATGCCTCTGAGAGGCGGAAAATACCCCTCGTGGGGCCCAAAAGCATCACAAACGACTGGCACATTCGATGAGAGGCAGTATTACCCTCTCAGCGCTTCTGTGCTATTTAAAACACGATAAATCTGATTTAATGGTGTGGGAAGCAATGTTTCAGAGTAACAACACATGAAAAACCTTTGAACTACTAATTCCTTCAATTTAAGCACCCCATCACTCCCTTAATACACACTTTTGCATTTCTGTTATTGGTAAAATCAAATCTATCTAAGATGTCATTGCACTGCACGTATTACCGCTGCAGACACACTCATAGTGGGACACAGACTCTTCTTTAATAATTTCAGGCAAGTGACAGACAGTGGAAGCACAGCTTCCTTCTAACCCCATACATTAAGCTGTGGAAAAGATGTCCATGATGTTACAAAGTGCAATTCCAGTGTGCAGTCTCAAAGAAGGACACCAAAAATGAGTGTGTTTTAAGGGATAGTAATTAAAACGCCTGATGGTTATGTACATTAAATCAGACTATTCTTCAAGTTCAACAAGGTTATCAATGAAGAAACTGAGAGGAATTAAGATTGTGTGAGACTGGTATTTCCAAGCGTATTTGACATTTCCAATTAGCTTCCCAATGTAATTCAGAGTGGTGGGGAAATTATTTTTCAAATTTGTATGCAGATCTCAAATTTGGAGAAGAGACTAGAAGATTATCATCATTTGCCAAACATTCTCAATATTTATGGAAGTTATGGCTGCCTCTTAGAACTGAAGGCAGTATGATGAAAGAATGGAAGTGTTTAGAATACGTTGAACAGAGAGGTACCCGTAGTACTTGTTTTTCAACAAGCTCCACTCAGTTTTACCACACAGAACAGATGAATTCACAGGTTTGAGAGTTCATTTCTTAATCCTAAAGGCCTGTGTAGCTGATAATCACAGATGTGGTATTTTCACTAGGCTGCTTCTAACTGAAAAAAGATTTATCAGCCTCTTAAACGTGTAATTCCTAGAATGAACACTGAGTCTCCCTGACCGTCATGTACCATAATGGTGACATGGTTAATTAGCAGTACAGAGGAGAAGACCGCTTGGCACGGTGTTTGTAGGGGACCGCTGACCTCCAGACCCATTTGCAGGCCAGGCTAATTTTATTTAATACAGCTGCTATAAACCCTGGCATTTCAGCTATCTGGTGATGCTACTACTGGTTTAGCATTCCCTCTAATGACTTCAGTGAAACTTTAACCAGGGCCTATATTGACTCTTAAAAGAAAAAAAGTCAGAGAGATGATTCTCCAGATAACAGGCTGAAAAATTACCTTATACATGGAATATAAAGCAGACACTCACATGATTTCTGTTTTGATCCTCTTATCTTCATTAATCAAAAAAAAAAAAAGTGAACACCACTCTTCTAACAAAAAAAAGGCCAAGTATGGGAAAACTTTTTTCAATTGTCACAACAGAAGTGCATAAAAACGCCACTCATTATCTACGTCTCCGCTACAGGGCACTCTAAAATAACGACCGTTTAGAGAGTAATTTGTAACTTACCTTATCAGAAGGTTTGAATGGATTTCCTTGTCCGCTTATTCCACCACTGATACTAAAGCCAAGGCCAGGATTCTTCTCTATTCTCACACAAAACTAGGTTAAAAAGATACAGCAAGGTAAGTCAAAGCCGACATTAAAGCCTGTTTAAACAATGGCATCTTCTTCTCATATATCCCATTGCACCCTTAATGAGACAGGCTGCCCCTCTCAAAACTTGTATTGCACAACACGGTAAAAGTCAGTACAATATTGTTATAAACTGAGAGTATTTTCATTATTTCAGATGCTGCAATGATACCATAATATTCACAGCGTTGTATTTTTCCGTAGATTTTAAAATTTTATTTTCAAGTAGGAAAAAAAACCCCCTTAGACCTGTGAAAGTGCAGTGCACATCGGCCAAATTTTTCAGCTTGACTTGACCATTGATCTATGTCAGTGAGACTCTGTCTTGTGCCCTTTTCTTTTCCCAGGTGTGGTCCCACGTGCAGCACCTCTGGGTGCTATTCCCGGGACAAACCCAAGGGATAAGTACTGCAAAACTCAGGGACCTTCAGCCCACTGCCAGTGTTGGGGCCACAGCCCTGCACCGCGCACCCACCACTTCTACAAATGCCTCGCTCCACGAAATAGCGCTGACTCTTCTCTTTCAGTGAGGATGACTCTAAATGGCATCGGGTAATTGAATATAAAATAAAAATGACTTCGCTGGAGCTTAATGACTACTCATTGAGCCAGTCTGAGCACGTCCTGTGAGCCACACAAGCAATTGCTCCTGAATCTCAATGCTATGCTCGGGGACTTAACCCAGGCAGCTGCTTGCGTGGCTCATTCTACGCTTTACACAAGAGAAAGGTTTGCTGATGATTCCGAGCCTTATTCTGCAAGTCAGGTGCCTCAAACAATTATTGCAATTATTAAGGCCAAATATAACGGGGCCAGGACCACTTAAGGAAGAAACTCATCAGCGCCCGTTCTGTTAGACTGGGGGCACTGGAGCTACAGCTGGCCGTTCGCAGGGCTAAACTGGAGCAGCCGACACAAATCTGAGAAGGCCAGCGTCTTGCCAAATGCTGCACCGTTAGCGCTGAACCAGGTTACTGGGGAATGGGCAGAAATTGCTAGTTAATTTGATGTGACCCAGGGATATCAGCTCTGTTGAGGAATTTCAGTGCCAAAGCGTGCTGGTTGGTCAATCCAAGAACAAAATTGTCCCGGTCGCTGGTGCTGGGGAAGGGGAGAGACCTGCTCGCCTGCCCCCAGCTCAGCCACGCTCCCCTGTGCTGCCAGGCTCAGCTGCCCGCTCCTCCTGCCCTAGGCTCCCTTTTCCTGCTGTGTGCAAGGCAGGAAAAACCAGAAAGTTTTTGTCAAAGTGCTATTTGATAGCCACGCTTTCTCACCTGCTCCTGATAGGCATCCGTACTTCTCTGCCCCTTGGTTTGGATTAAGCATCGCCCCGTCTGAGGTGCCCGAGAGCTCTGCGAAGAGGGGATCTGGATGGGCAGCGGCGGCTGGTACTGCTGGATGGTGACTTTGTTCATGTTTCCTTCATACTGCTGCTCCCGGCTCCGATGCTGCAGGCTTTGGGATCCCATTAGAGTCTGGATGTGGCTACCTGCCTGTGGGTAACGTAACCCGTTAGGCCAGAAATTCAGGAAGCTGCAAAGAAGCAATTATTACAACTTACAGAGTCGAGTAAAAGCAAACCTCTTAAATCATAGCAGAGGTTTGCCTTTTGACCGCAGTTGGCAACACCCGCGATTAAAAGCAGCAAGGATATACCCGGTGCACTTAGCGACCCCGGGAGCCTTAAGGGAAATTAGCCGTATGCCATATGTTTTACAAACTGAAAATATTTTTTTTCCTCGCGTGACGATACATGCTTCTGCTCCAAATGTTTTCTGAACTGAAAACATTTAATACATTGAAGCAGGGTGGATTATTCGTCACAGCAGACTCTGAAGATACTAGAATGTTTTGGGGTTTTTTTCTGAGGATAGTTTGGAATAAGATTTATAACCCAAATACAGATATTGGCCAGTATCGTGCGCTGTGTACAGAAAGCATAATCATTTAAGCCCTATGCCTTGCCCTAGGAACAAATGTGGCTTTTACAAAACGTAACTAATCAAATTATCAGATTTCTAAGATAGTATCTACTGATTTGAAGCTCCAATATTTTGTAAATGTAAGTGCAATACTGCATTTGCATCGCCTCGGCCTTTCGGTATTTTCAGAAGAAAAAGGATGACCGCTCTCACGCTGCTGGCCCCCCTTTCCCGTTTGCAGCGGTGATCTTCGCAGAAGGTGAGCTTTGCTTTCTGCATTCTGCTCTTGCCAGAAGTTCAAGCTGGCCAAGTTGCACACTGGCTTACTCTTCAATACACCGGCTCTGGTTAGGCACGTGAATTACACACCCATCTGAGGCAACCCTTTGCAAAATAAAGTCACTTGAGACAATTTTATACTTTTCATCTTTACAGGATTCCGATGTTGCTTATAAATAACCACGTGCGACTTAGCAGTAAGGCAATGAGGAAAATTCACGCTCCGTTCTAGGATCAACTATTATTACCTCCACGAAATATCCCATCATTGCTACTGGGAGTTTGCAGATTATACGCACCCATCAACCAGCACTGTTATTCGAACAGCCTGCGTGTGAAACAGCGTTACGATCGCACATCTCAATATCTACAAGTCTCTATGGACAAACCAGACCCACTTAAACAACATTTCACATTAAATTTACACCAGCCAACGATCCAACCACGTCTCGTCATGAAGGTCTAATCCTCAGTACTACTGAACCTCTATGGTCCTGGTAGAAGAGTTGCCAATTGTGAGACTGTACTTTAGACAAGATTAAATTTAATCCAGTAAAAGATCAAAACCTTTCCAATCATCTTGCATCGGAAGTTATAACTGCCAAGGCACTGGAATTAATTGCTTGTTGCCATAGCAAAAACACATCTTAATGGATTTCTGAGATTTGTCTGCACATCACTAATAGAGAGGCAATTGGAGGCATCGTGCCACCAAGCACAGAATCCCAGCAAGACAGGCGGTGACTGCAAGCAAAGCTGATCTGCTCCATCTCACTTTTTGCTGGCCACATTTGAAGAAAAGGACTAGGCAGCACACACATCTGACAGTCCATTTTAGTGCAAGACGGATACTCTGAAAGTGAGTAAAGGCAGAGAAATCTCTTGCTCCTTGTGCCCAAATCTTCAGTCCCCAAACTCTTCTTAACACACAGCTCACCCGAGTGCCTGAAAGTGCTTAATAGCCACAAATTTAATCCAGGAACAGCCTGGTGCAGTGAGTCTGAACTGTGAACATCACACTTTACAGGTCAGAGAGCTCTTCGGTTCATGCAAGATGAGAAGGGAAGGCGGCCGCTCAAGACAGAAGCTTTAGCTGTTCCTTAGCTCCCCAGCAGCAGCCAGCCCTGCCCCCAGCGGATCGCTGAATCCGTGTCACCTCCACGGTGGAGACGCAAGGCGAGGAGGTGACTGTGCAGCACGGTTCTGTACTTCATGTCGTGCCATACGTACCACCAGAAGATCACAAAAAAGCAGAATCTCATAAATTCTGCTGTTTGCCCCAGATACAATCCCATCTCCACCACAGCAGTCACAGCAGGCGCATTGTCTGCCTCGGAGGAAGATGCTGATTTCCAATACAAAAAAACCCCCGTGCTTCTTCACTGTAAAGCCTCAAATCTTGTTTATCAGGTCAAAAGACCTTTGTATTGAACAGCAGATGCTGGTGATGAAACAGAAAGACCCTCCAGCCAACCTCCCAGTCGTGGCTAACAGAAACACTCCCAGGTCAGAAAGGGAGTGAAATGGTGACTCGGACATTTCTGTATGTCCCAGTTTCGAGGCAGCCACCTTACTGCAGGCACATGCTCCTTCCACATCCACCGAGACCATGCCAGTTCACACAGGGATCCCTTGCTGCAGCTCCACGGCACACGCTCCTTCCACATCCACCGAGACCATGCTGGTTCACGCAGGGATCTCCAGGCTCGCACGGCTTCAGCCTTCACGTGGGCTGCTGCGATCCTGCAGCAGAAGAGGCCAACTCACAGAGTCCTCCCACGCACCCCCAAACCTGCCTCGATCCTACAGGGGTGGAGAAAGTTGTCTTCCAGGAAGCATAAATACTGCAGTAATTTAATAAATCAGTGGATTATTCAGTCCGAAGATTAAAATACCCAACTTTTCCATAAGAGAAATAGCCCATAAATTGTGGGATGACCACATAAACGATCAGATTTAAAACAAAACTAGCATTTCATCTGTATGCCGCACAGCAAAAGGACAGAAACAGCCCACCTAACTACAAAGTGATTACCGTGTGGTGTTCCCTCCTCACCTAACACACACATACAGCCATCAGTGCATGTATAGTAGCCCTCCGTATGCGGATAATTTAGGAACACGGATTACTGTGTCTATATATGTACTACACCAGGCTGAGTACACAGTCCATCATCTCTAGTACACCCTCTTCCCCCTGGAAGAACAAGTCCCCACTTCTCTTCCAGTGAGTTCCCAAGTACAGCTCTACCACGTTGTGACTCTGCTCTGCACAGGCCCATTCACACCAGTGCTGTTATGTTAGTGGAAAACCAACGTATACCACAACTTATATTTACGTCATTTAGTTGTTATGTTGAACTTCAACTCCATAGAAGATTTTCTGAGTCTGACGTCAAATAATCGCTGTATTTTAATCCCCAGATGCCGGGAATCCACGGCACACTGGGTCACTTTCAGTGGAGAAGGGATTAGCATTGCCCTAACAGCACATCGCCAGCCACCTCCTGGGGATGGTGGGTAAACAATTCTCAGAATTAATTTTCTCACTCCTGTTAACAGACTTTGAAGAGATCATATCGCTGCTTCTTGTGTATTCACACTGTGGCTCTTGCTGGAGGTGGATAAAGTGCCTCTCTTGGAAATGGAATAATTTATTCTGCAGAAAAAAACCCCTTATTATGCAGCCTGCTTCCCCAATTTCATTTGTATTCTTTACTTTATATAACATCAACCACAAAAGTTAATTATTTCCAGCTCAGTGTCCAATATTTACAGTATAATTAAAGTTGCTGACAATGGACGTAACAATGGATCGCTCCACTGAGTTAAGCAGATTTCAGTATGGTTACGCAGTGTTTGTACTTACCACATCTCAGCAGTGAGCTACTGAAATATTCAGAATGAAACAGAACCTGCAGTTTCTTATTATAGTAACACTGATGATGCACAAGTGCAAGACGTGGACTGTGTTAGATCGTGTGAACCGATAAATGCAGGTTTTATCCCAATACGCCAGTGAAGATAAGCAGCGACTCCTCTTGAATTTCTCATCCTTGTTTCCTGCGTATCCGAGGATAAAGACACCCTTTGGATAACTCGGCTGTCAGACAATGGCAGGGCACCGCTCTGCTCCTCACCCTGCTGTGCCTGGGGAGGCGTCTCTGGGCTGCTCTCGGGGCAACGGCTTGTGGCTCCCAAATTCAAGCAATTCCCTCGTACGTGTGTATCTCTTGTCCCAGATTTGTTCGAAGGCAAAGGCTACTGCTTCAGAAACTGTCTTGGATAAAAAGATGTGAAGCCAGCAGGGAGATATCTCCCTCGTCAGTCCCGACAGGTAATTGTGCTCCAGAAGTTATTAGAGTACACATTATGACTTTTGTACCGGTTTTATTCACTCCTAAGACTTTACTTCAGGGATGAGCAGGACCGATCTCCATCTAGATAGCAATCAACGTAATTATCCCTGCTTACACGCGTGGCTCCACCTTCTAAAGCTGATTGCAAACAGTTTAGTTTGTCAAGATCCTCCATTCTCCAGCTTTATGAGTAAAGCACCTAAAAATGGCGGTTTCTCGGTCGACGAGCAGAGCCAAGTCGGAGCTGGGAGAGAGCAGCCAGCGTTTTCACAGCAACAGGCCAGATCCAAGCACTGGAATTTAATACCTACCGCCACCAGGTACTAGAAATTACAACAATTTCCAGTGAATTTCCCAGCAAGTGACGTGTGCCTAGCACGTCTCTGCCAAAATGACTGTCCAGGCACTGGGCTCCACCTCAACACATTTGTTTTTTGTCACGAACTGAAGGATGTAATTGAAATGAAAAATTCCAACGAAGACTTTTGAGGACAAGAGGGAGCCGACGGCGGTCTCATAGGTGGTGCAGGAAGATACCTGCCAAGCCCTCTGCGCCCACTGCACGCCCCGCAGGTGTAACTACGAGCGCCTGCCGAAATAAAGCCCAAACCAGGTAGCAGGCACGAAAAGACCATCCTTAACTCAGAACCATTACTGCTTTAAACCTGGAAACAAAAATACGCGTGTCCCAAACCTGTCCTCATTAGCCCGTTCTCCTCCTTCAGTGAGCCGCTGGGAACAGACGACAACGGCAGCTACAGCAGCAGCTCCGCTGGTGCCACTTACCTTCTTGGTGACGGTGTCGGGGGGCACGTCCCGCCGGCCCAGCGGGTAGGGGTTCCACTGGCTGCTGACGGACACCTCCTCCTGCCCGTTGTCCAGAATGCTGCTCTGCTGCGACGGGGTCTGTTGCAGAAACGGTAGGGCAGCCTTTAGTCACTGGCACACCACGACAGAACACGCTCTCTTCATATTTTTTTCAGTAATCAACCCAGTTAAACCGTAACACGCTATTGCTAAAATGGAAACACTTTCCAATTGCTACAGTATTTCATTAACGTGCAATTGCATTGCTGTGGGACTCTCTGCAAGCAGGAGATCTTGAAAGATACATAAGAGGAATAATGAGAATAATGAATGATGAGAGGAGAAAAGAGAAAATCAATTTTAACGTAACTCGTTATTTTCAGAGAAACCAATTTGGGCCAAGTTCCATATTTAAACGTGCAGTCTGCCATTAATCATTTGGGTTAGAGCTTTCTCACTGGTCAATCGAGCTTCAAAAAGGTTTTTATTAAGTATTTGTCACCAAAATTAATTATATGCTTATATTTTCTTCAGAAAATATTCCTTATTGGCAATATTGAACTTGTGACTACTGCTACCTGGCACCATGCTCTGTGTCCGACTGTGTGGTGTGCTGTGCACAGAGCTCTCCTAGGCTACAGCTGGTTTTGTTCTAAGTTAACAGGATATCATATGTACAATATTAACCAGCAATTAAATGCTTTCCCAAATAGGAATGGACATAACGCACATTTAAAGTTTCCTAAATGAGCTTGATACTTCTGTTATTATTTCAATTTTTCTCTCCTTTTATACATGTTTCTTCATTGTCAGCTTTTCCCCTGGTTATTTCACTCCTGTTTTCAGCACTTTTGCATACTTTTTCTGCCCCGTCCTGATTCTCTGTTATCTGTCTCTCTATTTCTTTACCACAGCTGGAAACTTTGCTAACACGGGAATGGCTTTTTTGGGTCAGACTTTCCCAAATGCCAACATTGTACTGCCACTGACAGCACCTGGCATTATGTAGTGCTTAGTCAGTTAACGGCTTATTCGGCTCTGATTAGTGGTAATCTGCAAAGAAAAAAAAAAGTCTGTTGTTCCGCTCTGTCATTCAAGCAATTTCTTCTTCAGCTTAGAATAAAAAAAAAAAATCACGAAACGCTTCTTCAGACGACTGAAGAACAAATGAAACTGTTGCTTTGGGATATTAAAACTTGCAACTGGTCAGTGAAGAACTTTTTTTTTCTTATGCAAGCTTAAAAATCCTTTAAAAGTAAATAGAAGCAAATTGTGATTTCAATCATACTCCTCAGAGGTTAAGTAAAAAAAAAATTCAACCCTAATTATTTAAAAGAAAACTTTCACGATCATTCTCTCATCGTTCAAGGAGTCTTCCAGCAAAATGAGGAAAGATGTGATTTTCCTTATATTAAAAACCACTAGAAAAAGATTTCCCGTTGACGCTACAAGAGCTCCCTGTAGAGTTTGCTTTCCACCCGTTAAGAGTGGAAAAATGAGTCCAGCCTCAGCCCTTTTTCCGAGGGTTATCGCTGACAGCCCAGCTGGTGCCGCAGCAGCGAGGCCGCTCTCTCGGCGAGCGCAGCACGCTCCATCGCGGGGCATCGCGGACCCGGAGCCGCCGGCGGGCACGGGGACGGGCAGGAGAGCTGGCGATAGGGCTCCGGGTCCCTCACAGCCAGCTCATGCTCCTGGGGGGACAGCCCTGCCTGGACACGCTGCCGGGGGCCAGCCCTGCCCAAGGTCCCCAGCCCGGGACACGCTGAGCCCTGTTTGTCCCTAGATCACAACGCAGGTCCCGCTTTGGGTGCAGACAGGGCTCTTTGTGCCATCCTAAACTCAGGGATGAGCCATCCCGCCCCGTGTGCTGCACGGCCCTGCGTAGCCCTCATCCAAACGGGGGGCACGTCACCTGAGACCAGGGCAGCAAACAAAAAATTAAAAATTAATCTTGAAATTAAAAAGCATAAGTGCAAAAATGTCTTCTCTGAGGAGCCGTAAAGCACGACGAAGAAGAAGGGCCACCATCTCTGTGATGTGAGCCGTCCCTTCCGGAGTCACCCACAGAGCCGGCTGCCCGGGGCTGGGCTGGAAAATCCGCCCTCCTCTGGAAAATCGGGATGAGCTCCTCAAGCAGGCGCTGGGCCCCGGCCACGCAGAGACACGGGGCACCAGCGAGGCGGCTTCCGACGGGAACTGCCGGGTCTCCTCCCAAGTGGTACGTGCGAATACGGCACCGGGCGCTTCTGAGAACCAGGTGCACCAAACCATAAACTTCTTCTACAAGAACAGTGAGACGGGTGCCAAAAAGTGAAGGCATTCTTCTGAAGAGCGTTTCTTTTGTCACCGCAGCCAAAGCTGTGCCAATTTCCTAAGTGACTGACTACTCTGCAGAGGGGAGTTTGCACTCAAAATGGAAAAAGAAAAAAAAGGTAGAGGGTTCTTCCTGCTTTCTCCATAAATAGGAAAATTCTGCGATAACAGGTCTTTCTTTTCTGCAGTAAAACAAATTTGTCTGCTTGCAATATCATTCATTTACAGAGCTTGGACAGACTGCAAACAAACTGCGTATCTATTAAGTCTAGGTAAAAAGTGAACAGCAGCAGTTCAAACATTTTATACACGGGGTCGAATCAATGTAATAACTTTTCTCAAAATAAGTTATTGCTATACTTGATTTCCTGATTTTCCACTGGACAACCACACCTCACTCATTACTCTCTTGAATCTAGGCCACGAGAAAGAGGAAGAAGAAGAGGTAAATATTAAGCTGCTGTGGCCTGGATTCATTAAGAAATGCCAAATCCTTTAGGAACATGTGAAGCAATAACATTAAACAATACTAAACATTCAAATTATTTCTTCCACAATAATTTTTCACCACTTTCCCAACAGTAGAGTAAGAGAATACACCCCCCCCACTCCCCTTCATGCAGTTCAGCATCACATTTTATATGGGTATGTCGCAATGAAATGCTGGCGAAATATAAAGCAGGATAATTCACACCCCAAAACATGTTACCCTACACAGTTTCATAAATTTCCTCAGACATCCATATATTAGTATCCGTATTCATCTACAGCCTAAAATTCTTAAAGCAATATATAATACCTTGCTCCTAAACGTGTGTAGAGAAATGGTACCGTTATTTGGAGTTTGTGTGAAATAGACTTCGTTTAAGGACTTGTGACAAGAATTAATTTATACCCAAATAGACAAACAAATTCTTTGAAAGAAAAAAAAAACAGTATGACCAAACACTGGAAAGCTGTCTGTGTCCAAACACACACACATCTACGGTTAGGGTTTGACCCTGATGTCGTGAACTGAACAACAGAGAAGCACACACTAACGGCAGGACTCGCTTAAATCCAGGGACGGCTGGACGGGAGGCATCAATGGAGTGAAGAGTGTAGGGAAAGTAAGTTACAGCAGGAGCAACCTGACAAGGGGGGTGTGGGGGGGGGTGTGTGTGTGTGTGCGCGCACCGTGAGCCCGTCACAGCTACACTCGGCGATCCGGCGCCGGAGGCGCGTGCCCGGATCAGCAAGCCAAGCGGTGCTAAGGCCTGTCCTCCGGCCAGCCAGCACAATCTGGTCATGTTGCTGCCATCAAATTATCTTACTCTTCTAAACAGGCTTGGATCTAAACTCTGGGATCGGGCACCGAAGCCCTCCTTTGGGAATTTCTGGCCAGTGCTGACTCCGCAGCCGGGGCCAGGGATTGCCTGGGAGGGGGCCAGCTGGCCCCGGCCAAACCAGCCTGCGGCCAGGCCAGCAATTAACGGCGCAGATGATCACATTTCAGCGCCTGGATCTGTGCTCTGTCAGCCTTTAATTACTCACAGAGAGGTTGCTAATTTGCACCAACCGCTACTGATGCTCATGCGGCGAGACGCTTAGCGCTGCCGGTCACTCCTGCCGTAGCCCCCTGCCAGGACGCACCATCCCAACCGTGCCACCGCTTCCGCGAGCCGGCAACGGGCTGCTGCTGCGGCGCCGCAGGTGAGGCAGGGCAAGGTCTCGGCGTCTCCTCCCTGCCACGCTGCAAATACTCCTGCAGCGTCCCTCTCCGGCTTGTCATAATGTGCTTCTTCCCCCCCAAACCTTCGGTTGTGTGCCCTTGTGCATGTGTGTATGTACTGATCAACAAAATGTCGCTAATAGCTGTAGAATTAACAGTAAAAAAACGAGGAAATCCTTTTCTCTCTATGGGCATTACTCACCAGAAGTTTAAAATTAATTTGGGTGTGGTAGGCATGTAATCAAAACTCACCAACTATTACAGCATACCCAATTAATACTCGTACGCTAAAAGCCCTGTCTCCTGGAGCCTATTTAAGTGCGTATTGAACATTTCTACCTTGATTTTTCTAAGCTCAAACAGTCACAAAACAAAACACGTTCCCCATTTCTGCGCACAGATTAAGTCACTGAGAAAATAGAATGATGCGTCGGTTCGTAACAGGAGAGCAGAAAGCAGTAATGACAGCCACGGGAGCTACGTAATCCAAAAAGCAAGATCTGGAGCAGGAAAACCGTGTCGCTCTCATCTTTGCTTTTTGGATTGTGTAGAGTATAAGCATGAATAATAGGCAAAAGCTAAACCAGGAAAAAAGCAAGGAGTATTATTAATTTATTTTGTAATGCTGGTATATGCTGGCTATCCCATACTTACTTTCGGTAGAGGTAGCTCTTGAAGCATTTGGTTTTCAAATTTAGATTTAGGCTGCAAGTTTAAAGTCATGCTTCTGCCGGCATGCATTGCTGAAAACCCTCCAGAGTGCAGCATGCCAAGGCTAACTGTGTTGTGTTTGTAAGCAGCGGTCTGAGTAGAGGAAACAACCACGTGACAGGATATGAACACACATGCTCATTGAATTAAGTATCACACATATATGGTTAATTTCACAAAGTTTTAGTTTAAGCAAACAAACAGTACCGAGAAATAAATAGCTTTCTGATGCATGCACTGGGTCACACGGAAGCAAATACATTGCTAGTTATACATAAAATGGATACCATAGAAGACTTTAACGCTGACAGCAGATGAAATATGTTGTTATCTGTAGTTTGAAAATCGCAGTATGTAACACGGTACAAGTCTTTATTTTGCAAATAGGGCCAAATTGTGGTACGTCTGCACAACCGTGGGTGGGCCAGACAAGATGTATCTAGCATAAAAAGCACCAAAGGCGGAGGAAAAAGCCCCGTCCGAGAAGGCTCTGCACCAGCCGTCGCGCTTTGCCGCTGCTCCCTGGCTAGCGGCCGCCCTCGAGGGGCAAGCTGGGCTCGGGCCCGGCACGGTGGGCACACGGGTCCCGCACAGCCCGGCATGTCGCCGGCCGTGGGCGGCTGGGCAGCGTCTTCTCCCGGAGCAGCCGCGGCACCGCAGTGCCCAGGCGCCCACGGCTCCGCCAGGCAGCCCCGCTTCTCCGGGATCTGCTCATCCTACGCTGCAAACAACTGGAGCCCAGCTCGCTGCCACCCGCAGGGACTGCTGCGAGCTCAGTTTAGTTAGATAAAATCCCCCCCGTCAGCCTTCCGGGAGATAAAGTATTTCTTAAGCAAGTGCACATTGTAAACTACGAGTAAAGGTATTTCTTAAACAAGCGGCACCTGGGAAGTGTTTATTTCCACCAGAAATGTCTCTACTTGCGGTGCACCGTTTTGCCTAGGTGTTATGTATTTTCCAATCGGTTCTACACAACATAAGGAAAATAGCTGAAGGAATGTAAGTCGGCCTTCAAGCCACTTTTTAAAGTTTACCCATTTGATCCTCAGTGATATTTTAATATGCATCACATCCGAGCAACTGGAAGGTAATGAATATATTAACACCAAACTCATGAGTACCTAGCGTAAAATTGGTTCAAAAGGTGTCCATACACCTAACTTACGCACTCCACAACAGTAATTTTTCACAACCACTTTGGACTATGAAGCACATCCCATTCATGAAGTAGGTCATTATATAGTCAGGATGGTTACTGAAATCATGCACTATGGTACTTGCACTGTTTCGTATAGAAGGTAAATAAGCGTAACTTCCTACAGCTAAAAGGAGCAATAATCATATTCCTTGTTAAAACCAGTGGCAGTGTATATCCAGTGATATTTTTCAGAGTTAAGAGGTACCTTTAAATCCCCCTCCACTAACAGTGGTACGAAAGCTAAAATGCATTATTTTACTTTTTATCTGCGATGCTTTTTCCTTATTGCCTTTCAGTGCCAAGATGTACCCGGCATCTTTGAACGCTCTCAAATCATTACTGAAGCGGTGGGCTGCAGCAGCACGGTCACATCGGCCCATAGGGAGAGATTTTTATGTCTTTTATGATTTGGGACAGTGCTGCAGCGGTTACTACACGAGTAAGGTGCGCGGTTACTCCTGCAGAGACTCTTTATCCCTCATTTACCCGGGACCCCCTCGCTCCAGCTGCGTGCGAGCACCCCCGGGCCCCCTGGCGGGCCGGCTCCTCTGACACCGGCGTGGGAATTTCGAGACTGGGAGTTCTGGTGGTTACCACCGTGCGTGCAAATCGCTTGAAATACCGAAACACACAACTAAAGGCATTAATTGCAGAGAAATGCCAAACATACCCTGTCTAACCTTCTAGCTTCTATATGTCTAAGTAGCTGTTGTCTCCAGTCAGCGGGCATTTTAGCACAGCTCTCATTTCCCTTCACAGGGGTAGGCCTTGTCTTTATATCACTGTTATCGGAAGGCTTGTCGCCATAGTTACCCAAGTTATAGTCTGACGGTATCTTTTCCAGCAGAGCCGCCATTGTAGGCCTCGCTGAAACCGGCCGGGTTTGGGACGTGCCGTAACTCTCTGTACTGTAGCTTCTGGCGGACAACGGCCTCCTTTGGGTCAGGTTTTTAACCGTGAAGCTGCCGGTCTGGGCTTTCACTTCCTGGTAGGAAGGATGCTCGTCTTCGTACCTGCCGTTCCTCTTGAGGAACTGCGACTCGGAGACCGAGATGCTGCCCTGGCGCTCCACCGCCCCTCGGTAGGGAGGCCGGCCATACCTGTCGCCCGGGGGCAGCTCGTGGGGCTCGCTGACTCTCCGGAACATGGACATCTCGGTGGAGCTGGCCAGGGAATCCGCCCGCCTCAGGAAGCCCGGCCGGGAGCCCTGGCTGGCGAAGGGGGCGCCCACCGCCTCCTCGCCGACGGAGGGCTGGGAGAAGGAGAACATGTGCTCCACGGGGGGGTAGCCGCGGTAGCCCCTCGGGCTGACCAGCTCCTGGGGCAGGTTTTTACTCTGCTGGGGAATGTACTCGGGGTTGAGCTGGAACGGCGGCGGCAGCCTCTTCTCGGCGGTGACCTCCACGGCTCCCTGCGGGTTGAAGCTTTGGTCGAACTGGTAGACTTTCTTGGTGACGGGCGGCTTCTGCTGGGGCTGCACCTTGACGCTGCCGTAGGTCAGCAGCTCGTCGTCCAGCATGGGGACGGACTGGCTGCGGGACATGCTCAGCATGCCGTGCTCCGGGGCCAGCAGCTTGTCCGCCCTCTCCTGGGTTCCGACCGTATCGTTCCCGGATGCATAGTTTTCTAAGGGTATGTTGTACACTTTGTACGTGCCAATGTCTATCTCATCGATACTCTGCGACTTCTTAAATTTGTTCGTTTTTAAATCCCTCATCATCGGAGAAAGCCGCTCCGTGCTCTTGCTGATCGAAATAACGCTTTTGGAAGGATCTGGGCGACACTGGATATGGGAAAAGACGTTTGTGAGACTTCTGTTAGCATTCGAGTCGTGATATTCCCATGCTATCCCCGGAGTGAAAGTGCTAGTCATTTCAGGAGACTCTTTGATGTGATCTTTCCGCTCGGGCAAAGGGCTGGTGGTGGGGGTGCTTTCCAGTTTGGAAGGAAAAGCTGTCCTGTCTTCAAAAGGACTAGGGGTTCTGGTCCAATTTTGCCAAGGATTGGGAGGAGGCACTTCAGATTCGTGTGTGTTTCTGAGCGTGGGCTGCTCCAGCTCCAGGGGGATGCCAACTATCCTGTCTTGTCTAATGAGCGGCCTGCGGCTGTGCGCCGATGTGCTTCTGGATTTCGTGCTCAGGAGGGGGTTGGCACCGGGGTTCTCCACCGCGCTCTCCTCCGCCACGAAGCCCGTGTTATCGTAGTGCGAGCTGTCGTTCCAGCTGTCGGCGAAGGTGTCGCTCAGCGGGCGCCGGTCCGTGCGCTGCGGCAGGTTCCCCACCGGAGCCGATTCCCGCTGGCTCAGCAATGGCTTTGTTTCAAGGGGCTGTGGAAACGACTGCGCCAGCCTGCAAAAACAACCCCAAACGGAACAAGATAAAATGCCCTCTATTAGAGCACACAAGCAGCCGTCACAAAGACGCAATTACAAAGCAATTTCATGTGCTCCCATCCGTACTCTGGCGTCGGGATCGGACTAGGAGATGTGCACCTTGCGCCACCGGTCTGCAGTGGGTTTTTGCACTGGAGTACAGATTCTATAACCAAGTACACAGAGAAACTAAGAAGTCCATCAAACGTCCCGGGTGGCTCAACGCCGCCTTCATACAAATGCAGCTGAACCTACTTTCCTGCTTTTAAAATAATCTTCTATGTGTGCAAGGGATGATTTTTTACACTTACATTATTTTCTTCTTAAACAAAAATACCAGATTCAGTTTGTGCACGTTCTCACCACCAAGATTTTACGCTTCTCCAGGGAGCAGGCTCCAGCCTCTCTCTAACAGGGAAGAGCCTGTGGATGGAACTACAGGAGGTGAGCGACGGCAGGAATAGACAGGGCAGTTCCTGGCATGGTACGAGAGTGTTTTCAGGTTGCTGACGGCCAGTGCAAACTACAAATTTCAAAGAATTGTGCTGTTCTTGGAGGTCCGGGGCAGCGTGAGGCTCAGGACAGCAATAATATGGGAGACGAACGCTCTGCTGTTCGTGCTAAACTACAGCCAGCTGCAGCTCAGGACCACACAGCGCAGAATAATTGCAGCTCAATTACTAGCCGCTTTTAATGCTCAGTTATAGCCCATAGTTGAAAAACCAGCTGTGGAATTACTCACATTTATAGAGTACGAATGGGTGGCCAACTCTGCGCAGCCTGGGCTTTGAATAGCTATGCACACCTCTGCAAAACTGGGGTAAAAATGTTGCATTTTTTAAATCGAAGGCCTTAACGGATAGCACACCGTCTCTTAGAGTGCATAGGACAACCTAGGACAAAAGGCACCCAGAAGCTGGGTTAAGAAAGAGGATCACACCTGTTCCCCCACAAAGAGTTATTCACTGCTTCTTTAGCCGTTGGCTGCAAGGATCCCATTTTAACGTGTGTGTTGGAGGACCCTGAGGAAGCCTGGGAAGGGGAATAGTCTGAGTAAGTGCCTGAGGAAACGCTGTTATTCAGACAATGGATCTTATCTGCTTCAGACTCATCTGTCGACTCTGAAACAAAACACAGAGATGTTTTGAGGAGGTGGTATTTGAAAACCAAACTCCAGAAAAACACCTTTAAATGGAGACCATGGATAGGTATACACACGTGCACAAGTGTGCACGTAATATGTTTTAAAATCAGAGTGAAGCACAGAACATCTTAAGCAACGTGCCTGTCTGTGTCCATGCCATATGCTTCAATCTAAAAGGTTGTAAGTCAAATTCGTACCTTTCTTGTCTTTACCCAGAAGAACAAGTTTGGGTGGGTACAACGGAGTCTCTGGCATGGAAGGACGAAGCTCCCCTATCCTCATCTCAGTGGCAGGATGGCCAAAGGGATCCTGAAGAAAATAGTAATTTAGAGTAAACATAGGAAACGGAATCCACTTCGAACCGCAACGCGCAAACATTTCACAGCCTTCTTTTCATGAATGTCACAACACGCCAAAACCCCACCATATGGGCAGCGTCTGATCATGCTGATTTGTCAGCTGAACATTCTAATTAGTCCTACATAAATACTTTTAAAATCTATGGTGACGCGTTCATTCTGAGAATGTGGACAAAACAGATGGAACTTGCAAGATACATCAAGGCCATGTAAACATTTCTGATGAAGTAAAGGTCACAAAAATGCAAGCTGCCAGTAGAAATAAATACAAATTTTGAATAAACAATTATTTCTTATTTCAGGAATAAGTATTCCTCGCTCATTTAATCGTGGCACAAGTCCTTCCATAGATTCAGCTGTCCTTATGGCTATATTTAATTAAAATGACTTTGTCTCCAAAGAGTTTTTTGCTGAATTAAAATGATGCAGATTTCACAAACTTCTCATTGAGAGTTCAGCAAATCTTGACCTTCAAAGACTGCCCCGCACTGTTTTGCTGTTCCAGCCAGCAACAGGACATATACTGAAAATAACGTGAGTTGAAAAGTGCAAAGACAGTGAGATGTAGTGTCAGAAAGAGATATTTTAAATTAGGACATTTAAATTTGGCTCATGGGATAGCTAGTAGGGAATGGAGGGACAACCAGGGAATCCGTGGCATTTCTCATCGCTGGAAGAAAGTTCAGAAATGAGAAAGACGCCAACCTGAAGACAGATGTCCTGGGGAGACAGGGCAGGGGGCCAGGCTCACCGGAGGAATGACAGTGGTATCCCTGCCCTTCGGAGGGGGACTTAAGGAAGCCGGAACAACGACCGACATGGAAAACCCACTCTGAGGGTGTTGGTGCAAGGGCTCAGGGAGACGTAACAGAGAGGGAACTGGTGGAGATGGGCACGGCAACGCTGGAAAGCCATGCCAATGCCAATCAAGATGCTCGTGGGGACGGGTACGAGAAACGTGCATCATCTCGGAAGTGAGAGGATGGGCTGTGGTTTTGTAAAGAAGATGGAAGTTGGAGAAGGAGAGGATCTAGTAAAAAAGAGGAAGTTTTTGAGAGGTATCAGGAGAAAATCACTAATTAGTGGTATAAACAAGGAAGGAAATGGTTAGGTGAAATATATCTAGGAGGGAACTTACTCTAACGGAGACACTATGAGGATCTCCGTACCCTGACATTCTGTTGTTAAAGGTACCCCAGTGATTTTGCAGAGTGAAGTCAATACAGGACAGAGATGTAATATTTAGAGAAACAACTTCAAATGGAGCACCAAAACCACATTACTAAAGTGTAAAATGCCGCAATATTTTTAAAATTTACTTGCTTTTACTCTTAAGGAGAAAACTTTCAGAGGTTTAGTCTCCATTAACTACTTTTTGTACTAACAGTGGAAACGGAGATTTGTAGAAGCATTTGCCATGAGATGTATCCTTCAAAAATATAATTACATTTACATAACAGATACTTTAATCCTTCTGCATTTGGTGTTCTACTGCAGGTAGTACCACACCAAAACCAGCAAAGAACAGGTATCTTCACAGCCCATTTAATCAACCCCCTCAGTGCTAACATTTAAGCAAATATAGCGACATTCTGATTCTCACATGGTGTGATATAGTCAAGACTTGAAACTACTTGCACATGCAGAGATCCCTTGTTGTGTGTGGTGTTTCTTATGCAACAGTAGTGATGTACATACAACTTAAACCGAACAATAGTGCAACAGCATTTTTCCAGTGCAGCATCATCATTTTCTAGTGCAGTGTAACAAACTTACGCAAAACCATTTTTTTTTTGAGAAATCAAAAAGTGCACGGCATTCGCAGAGTGTGAAATTCTCCACCTTTGAAGCATGGTGCATGTTAAGTTTCTTGTTGTACCTCTGAGCTTTTTGTACGCTCTTCTTCCTCCTTCCTCTCTGGGCTATCTAGAGCCGATTTGGGAGTGTTGTCTGTATCAGAGAGGTGACCCTTTTGGAATCCTTTATTTTCTCTATCTTGAACCTAGAATCCCAATATTGTGCCATGAAACTTTCAAAAGTTATAAGCTTAAAATAAAACTACTTGCTGTAAGACAGGAAGAACCAGCAGTTCCATTTTTGACATAATGATGAACACAGGGTTTTATTTCAGGTGCATGATTTTATGAAGTTTTCTATGTTATATTTTTTTTTTTCCTTTTCTTTTCAGCCCCTAGTGCTGCTATTCCAACAAAAATCAATAAACTTTTTTGAAAGAACCGGTCTGGCATTTCTGAATATGCCATGAAAGTGAAATACGTTGTAAAAAAAAAAAAAGTCATATTCCATTTAATTCTACTCTGTTTAAGAGGACCTTTTTTCTTACAATCCCAAGAACAAAAAGGTCAGTAATAGAAAAAAAAAAAAAGTGTCTTATTAATAAGACCAATTGCAAGGACAACGGGAAGAGATAAATGCAATTGTGCTGTATCAGAACTTATTCCTCAGGAGTAACCAGAGAAAGATATAGGTAAAGGACAGAAAAATATGGTGAGCTGTTTCCCAAGAGAAAATGTATGGTAAAACCCAGTAAAATAACTGGGAAAGAGAAATATCACCAATTATTCATGCTGACAACACAAGAACATCAAATTATAATCTGGAGAGATGGAATTTTTAAAATAACCTAACTCTGAGAGTCTGCTTTGCGAAGACTATAAAGGCTCTGGGCAGACGCAGCACACTCAAGGCGGAGGAACTGGGACCATTCACGATGGATCTGTTGCAGGGGAACAATTAAATATACGTCAAGGTTTGGCAGCACTCCTAAACTGGAGAAGGCTAAGTCAATCTGAAGAATGACAAGCTGGCTATAAAGAAATGGAGAAGTAAAGAAATAGCATTACTGGGCCCAGATTTTACTAAAACTTTAATGAAAGAATAAACATCACAGAAAGCGTAGGAATAAATGCAACCAGACGGCTCTCAGCTTAGCCCCAGGCACGAGCAAAGCTACCTGAGGGACCGTTCCTGAGAATCCCACTTTGCGGAGCGGTGTTGTAACCAAGCCTCGCTGAGCCACTGCCTCCCGCCGCAGCCTCCGCACGGAGAATGGCGGCACTTCCGCCACTCAGCCCCGGATGTCACCGCTTCCAAAGTCCCCCTAGAGAGCCTTCTCCCGACAAAATCACCGAACGAATTCTCCCTGGAGCGCAGCACGTGAACGGGAGTCACGCTTCCGGATATCTTGCTGTCTGAGACTGATCTAACTAAAATCCAGTCACCAATGCAGGAATGCACCGAGCGTCACTCCAAGACATGGGATTATCCCAGAAGAAAGTGGAGAGGGGAATCTGCCTCCTGCTGCTAAATCTCTCCCACTCTCATGGCTCCAGAGGAAGCTTCCGGAAAGGCCGGGTTCAGTAGCCATTAGATCGGAAGGTTGTCCCAAACAGGATGCTAATACAAGATGCACGCGAACTGGTGGAAGGAAAACGGCTGAACGCAGACACGGAATCCGGAAGCGGGGAACGCGGGAAGCCCGAGAGAGCTCCTGCCTGCGGCGGGGATCCAGCAGCCAGCCCGGCGCTGCAGCGTGGGTGCAATGAGCTCCCACCTTGTGAGCTCCGGCACGCAACCACAGCGCTTTGAAGGGACATGGGAACTCACTGATCCGGTGACGTAAGCACAGGGGGAACACACTGCGCCAGAGGTAGTTTTTGGGGCTCCAACATGGAAAAAATGATACTGGAAAAAAATCATCACGTGCAGGGACGGCATCATGACTGTTTCTGCTATGTGTCCCTCTGCCTTGCGGTCCTGTGGGCTGGCACGCGCTTGGAGCAATGCACACGCTATCCCTGCCTCCTTGGGTGAGCAGAACTGCAGCCACCGGCACGCACCCAAGAACCCACCAGAACTACCTATCGCTGGAGAAACCAAATGAGAGATCCTCGCTCAACAGAGATGCACTTGAGGCTGAAAATTTCCACTGCCAGCCGTTTAACCTCAGTTTAATCTCGGATGCTAAGCCTGTTAGCTAGCACAGTCAGCATGCTGGAAAGATAAACGGCAGACGCTTATCCAACCAGTCGTCAATCACGTGCTGCAGAGGATGGGAGACCTCCCAGCATCATCCTCAGTTATAAACCACGGAGAGGCCCTTGCCCGAGTCTCCACATGGTCTTCAGTGTGAGGACAGAAGTCTCAGCACTGTCTTGAGTCACAACACCCCGATACGTGAGTTGCACTCGCTGTGCTCTCCCATCTCTGGGGGAAACAAGCTTCCGTTGCTGGATACTTGGAAATACGTCCGACCGTGCACGTCTCACCGAGTCCCAGGCCTTTTGCAAAAAAGCCGCTTCACGGTCCATCAAACACAAACCAGGCCTACCCGTGCCATGTATATGAGTTTGGACAGAGTGCTGTGTCCAGACGTGTAACGCTGCTCCTCCCGAGTCCTCGGGCTGGTGGGGACAGGGACAGCAGCAGCCTCAGGGGGTCCGGTGACATCTTGGACCGGTTTTATGGAAGGTAGGCTTTACCTTGGAGGCAGCCCTGAATAATGCCCCTCCAACCCAGACACTTAGATAAGGTAAGGCAGAAGTCAAAGTAACTCAGCCTGAACTTTACGACATTTGACTTCCTACCTGAAGAAAGACCTCTTGTGAGCCAGGCCTCCAGAGGAGTAAATCATCACCTCCTTTCTCCTGTGACTAGAAGGTACCGAGGTCGTAACCTCAGTAAAGATCTTTTGTGCCATGGAGAATCCAAAAACTCCATAATGAAGATATTTCTGACTCCTGATAAAATATAGGTAGCCCTGTTGCAAAGAGCTTATGGAGGTATGGGCTTAAAGCAGAGACAAACCAACAATCTCTAGGACATGTTCCTCTCCCAGGCAGGAGAGACCATCACTGTGCATCTCATTAGTGGGAAACAGCTCCCACAACAGACACACCAACTGAATCAATTAAAGCCGGGCAGCCTGGGGGAAATAAAAGTGTGCAAGTCTTCCTGGAAAAGCAAGATGATCTTTCAAGGTATTCTCTGAAACTTTCAGTAGCAACGAAAGAAAAAGAACACTCTTCTCCACCCCCACCCACCCAAAAAACCCCACAACCCAAACCCCGACAGTAACGAAGTCAGAAGTTAAAAGGAAGGAGGTCTTATTTTGACTGAGATGAGAGGAAGGTCTCAGAAAATCCAGGACAGCTGGGGTGGTATTTTTCTAGCTGTAAGCACTACCATCTGCAGCAGATCACTCGAGGAATAACGCTCTCTCCTTTTTACACAGTATTAATAATAAACCTACTAGGAACTAACACAAAAGATGGAATGCTGTGGGTTGGACTAGAAAGGACTTCTTTTAAATCCAAAGCTGAGAGTTACATCCAGTATTTCCAGTTTATTTGGGGATCCATACATATCAAGAATATTAACTATAAAGATCTGAATTGCTGATTTGCGGTATTTGTCATAGTTCCTTATGAAAAGGCTACACAACAGTTACCCCAGACTTCTTTTTGTCAAAAATGCCCATCTTTCAAAATGGTTTAGGACAAGGAAGGGGTTTATTTTAATTGATGATTAATTAAGAAATTGTTTGCTTATAACTGAAGGTGGAGGATGATACAGGGGATTTGAAATGTAGCTTGTTACTCATTCCAGATGCTCCTTTTAATTACCTAGAAACAGTTTTGTGAAGAGACATGTGTAAATTAATTGCAAGAAACCCCAAAAGAGATCAGAAAAGAAACCTGCTTATCTGGCCTGTGAGGATGAAAAAGTGAGCATTGCACCTAAAATTAAATTACCTTGTTATTAGAAACTCTCTTCAGTCTAAATCTGTATCAGAACACACCTGCATTTTAACTGTATTTTAACTTGAGGCTTGAGATCATGTCTCCTAATTATCTGAAAAGCAAATGGCGCTTAATTATGTTTTACTTAATGTGTTACAACTGAAATCATGCTAATAGTATTCCAAAATCATTCCCACTTTTTCTACACTTTCCCATACCTCTTCTTTACCTTCAGGCAGGAAGCCAAAGAGAGGAAAAGGTATACACCATCCTGCTTTACAGCCATAAAATCTTCCCAGTGCCACTATTGGTGTGAAGGACAAGAACACTTTTTTCTTTTCTTTAGTCGATGGGATAGTTGTGTCACTAGTCTTGACTAAATACTAGGGAAACTAAAATCTGAAAAACTTCCACCGTCTTCGCTATTATAATAGAAGGTGAAAAATACATCTTCACCGATACGGTGGAAATAGGCATTCACTCACACCAGTTGCTTGTGGTAGAAAATTAAATAGGAAATTGCAATCACATTATTTAATTGCCCTTCAGGAATCCCCGCAGGGTCTTCAGCAATTCGACCGTTTTTATAGAATGCTTTTTGTGCTACTCACGCAATTGACGGTTCATGTACATTCACGGAAAAACTACAGGTGACTGTTTTCCTGTTGCAGAAGGGAATAAATGCATTTTTATCAAAGAACGGAATGCAAGAATGAAATTTGCCTTCCTCTTTTTCTGCCCTAGAACACAGTATGTGGTCACACGAGCATTTCGGAGTAACTGCAGTGTCCTGTGGCGTTGCTCCCATTTACTCTTTCCTTACACCTCCGTACCAGAGGCCTCGCTGGGCTCTGCACGCTCACGGGACTGGCCCGTGGCTCAGTCAACTGGGATGTTAACAACTTAGTTTAACAACTCGACGTTTAGTTTAAGGGCAATTAAACCAGTACGGCCACCTACTTCTGAAGCTGCGTCACCGGACACAGCCGCAAGACCAAACACCAATGTCAGACAACATTGGTTCAAATTCCAGAGAGCCAATATGTGTGTGTTCACAGTTGGGAGAATTAAAACCCGCAGAAAGCTATTAAGAATATTCAAGTTCAAAAGCTAGATGATACAAAATAAATTGTATGTATTCAGCAACAACAGCAGAACGTGTCAATACTCATGCCACAGGACAGAAGTTGGCTCAAAAGCCAGATTTACGCAGTTAGAAAGAATCTAATGAGTAAAAAGGAATAGCGGTGGAATTTAAGGTTTTAGATGTAGATAAAAACATGCCTGATTCAACTCGAATATTTTAGTTTGAAGTACTAATCGAAGCTGAGCCTAGATTTGAAGAAAGTAATCTGAAGCCATTTCAAGAGAAAGCTGTTGGGTTTTTTTAAGAAATGAAAATGTTTAACGGTAAATAAAACACGCAGTACTGACAGAGCTGCTGAATATGTAACAACAGCCAATTTGTGTTAAGGATACGGAAAACTGAGGAAGAAAAATCCATGCATACACAACTAGCCAGGGACAGGGATATTTCAAGGACAATGAATTTATAATAATGTTTAAATCACAAAGGAGCTAAAAGATAACGTGATAACTTTTTCTCCTCATTCATTTCTTTGGAACATTAAGACTTTATGAAGATTTTCAAGAATGCTGGTATTCTTGTAGACCTGCCCAAGCTTATAAGCTATCGGTACACACTGCCAGGGTGAGAGGCTTCCCTTATTTATAAATTGTGCCTGCACAAAGTAAGTCGTTAGTGTGAATGTTAATGAGCAGATGCCCTCTGTGATCAGGCTTCAGCTGTTTGTAGCAGATGTGCAGAAGACTGCAGTATTTTGGAATTTACCTTGTGGTGACTGTATTCACGTTAGGAGACTTTTAGTAGGTGGGCTGATCCACTTCTGGGAAACGTATTAAGGGACAGATTCTGGAAGTGGCTGTTCAGGGGGTGCCTGATCTGAGGTTCCCTGCAGTCGAAGACACACTCCTGCTGACTTCATTAACTTTGGACAAGGTTAATTGTCTAGCTGCCGCATGCAACGTGAATAGAAGAAGCAGAAGCCGATGGCATGGTAGGGTCAGACAGAACAAACTGATTTGTCATCAACATATTTGGCGCAGAAATACACTTACTTAAGTCTGAGATGTGCATCGTGATCAGGTCCGCTCTCCTGCTAATACGCAAGTCTCTCGTATCAGTAAAATTTCGGAGAGTGGTTGTGTATATATATATATATATATCTCAATACCAAAATCAGATCTCGATAGACTTAAAACCAGAAATTCAGTCTGCTAAACCCAGTAGTATTGGGAAAAACAGCAACTCAATATAAAACTAAATTAACTTCACGGAATGCAACTAGAAGCTATTAGGTACGAAGTTCACAGCAGATGCAGAATATAATTTGAGGGAGCTATGTTAAAACCCCATCTCGAACTCTTGAGAGGAACAACGATCCTTTTACATTACCTCCACTGAAATCTCCTTTGGTGCCATGGGCCACTTGTGCTCATACTTTTCTTTCACAGTTTGTTCACTGTTCGCGGTTGGTGTTGAGTTCTCAGGCCGTACTCCATGGCTTGTTTTGCCCACCAGATTTTGAACTGATTTTACCATATTCTTTAAATCCTCCGGGTATGGAGTGGGATAACGTTTTAGATTTATTTCAACCTGAACATTCATAAAAAGAATTAAAGCACAAATACAAAATGAAAACAGCATGCAAACTAAAACCATGGTTACAGTACTATGGCTAAGTGCAAAATCCTCAAATTTTGAGGTAATGTGTTACATACAGCTATCTTCGTGGATTTTTGGACTGAAATTTGCTCTCAGTTACACTATGTCAACCTATAATGGAATTTCAGTGACGTAAAATAATGGATGCAAATGGTTCCCTATAAGCCTGTCTCTTCGCCTGTGAGAGTACTGTATTTTAATTCTACACTTAGCTTGAGCCTACTGACACACTAAATCACACTTTCTCAAAACAATACCGGTGTAAATGCAGAATTAATTTAGCTACGTCCAGCGTACTGAATTAATCTGAATTATCTATGGCAGCTGAGAACAGAATCTGATCTACTGGGAGCTATTTGCTCTTTGAGATGTGTAATGTACATACATGCACTCAAGTGTATCTTACTCTTTCCTTGTACAGAAAATAAAGGAAAACAGACACAAACCACTACAGAAAAGTCACCCTAAGTCACAATGACTTTGACTGACAGACCTACAGATTTTCTAGAAAACTCCACATTTTACATTTATATTTTTTATCACTCAGAAGGAGAGAAAGATTGCATTTCCCAAGTCCAAAGCGTGCCTTATTTAAAGACAGTTCCACAAAACCTCAGGGCTGAGTGAAAGGG
Organism: Chionis minor; assembly: GCA_013398295.1. Classification (NCBI taxonomy): domain Eukaryota; kingdom Metazoa; phylum Chordata; class Aves; order Charadriiformes; family Chionidae; genus Chionis; species Chionis minor. The sequence goes on along the minus strand of VZSF01002869.1, from coordinate 185,981 downwards.
GAAGAGTGGCTCATGGGCGACATCATCCCCCGTCACCTGGCCAGACGTTGCGCTATCAGCAAATTGCTCTGCGGAGACGGTGCAGCAATGACCCCAGAATCACAGAAAGTGAAGGGTTGGAAGGGAGCTCTGGAGATCCAACCCGGTCCAACCCGCTGCCAGAGCAGGGTCACCCAGAGCAGGGGGCACAGGGTGGCGTCCAGGCGGGTTGGGAATGTCTCCAGAGTGGGAGACTCCACCCCCTCTCTGGGCAGCCTGTGGCAGGGCTCTGCCACCCTCCAAGGAAAGAAGTTCCTCCTCGTGTTGAGATGGAACTTCCTATATTCGATTTTATACCCATTGCCCCTTGTCCCGTCACTGGGCACCACTGACAAAAGCCTGGCCCCCTCCCCCTTAAATCCCTTTAAGGATTTGTAAACATTGATGAGATCCCCCTCAGCCACGTTGGGAAGGATCCAAGCAGGAGAGAGGACATACATGATGCTGACCTCTCCCTACACCTCCCCACCGTGTTGCACACGTGCTTTGTCTGCTGAGCACCACACCACACCGCGCCACGAGGAGAGATGCTGAGGAAGCCGAAGCGTGCATCCATGCGGAGCAGGACCTCGGCAAGGCCACCTGGGCTGCGCGGAGAGAGCGGGCAGCTTGTAGGACGGTCCCTTGCGCCTGGCCCGTGGCTGATGCTTCCCGTCCGGCACAGGTCCTCTCCTCCACGGAGCATCTCCGGCCCTCCACGCCCCGTCCTTCCCACCGCGAACCTGCCCCATCTCCACCGCCTTTGTCCGAGCTCTGAAAGGTGGTTGTGGCTGAAGCCCCAGACTTGGGATTGACAAGAGGAGCCAGAAAGCAGGTCCTCTGCCTCGCTGGAGGAAAATCACAGCTCCCAGGGCACGCCGTGCCTGTCAGGATAACTGCTCCTGACCACGAGGCTGGCAAATCTGGAATTGCTCCACATTCCCTACGTGATAAGTAGTTGGAAGCATTTACCACAAAGAAGCTTTCACCTCATTGTGTACACGAGGCAAGCAAAGGGAACATACTTTTCATAGCTCACAATTATAGTTGTTGGATTTTAAATCCTTAGCGAGTAGGAAAAATGTAATTTTGGATTCAAATGAATATGTTTTCTTAATGGGAATATTTTAGAACCAAAAGCATGATCGATTTGGAAAGTAAAACTATACAAAATACTAGCATACAGTTCTGAACCACAATAGAATAAACATTACGGATAATAGATTCTGACATGACTTTAACATAAAACGTTCAAATGTGTGACTGTGATGTCATATGTTAATAAAGAATTTCAACAGAAAAAATAAATTAAATCTGTAATTCATTACTAAAGCTCTGGTTGATTTACGGTTGAAAGAAATCATATTGAGATGAGGCCTAATTAGGCAATTGCTTTTTCACAAAATTCAGGCCATGATTTAAGTGTAAGGTCTGCAGCCAAACACAGCTAAACGTCAATCATAGAGCAAACCTTCAATAAGTACTAGTCAAGGGAAAATTAACTGGAAGACTTTCACGAGATAGACAAGTCATAGACAGGGATTTCAGCAAGAGTTTCATACCACTGTGAGTATTCATATTAAATAATAATAACTATTTTTGTTACAATAGTAAATGTTTATAACACTATAAATAATAATAATAACAAAACAAAAATACTGGCAGCTGGGGTAGGTGATATCCACTAGCATGCAGGTATTTTCAGCACTGATTTAGACTTTACAGCGGAAATCTGTACTCCCTGTCCATACAATTCCTCTATGTTTAATGCTACATCAAAAGTAGCACGACCCTGAAAAGAGAATTTTCAAAGTTCTGGATGGAAGAAGTTATTGAACAATTTCAATTATGAAACCTATTTTAACATGCAGCTGGAGGAGAGTTCAGTTTTAACTTTGAAAGGTAAAAAGTGAAAACTATATAGGCTTTTTTAAAACGCTGCCAACATTTGTGGTTACTGCCTATTGATAATTTCAGTTAACCTTCAAATTCATCCCATAAAGGTCAGGTGAAACTACTAAAAACATGTGTTAAAACCTCCCTAAGACCTACAGCAGCACGTGGCTGGAGTGACACGTACTAAGTTCTCACAAGGTTCCAGCAATTAGCTTTCAGTTTGTGTGTGTGCATAAATTAAGTCAACACAGGCTGGCGAACAGTTTGGTCAAACAACTCTTTACAGCACTTCTATGGTTGTTCCTATATAGAGATGAATTGGCACGACTGGGAAAAGAGAATGGACATACCAGAAGGATGCATATAAGCATTTCTATCGTATTAATAGGAATTGAATTTGAGATCATTTTTTCACGGCTTGGGCAAAAAGGCTGTTTTCCATGATAGGGGAAAAAACCCACACCCACCTTCAGTGGGAAATCTTTTCCTTTCACAGCCTGGCAAGATTTCATAGAATCACAGAGTCACAGAATCATAGAATGTTAGGGGTTGGCAGGGCCCTCTGGAGATCACCTGGTCCAGCCCCCTGCCAGAGCAGGGTCACCCAGAGCAGGGGGCACAGGATGGTGTCCAGGCGGGTTGGGAATGTCTCCAGAGGTGGAGACTCCCCCACCTCTCTGGGCAGCCTGTGCCAGGGCTCTGCCACCCTCCAAGGAAAGAAGTTCCTCCTCATGTTCAGATGGAACTTCCTAAGGTCAAGTTTGTACCCACTACCTCTTTTCCTATCACTGGGCACCACTGGAAAAAGACTGGCCCCATCCTCCTGGCCCCCGCCCTTTAAGGATTTGTAGACATTGATGAGATCCCCCCTCAGCCTGCTCTTCTCCAGACTAAAAAGCCCCAACTCCCTCAGCCTTTCCTCATAAGAAAGATGTTCCAGTCCCCGGAGCATCTTTGTAGCCCTTTGCTGTCCCCTCTCCAGCAGTTCCCTGTCCTTCTGGAACTGGGGAGCCCAGCCCTGGACACAGGACTCCAGCTGCCCCTCCCCAGGGCAGAGCAGAGGGGCAGGATGACCCCCCTCCACCTGTTGGCCACACTCCTCTTGCTGCCCCCCAGGATGCCACTGGCCTTCTTGGCCACCAGGGCACATGGCTGGCTCATGGGCATCCTGTTGGCCACCAGCACTCCCAGGTCCCTCTCTGCAGAGCTGCTTCCCAGCAGGTCCCCCCAACCTGTCCTGGTCCATGGGGTTATTCCTCCCCAGGTGCCAGGACCCTACACTTGCCCTTGAATTTCATTAGGTTTCTCCCTGCCCAACTCTCCAGCCTGTCCAGGTCTCGCTGAATGGCAGCTCAGCCACCCCTCCCAGTTTGGTGTCACCAGCAAACTGGCTGAGGGTACGCTCCATCCCCTCATCCCGGTCATTGATGAATACAGTGACCAGGACTGGACCCAGCACTGACCCCTGGGGAACACCACTGTCACAGGCCTCCAACTGGACTCTGCCCCACTGATCCCACCCCCCTGAGCTCTGCCCATCAGCCAGCTTTCAATCCATCCCACTGTCCTTCATGTAACCCACACTTCCCGGGTTTGAACAGTATTATTGCTCTACTTTCAGCTTTTACAAACTCCGGGTATTTATGGGTATCCGTGTGCACACAGTGAGATACGAGAGAGCAGAGATGGTCTTTTCCAGGCACGCAGACGGGAGGAAATACCTGATCGGCTCCCAGCTCCCTGCTTAGCTTTTCATTTAATAATTCCTCTCCATGTAAGCACTGACTACAGCATCAGCTGCAAATTTTAGTGTTTTGGTCTGCTGAGAAGATGTTAGCATCATTATGGAGGAGAGGAACATTGGATTGCAGGTGGGAATAGAGGAACCTCATGCAGAAACAGGCTCACGTACTACAACACTGGTTTATACCCGCTCTCTGTGGGTGAGAGGGAGAGCAGGTAAGTAACAACTCCAGGAAATACATATTTTAGTGTTGGACTCTTCCCCAGCGAGGGAGCAGTGATACTGAGGATAAAGGATAAAGGATAAAGACTATCTTGACCTTCGGATGGCCAAGCCGAAGCGTTAGGGAGAGGTGCAGCCCTGTGGGATCTGGACGCCCCAGGGGTACAAAGCGCTCCTTCGGCTGGCCGCAGGCTGTCCTGCTCCCGTCCTCCCGCGCCTGGGCCGGGACCGCAGCTGCCCCGTGCGCGCCGCCGGGAACGGGCGCTGCTCCCCGAGCACCAGGCTGCCGGCACCTGCCCGGGCTCAGCCAACAGTCCAGGGAGGAAGCACCGCCACCGGCGCATCCGTGGCATCCTCAACAGCTCCGCCACGGAGCGCCGGGCACAGAGACGGCTGCTCACGGCACGGGCACAGCCCAGCTACTGCTGGGAAGTGCCATTTCTGGGAAACCCCAAAATGGGGTGCTGCCTCCCTGTTTCCCACACCGCGGATGGCAGCATTTGAGCCGGAGTACAGGAGCGGCATTCAGTGGATGAGGGATTTATTTTTTCTACAAGAACAGTTTGCTCAAAGGAAAGATTTGTTTCAGTCATTCACAGTCTTCGGAAATATACTAAAACCAGAATGGCTAAGTGATGTAATTCATATATTACATTTCAATATTTAACGCTTGCAAATAACATAATGCAATTAAATTCTTCTATGGTCTTAGAAATCGCTATCTATTTCTCCGTTAATATTTCACCTGTTTTGTGCCTTTGGATGGCCGTATTACCCACAGTTCAAATTCTGATAAGAAGCAGTGGAACAATATAAAAGTCTCCCCCATGCTCTGTTTTCCATATACGACTCATAAACTTGCAATTCATCTGGGCTAAAATTTCAGTTTAATCTATTAATTGCGAGGCAAAGGTTGCTTTTTTGACTTCATTTTCTGTTTAATTAACGCAGCAGAGTGTATTATCTCTGGTTAAAAGAGTTAAATGAAAATTCCCCATTGGGAAAAATATTAAAAAGAAAAATCCAAAATTTCCAGGAAGTTCTAAATGGAATGTTAAATAGCTATTAATAGTAGTATTGCTAATTTTGAAACTAAAATATGATTTCAATCTCCTCATGTGATTTTTTGTCTCTGGCAACACATTTTACATTGGGTCTCCTACCGCAGTTAAAAACTGGCAGGGTTTAAGTGTTTGATCCTGGGTAATTCCTTTATATACTCAAGAAATTGAAATTTTCATGCCATGTAAACGTAGGTGATCCTGACAATATCCTTCTAACAACTGAATCGATTAAGGGCTCCACTGAAAACTTGGGAATTATATGAATTTCAGATAAATGGAGGATATTCACGTTTTGTTCTTCATTTTTGGTAGGCTATAAAATTGGCGAGGGACGCCCCCTCCACTGCGCATTCCTGGGGAACTCCTTGAAGTTGCAAAGCTCTCGTCAGCTTCCGCTTTGAGAGGAATACGGAATTCCCTATGTGACCTAAATGCCTCTAAAGAACTAGGTGCTTGGACATTAATTCTCCCAACATTTTGTCTTGATTTTGTCTTCGTGACAAAGCACGTGTCACATCAGGAACCTGACATTGGGGTCATGGGCCTGAACTGAGGTGGGAAATCCAAGTTTTGCTGACTAGACGGCAGTTGGCCACGTGTCCTTCAGACACTGGTCAGAAGAAGTCAGCGTGTCAGAGACACGCTGTTCTTCCCCCACTGCTCTACCCGAAGCGTGGCGACGACTACTTTCCGCGTATTTAGAACACAAACCCAGTTGGACCCAAGATCTGTAAGCTGGACCCTGTCCACAACCCGTGAACACCAGAACAAACCGAACAGAACTTACCTTAACTTTCCCCGCGTTTTCCTCCTCTTCCTTTTTTTCTTCAAATTCAAAGGCAACAGTCATACGTTGCTGTCTCTGCTCCTCCCACAAAGTAGGGTTAAAACTATCACTGTCTGACTGGAAATCTACAGTTAAATTGCAAACGGCAACGCACAAGAACAAGCAATTAGTGCACCCAGCGGAAGACTGGAAATGATCTAAAAAGACGCGCTCTTAGTGGGTCCCGTAACCTCGGCTTGTTGTTTTGAAACAGCTGGGGGGGGGCAGCGAGAGTAGTGACTGACAAACCCTTTTTAATATTGAAAATTTAACCGAATTTAATATTGAAAGGGGAACGAGAGCGATGGGAAGCAACAGGGTTTTGGGGCGATGCGGAGCCGAGGGGGAGCACCCCCACTCCCTGACCTAACGCAGCTGTGGGAGAGCCAAATCCTCCGCTCTGCCGCGCTCAGCGCCCTCAACCCCACACCACCAGGAGCCGGGCCACCCCCCAGCCCTCCCAGTCCGACCAGTGGCTCCGGAGGCCGAGCTGGCTCCGGCCAACAGCCTGTCCGCGCGGCAGCAAGGCATAGCCGGGAATTTCTGCCCCGCGCATGCTCGATTCCCAGGTTCCAATTGCTTGGGCAAAGTCGTTCTTCTGAAAATTAAAAAGTGTTTACGAAAAGGTAAATCCGATGGGCTGAGAATAACGGGTTTGCAAAGAGGATTCCTTTGCTCGTGACAAAATACGGACTGGGAGGCGGGCACCGCGTGGGAAGAGACACTGGAACCCAGAGCCGCGGCTGAGCCCCCTTCCTCCCCGTCTCCGATTCCCTGCGCCAGCAGAAGGAGAGCTGCTCCCGCCGGAGCCGCCCCGGCCGCTTTACCTTCATCGCTGCGGGGCTGCTGGGGAAACATGTAGTTAGTCAGTACCCTCTGCTTCGTCTCGGGGTGCGCCTCCGTCTGCAGCGGGATGAGCGCCTTGGACTGCGCAGGAAAGGCAAAAAAGAGCCGTTAACTCGGAGCACGCGCGTTACCTGCGACGGGGGGGGTTGGCGTTTGATAAAGAGAAAACACAAGATGAACTAAAAATTCCCTGTGAAAATAAACTTCTCTATAAGGCCAAAATAAGTCTCAATCTGGTGGAAATGCCTCCTCTCCCGTTCCTCTCTCCTGTAATTCCTGGGAATCCTCCCGGGCTGAACAGAAGCACCCTTGCGTGTCAGGAACAGTGACGGCGTGTTCAGAGCCGGAGCGGCGAGGAAGCCGGAGCACCGGCGGAGCAGAGCCGCCACCGCACAGCCGCAACGCCCCCACCTCGGCTGTCCTCTGCCCACGCCAGCGCTCACCGTCGGCAAATTAACGACACTCATTAGGCCACCCGGGGGTAAACCTGGCGCGAGACACTGGCCGCTTTACAGGGAGGAACTCTGAGCGTTCGGACGTTACTGTCGTGTTTTAGTTCAACTGATTATTTTTTATTATTGCTTTGCTCTAATGTAGCGCCCAGGAGTGACTGTCAGAGTTCATAGAAGAAAAATTAATTTATGCTATATGGGAGAAAAGTCAAAAAGCTGAAAAAATACTGTATATTCAAAAGGAAGTGTATGTTCTGTGGCTGGGCTGAAGAGTCACGCAGTGTTATTTTTTTAATGGAAATCAGAGTGAAAAAACCGAAAATCCTAATTTAAACACATCCTAATTCATTCACCATTTTCTATTATCCCTCTCTCCAGCTTTAAAACCTTTTGTTTAGCTACAAAAGCCAAAGGTCCATTTAAAGAGCAGTCAATAAGCGTGCACGGAAGCGCAGCTACAGACCGTCCTGCCCTTGGCTTCCCGACGGCCGAGAATGGAAGCGCCTGCCCCGGGGCAGCGGGAATTTTAGCGGAGCCCTGGGGAAGGAGGAAGCCCGTGGGCTGAGCCGTGGCCCGTGGCCAGGCAGGGCTCAGCCACCAGCAGCTCCCACCAATGGCAGCTGCAGGACCCGCGTCCCGCCGGCTCCTCCATACGGATATAAGGACGGACTCATTTCCAGTAGCGTGATAATTGGCCTCTGAAGAATTATCCTCATCAGCTTCAGTTCGAGAGGTGTAATATCTGACCACAGGCATTATCGCAAAGCGAGACAGACGAAATCATGGGAATTTATTGAGATTATTAAAAACTGTTAGGGATGTCGAACATTTCTAACAAGGTACAAATTGAGTTTTTTCTCCATTTAGAGTTAAATTATGGAAGTGCAAAATTATTCTACCCACCAGTCCTGGAAAGGATCAAAAATTATTCCAGCGCTCAGAGGCTGGTTGAACTGTTACATCTCTCAGCGTTCACGTTACATAATTTGTTTTAAAATAAAAGTCTAAAGAATATACAGTAGTGAAACCAAACGCCTTGGAACAGAGACAGGCACGCTTAAAGTTAAAAGGAACTGAAATGAAAGTTTTCTCCCAAACAAGACCGAGAGTTCTTGTGCGTCTTTTACACGTTGAAACTCCCACTGACTTTAACGGAGTTTAAAATCCGCAGGAATGGAAACATGGACAGGCAAAGGGAAAAGGAAGATGACAAGAATAGAGACGTAGATGCAGTAAAGCACGGGACAAACTAGTAACAAGTTTGACAACAAAGTCTTACCTCTTGAATTTGTATTTTAAATATATTCTCTTGACACTTTGGGCCTTTATTTCCTATTTTTGTAAGGACATGGAAGCTTAGCTAGGTGCAAGTAATAAATCCTGCAAAGGTGATCTTTCCAAGTTAACCAATGACAGCCAGAAGATTCTACACCTTAATACTAAAGTATAAAGCTAGACTGGGAGCAAACACTTCCAAAATTCTATTACAATCATGTATTAAATTAGGTTTCATCCACAGCCCTTGCCAAGACCGCTAGTACTTTACTAGAGAAAACACAAGTATTGAAAGCCGTTACCTGGTTGTCAGAAAGCCACAAAGCTGCAAGTTCTTTAAGTTTAGTAAAAGTGAAGGGTAAATTCTTCAGTCTGCAAATGATAATATTGGAACAACGTCAATCGTTCATTCTCACTACAGTTTCTTTTAAAGATTTGTATGTAGCATCTTTACCTGGATCATACTGAAATTTCTATGATTTCACATCTTTATTTTCTCTCACTTTGTACAAGAAAGTTATTTTATTAACGGAATTCCACATTAAGAGTGGCGTTTGGAATCTGAAACTATTGACATCATATCCTAAAGGTACTAAGGAGATACCAATATTTTTGCCTTGGCTATAATGTGACCAAAATTACCGTTTATAACACAGAAAACAGAAAAAATCTTGGTCCTGGGGAGACTTATAGGAAAGACCTAACAGTTCTCAGTGTAGCTAAGGGAAATCCTTTGACTGGACATTTAAGTTTTGGAACAGAAACACTCTAAGATTGTTGAAAACTCATTTTTGCAGAAATGTTAGGAAAAAGATAAAAATAACACAGATATTCACAGTAAGCCTAAATGACAAAACTAAATGAAACAGGAAGGAAAAAAAAATCACTATTTTAATTATACATGTAAACGCACTTCCTACAAGTCATCTGAACGTGGGAACGGGGAAACGATGACTAGATACTTGTGGAAACTTCATTCGTGTTTTTCCCACTAATTCCAAAGATATTATTTTTAGTTTTCCGCCTGGACCACGGAGAGGGCTGGATCGTCCTAACCACGTACTGATCTTCTCCCCTCTTCGTGCTACAGGGTAAGGAGCTGGAGGATGGTAGGACGGAATGGACTGACCAAAGGGCTGTCTACGAAGACAAAAGCTAAACGGGATTTAACACAGAGAAAAGAGGAAAAGCCCTTTTCTGCGAGTCAGACCATGCCACGCTGCGGAACGAAAGGCTTCCCAGAGGCGTGCGCTCGCACCGTGGCTGGAGACCGGCAGCCACCGCCTGGCGCTCCGTCTGCGCGGCACCAAGGGGACAACGCGGCTCTGCCAGTCACTAACCAACTGCTCCACCTCGGTCACCCTTCTGCATTTGTGGGGGACAGGCACCCCGCACGCTTCTGTACCGCTGCCTCGATGCAGCGCTCCGGAAGCGTGTCCACGATGGAGTTACTTCGGATGTAGTTCTGCCACAAAGCAACCAGAGCAAAACCAGCACGCTTTTTGAAGTGACATCCCTAAACTGGAAGCCGTTGGACCGCGTGAGCGCGCAGCCTTGCGCCGTTCGGAATGAGGACTTTAGAGTAATTCCTTCCATTGTTAATCCTAGATTACAACTTTCACATAATTTGTTAAGTTCCTAAGGGCTGAATGCTTTCAGAGTAAGCTAATGAGAATTACTCATGGAACACAAGAAAAGCAAAGAAAATTTCATTGATACTCTTCAAATACAAAAAATATCAAATGTCAATATTTGTGGGGGTTTATGGGGTGAAGGTGGTCTTTGCTTTTATTGTAAGGCTACTGAAAGACATAATTTTAACTTTTCTTTTTTCTCATACATTTGTAAAATAACCCACCACATATTAGTATCATTTTTTTGTGTCAATATTGTTTTATTTTGTTATGCCCTGTGTAAGCAAGCTCAGAGTAAGGGAAGAGCTTCTGCTGATTATTAGTTTAAGTAATACAACGTACGAAAAGCTTATTACCAAACGCCTAGGGGAATACTTTCTAGACTCATTGATGCATATATTATACTTTGGTGACATTCAGAAATTATTTTCAAATAACAACCCAAACATGACAAATTCACGTCAAACCACGATGGAAGTTAATCACAGCCAGCAGCGTCGCCGGTCAGTGGGTCAAGCCCAGAGACAGCTGCTCTTTGTGACAGTTCTCCAAGGTAACTCTCGGCAAATTGGTAATAATGGGGCTTTCAAGGCGTGAAAGTTTGAAAGAACAGGATTCATATTAACCCATCAACATACCGTTCACAAAACCGCTTGTGGATATACGTGGCCAGACGTAATTAGCTCTTTGGCAATGAGGAATATTGTGTAATAAATAACTAAACAGTAAAAGGAAAGGTGCACCAGGGAGAAGCCCTTTTTTTGAATGGCCCGTTCAATCTGAGGGCCCTTTTTCATGGAAGTTCTGCGGGTGAGATTCAGAACTATAATTGGGTTCTGACCCCAGGACAGAAGTAGGAGCAGTGCAAATACAAAAAGGCGGTGACTCTTTCAGCTCTTCTTTAAGAACAATCTAAAACTAAAAGAAAGGTTACTTACCAGTAACCGATGCTCTTTGAGAAGTGTAGCCCAAATGTACATTCTAACAATTCTACCTCTCAATCACAGGACTCATACCTGGAAGGACTCTGAGGAGAGAGGAGAAGCAGATGGAAGACAAATGTATATGTGGACTACACATTGTGAAGAACACCGGTTACTGGTAAGACATCTTTTTTTCTTTGAATGAATCCCATGTGCACTCCTAACAGTGATGACTGCATCCAAGCGGCTATCCCCAGTGACTCATTACGTGGCGGAGGGCTCGATATCTTTCATGCAAGTAGTAATTGCACAACCACTTTATCAAATGCCGCAGCGGTTCTTGAAGCACTGGAGACAGCGTTACGCCTGGCAAAGGCAAGGAGGAATCTCCAGGGAGCTGCCTTGCAAATTCCCGGAATCAAAACCTTCCTGACTGCAGAGGGTGAAGCCACCTAAGCTCTGGTCAGCCGCGCACCAGCCCTCATTAGACTCCACCTTAGCAACCTGACAGCAAGCCAGGATTCAACCCATCGTTGCCCTTTATCGCGTAGAGGCAACGGAATACTGCCTTTCTCAGGGATGAAGAGCCTGTCACGGGCTTGAAAAGGTTTGGACCTGCAAAGATAAAAGAAGAGAGGACTCCCAGCTACGGAGATGAGAAGTACAGACATAGCTTTAGAGTGTATGGCATGGGAAAGGAAAGCTGGAGTCTAATTCCCTGGTTAAAATGGAATTCTAACGTGCATATTTGGAGAAAGTCCTGGAACTAAACCAGCTTCTGGTCAATTAAGATCAGCAAGGTCCGTCTTACAGCAATAAGGACCTTCAGAAGACACGGAACAAGAGCAAAAGCCTGTAGTAGCTGAAACCACAGTATTAAAAACATACTGGAGAGGGACTCCAAACATGGACCCACCTTTGAGCAAAACGTGTCAACTTAACAAAAATTTGAGATTCCTGTTAGCCTCAGTGGCAAAGAGGTCTATGTCAGGTTTGCCTCCTTCCTGAAAGACATCCAGTCAGGGTTTCAGACCAAATCTCCCCAAATGTTTCTGACTTCCATTCCCAGACACGCTCCGGATAATGCAGAGGAGGGAGAGCTCCTCTTTGCCTCTCTACACGCCACCCCACCGCTGCCCATCACTCCGCGTGCGCGTGACCATTCAGAGAGCAGACCACCGATTCTCCAGGCACTCTGGCAAGGCAAGTTCAAAGCCACCGACACCCCTGTACTTGACACGCCTTGAGCCGGAGTGCACTCCCCACGCTGTGAGAACATGTCCAGAATGAACATTCTTGGGAGCAGAAGGGCGGCTCTCAATGAACACTGCAGTAGCGCAGCTACGAGCAGAGAAGTCACTGGGATATAGGGAATGATGCAAGAGGCCAACGGATACACAAGTGCACCATTTACAGTCACAGCGGGAGGCACCGGAGGTGAAATCTGGCAGCTGACAAAGTAGCAGACGACCGTGAGGCATCATTTGCTGGGATGAACCCTCAGATCCCCAATGGAAGACTGTGCTCTCTTTGTACAGCTATACATCCATGGCAACCAGCATGGTGACAACGCTCATGGTGACGGAGCCTGTTCCCTCCGCAAGGTAAATACTGTGCAAAGATGCGTGAGCAACAGGACAGCTGCCAGAACGGGCACGGAATCCTCTCCAGTGTCGGGAGGAGAAAGTCATAAAGGACTGACCAAGCAAATATGCGACGGCAGGCGCAGCCCGTCCCCTTTGTCGCGCAGCGGCGGCAGCCAGAGCTGCGCCCCAGCACGTCTGCGCAAGGTCGGAGCTCTCGCGCCAAGAGCAGCGGCGGCGGCTGGGGTGAAGGGATGGAAGGGTCATTCCCAGCGCTCAGCTCGTCTCCCAACAGCCTCACCCACATCCCAGGAGCCCGTCGCCACAGGGCGAAGCACAGGCACCGGGCCCCCGGGCTGTAGAATCACCCTTCTGCTCCACTTGCCTGTCTCTGTCTCCTCTTCCAGCGGTTCCAAGGGGTACTGAGGAGAAGAGCTGGCGTGCTCTACCCTCTCTGAAGCAGGAAGAGTAGGGGGCAAAACTCTTGTGGTAACAGGGAAAGGTTCTGAGCAACAACTGGAGCCCAAGTACGCTCCCAATCAACACGTACATGTGGACTCATTCAAAGAAAGGATGAACTTTGCCTCAGCGTCAATACGAATGCGAAAATGGGCAAACAGAAAAGTAAAAAAAATAAAATAAAAAATAAAAATTCAACATTAAGGTGGTATCTGAACTTTGCTCAAACTCTTTGATGCCAAAACTTTTTAGTTCCATTAAGGTGGGAAGTTCCATAACGGAAGCGTTATCACAATGTCTCAACAGGGCAACATTTAGCCACAGACGGAATTAATATCAACAAAGGAGGAAAAATTTATGTCCCAAATCCCTCAAGAAAAGTACATGAGACTATTCAACCGGGTTTGAAGGTCGAAGGTCTACAGCCTGAGTCAGTTCCTATCTCTCCTAGTGGGGAGCGTGCTCTCCACTACTCCCACACCACTTACAAGTCGCTGCACAGTTCTTCAGGCGGACGGGGGAGAAGAGTGTCCCATCCCGGCCGGCACAGATCCCAGTCTCCTGCCCTGCCCACACCCGCTGCTCACCTTTAGCTCGCCCTGGCCTTTGCCAGACGTCGTGGTGAGCAAACGGAGGTGAGGAGTCTGATGAAAGGCACGCCACAAGAAGAACGATAGCTTCCTCCCTTCGCACTGCGATCAGCCCAGCCAGCCCTGGGCACGCCACGGGCAGAGGCAGGGCTACCTACCAGCACTGGAGGGGGAGTGGGAAGGACAGCAACGGGCACATTCCACCCCAAGGAACACCACATCACTGGGATGCTGGTTCCGCGATTACCTTCCTCCGCAACAGAAATCCCGATCCTCTCTTATACCTGGGCAGCTGGGAAAAGGAAGGAGAGGCAGGACGGCTGGTTTGGGGGCGTCCAGCCAGCAGGTCAGCTTGGTGGGGGAACCTCGGCTGCTCCTACCACCTCCACTGCCTCCTCCCAGCACCGAGCCACCTTCTCCCCCTCTCATCCCAGCAGCCGCCCTCATCACCAGTAATTCCGCACGCAGTCACGCAATCAGCAGCTCACCCGGCTGAAAAGTAACTTGGCAAAAAACAAAAAGGAGGGGGGAAAAAAAAACCTGACTCATTTTCTTCTTCCTCCATGCGAACTCACGGCACAGTTACAGGTTTGAGGAGGGGCAGAGCCATCCAGCTCAGGTTGGCCCAGGGTGCCAGGGAAGGTGGCCTGTGGTATCTCCTGGGGCTCCCGAGAGCCCCCGAACCAGCACCGTCCTGTCGCCTCCCCGCTCCCGCACCGCTACAGCCGGCTGCGCCGCAAACGGGTGGAGCGGCCACCGGAAACGGCCATCGGAAAATTCACCATATTTCGGATCGGCTGCTTTCCACTGCATCACTTACAGGTTCAGGATCACTGTACGCCCGGCCAAAACCAGGCTCTACGGATGCAGGAACGGGGAAGGGAAGCTGCACCTGAGGGACATGAAAGTGTCGCCTGAAATACAGTTTCAGACTCTGTCTCCTCGGATAAAACCACTAACTTTATGCTGTGGTGACGTACTGAGGGGACAGTACTCCCTGGCCCTGGGAAAGCACTGGAATCCGAAACCCAAAACCAAGAGACCCAAGATTTGACGCTGGGACTTGGGACGGTTTCAACACAAACTAGAGTTAAGTTTAACTTTACGTTCGGCTCCACACATAAGGTATTTTATGATACACAATTGCAAGGCGGAAAATCGTCTAACAGAATGAGGCAAATAATTTCAAATATATTACAGGGATTTCTACACGGCTTCACTGTATATTTTCTGGACAACCTTAAATTTCAACACTGAAACCGCTGACAGTAAATCAGACACGGATGTGGAAAGCCCTTCCCCTAGTTTTTACTGATTATAGATGAGAATGACTGGAAACCAAATGGTATTCACACACCATTTGCTGCACTACCAAGCAAACTTGTATTTCTGTGGTTATACTGAAAATTAACATATTCTTGGAACATGCACACGTATAAAATTCAAGGCAAAGTCAGTCTTTTCTGCGGCCTATGGCAGCACACAATAGGTAGCAAGAAAGGCTCGTTTTAAGCATTCCGTTTCTCAGAGGAACAGTCATGTGCATAAGAACAGGAGAATCTTTTTTTTTGACAAAACCTTTGCTCTGCTGAAGGAAATAGAAAACTTTCTTTTGATTTCAGTGGAGTCAGGATAACGTGCTAGTGTGCTTGCATTTAATGACTTCCTATGTATCAGCTTGCCGCGATTTTTAAAAAATTAAATACTACGAAGATATATACCATTTTTAAAGCCAAATATCACACTTTCACATGGAAATGGCAGGAGATAAAAGAAGTAAACAGGTTTTATTCTATTTAAAACACACTGAGCCTCAGATCTTGGCCCTGTTCAAGTTTTTCTTGGGATGCAGTGAACTAAGATCAAACCGTAACATTAAAAAAAAAAAAAATCAAGATTTTTTTCCTTAGAGTTTAAATAAAATAATTTCAAATGTAATTTTTATAAATGCCTAAAAAGAACAGTTAAAAATTTTTTAAAAGATAAATTCTTGTAATGGGTTAGAAAAATTATGTGAACTATACCTGTTATCGCTCAGATTTAACACTCTCAGCTTCTGCATCTGCCCGATTTCATCCGGAAGAAATTCCAGCTTGTTGGAGCGCAGAGACATCACTGTTACGTTTTTACAGCTGCCAATCTATGGGAAGGAAAAAACCAAAGACGTTAGGATACCTACTTTGACAAAAACTATCACTGACTCTGTATTTCAGGGGGTGGCCAAATTGTGTTTTTACTCTAACTAGTCAAAAGCAGAAAATACAGAACCTAAAGTCAGAAAATAATGCCCTCCCTCTGCCAGTAACACGAGGGCAATGCCTAGGGCTACCTGCGCTGCTCTTGTGAGTGATTCTCTCGCCGTTACGCGAATTTACCAATTTACTGGTTTTACTATTCACCACTGAGGACCTAAGAAAGATTTGGTCTTCCACATCGTGCAGAAACAATTGGTTTCACAGATATTTTGTCTGAGTAGGGGTGAACTCTCGAGCCTACCACAAAACAGTTCAATTTGTAATTTAAAAACAGAATCAGCTTCTCACTTCTCTGGGCAGTTCCGGAAGGAAGTTCTCATCCACAGCCAACGTCCTCAGGTTATGCAGGTAGCCGATGGTAGAAGGTAAGGACTCCAACTCATTACAGCTGCAGTCAAATTCTTCTAATAAAGATAAACTGAAATTGTGAATACACTTGTTAGATGCTATACAAGGGCTAAATCACAAAAATGAACAATCTAAACCCTGTGGAGATTTTAAAGCATCACGCTACTACAGACACCATGCCCTGAAGACGGAATCTTTATTGCGGATTTCCCTAGGAGAAGTCTATAATAATACAATTTTAGGAACTCTTAGGGACACTGTTAATCAACCTTATGCAGTAAGGCAGCGTAAGGAAGACCACTTAGTTTCCCCACATTATCATTCTTACTTTTTGTAGTAAGTATTCCAAGTACTTCAGACGGCGACTGGGGCAATTCATACTAAGGTGAGGAACCAAACCAAAGAAGTTTATAAACTTAACACACAAAGACACTCAACAGGTAAAGAAATACAGCTGGGGAGGGGAAAGCGGAGGGCAGCTGCCACCGCCTCAGGGAACGTCCCGACTGATGCACTTGGCATCAATTCTAATACGGGTCAGAATGAGAAAAGACAAACTCGGATCCAAACTCAGCAAAGTAACTCGGATCCAAACTCAGCAAAGTCATCTCAGCTTTTGTGTTGAGAAAACTGCCTAAAAAGTGATCTTGAAAGGGTGTCTGAACAGCAAGGACTGAAACAAAGCAGACTAAAGTAAGTAATCTTCTGACACTCAAGCTCTCTCTTTAAAAAAAAAAAGGAATAATCTCCGTGTCTGTCTTGTATCCCTTCTCCTAGGTTGTTGTATTCTGTCAAACGGTGGAAAGGAGACCCAACCTTTCCCCCGCAGTACATATGGAGAAAGCACCGCTTCCTGCCCCACGGAATTGGCATTCGGTACATTCCTGCACTTCGTTATCCATGAAGAGGTCGTGCAACGAGCTGGAGGTTTTGTAGCGAGTCCCAGATCGGAAGGGCCTCATGCAGTGGAAGCCACCACCCTTCCCCACCACAGCCGGCAGAGCGGAACACCGGGAGAGCCAAGCCACCACGGAGCGCTCCCACCCAGCCATCCCCATTCTCCTGCTCCTCACGCAGCCCGGGGCACCTGGAGCGGTTGCTTTGCCCTGATGAAAGCAGGAGGTACCAGGCAGCACTTAAACATCAACCTTACTTTGGTGATGAACAGTCAACAATTTGACCTTTGCTAATGCAAATAACACAAACCGGAATCTAGATGTAATACATGTTTTATATATAGATGTATAAAAATATATACATATTACACGGATATTAGGCGCACACACACACACACACATAAAAATATTCTGAACAAATATCTACCCAACGCCTTAAAAAAATCAGGCTGCATACGAAAATTCCTGCGGGGAAGGCTGTACTGCAGGGGTCATCCAGCTCCCGGAACAGACGTGCTGTGACCCATTACAAATGCCAGCGCTCCCTGCTTCCCCTGCCCCTTTTTTGCTCCACACGTACCACCTTTTTTTAATTAATAGCAAGGTTAAATGGCAAGCAATTATTTCTTCCTCAGCATTTGTCATCTCCCTGTCCACTGATGAAGGGACTAGGTGGCTAGAAGGCTGTCTGGGTTTTTTCCAAATATTTTGGCAGGTCTGATAAAAAGCTTACTCTGCTGCAAACCTTGCTCCTTAGTATTTATGTGTCACAGCTGGACCTTCACTGTACATCTAACTTAGCCTTATTCCAGTTTCTTAATTAAAAAAAGGTCTTTCAGCCTTCAAATTTTATGGGCCATGAAACCCAAAATAGCTACTCCTAACATGGAATTCTCAGAACTTTCCTCTAATTGCTGTACTTCAGGAGACTGAAAAGCCAAAGTGAGTCACACAGTGATTAGCGAAAGAGATGCATGGAACAGAGCCAACAGCTCTGCCAGGTTTGGTTAGAGCTTTTCTTTAATACAAGCTTTGTATTCACCACAATTTGTTTCAAACTAGATACAAACCAATTTCAGTAGAGGCAAAACTCGGTCGTGTTTACCTACTTCATACAAAATACGTGCTTGACAGAGCGCAGTCCAACTGGAAAGCTCATTAAGCCGCAAGACGCACACGTTCTTCCTTTTACTGGTGACAACACAACCAGAAAAGCTTGAAAACAGATAAGCTAATTGAGAACTGCTGTGTTTCCAATGGCAATCAGAAAATCTGATACTCTGAACTGTAACCGTGGAAGTCTCCCTGACAGGGATCAGACAAGAGAATTCCATTTGAAAGGCACCGTCTGGCACAGACTTTCTCTGCCTCTTTCCTCCCTGACGACATCGTCAAGAGGCAAAGGAAGATGGCCACAATAAAAACAACAAAGCCAGCCTGAAACTGTATTTTATCTCTCTGACTACCACGGTTAAAAAACATGCACAGCAGAAAGTGATTTTTCATTCATCGTGGATTGTGCACTAAAGTAAATTGACGATACCAGCTACACCTCCAACAATGCCAATGTAGCTATAATATCATTAACCTTGCCGTTTTCTCGGGCTCGATTCAGATCGTTCTTGGTAGGTTTAAAGAACGGCAGGCAAAAATCAGATCTGCACCTGCTGCTCCGTTTGGCACCCGCTGGAATGAGGCAGCTCACAGCACACGTCCTACGGGAGATGAGGAACGTTTTTAGCCAGATGGGTAGAGAGGGACCCGTGGCCATGAACATGACTGAAAGAGTTGTTCCACCCCATCTCAGCCCCATTTCACACAGCCACGGCCCTGTTCTCCCAACTGCCACAGCACCCGGGCAACTGCCCAAGCAGCCTAAATCCCTAAGTCAGCTACGCCCGCTATTCGTCCAACACCAGGCAAAGGGAATTGCGCAGAGCCGGGAACGCGAGTTCACCCTTTCCTTTGGAGGTTCTGGCCCTGCCCGATACGGTGCAGACCAGACGCACGCACAAAACACGCAGCGACCCACCACCACGCGCTGGCTCTTCAACCACCGCTTCACCTACGGAGGGGTCCCGGCGTCCCCCGTGGCACCTCCCTACCCACCGCGTGGCACCAGCGGCGCGCGCTCCACTCCCACCGGCGGAACCCCCGGTCTTCGGGTCCCATCTGGTACCCAGTCAAGATGAAGCCACCCATTTCATGGGGAATGAGTTATTAATGGGTCTCCCACACGCAGTACCTTGCAGGGTCAGGCTCTAAACGCCACCGGCAGGCTTGTCCTTCAAGCAAGGCCACCACCGAGGAGGGTGGTGGTTCACCACGCGCAACGTGGGCTCGGACGGCGTTGAAGAGCTCTGCGCCTCCTCACGAAACCGGTCCCTGGAGGGAGAGTCGCCTCCTCCACATTGCTAATCTTTGTGTGACAATAACGCGCTCGGCAGCGGGCACTGTGACTAGCACTTAGGAGAAAGAGACCCAGTAGGACACTATCCAGATGGATGAGTCAGAGAAAGGAAGTTCATTGTGATGTGGGAGACGCTGTCCTCATTAAGCGAGAGAAAGTACTTCATTTAAAAAGCACGGCCAAATCACTCAAAAATAATGCGGTAATATTAGGTGATTAGCCTACTGCTCTGCATATACACCCTTCAGAGCAGCGGTATGCATTTTTTAAAAAACATAATTAAGGCTCCATGACAAACAATACTGACCAGATATTAGGTTTAAAAAAAAAAAAAAAAAAGAGGGGGTTCCGCTTCAGTTAAACCATTCAATAAATAAGAAAGCACCTTCACAACAGGTTTTAAAAACTACACTACCCCCACAATGGTTAAAAATAACTTTGGGGGTTTTATCAACCTCTTAGCAGAGTGTCCAGCTTTGAGCCTTCCGAGCTTTCGTTGCCTACCAGAATTTATTGCTACACGGTGTTTACAAGATTTCTCCTTTTCTGTCTTGTATAACCAACTTTTAATACTCTCCACAAATATTTCATAAATCTAAAGATAACACAAGAAGCGCAACGTGGTCAGCCAAACCAGAGCTTTCAGTTGCTACAGCTGTAATAATTCACAAATTTGGATATTTTTTTTGCTGGCTGCCATACCAACAACTACATTCTTATTGAAATTACTACACAACATGGGCGCAGGAGTGGTGAAGCGCTGGCTGTGCAGGTTAAGGATTATTTATCTTCTAGACACCTCACTGTACCATCGTACCATGGACGAGTCTAAACGACGCCTTCTCGGCTTTGATTTTGGAAGCCTCGGAACAGCCCCGCTTAAGAAAACTGCTAATGGAACAGTTTGTTGAGCTCCAGCCTGCTGAAGAGGGAACATTTTTTGCCCGGAGAGCGAAGGCAGAGAGGCTGAGTGCCACTCTGCTCACCGACAGCCCGTTCCCAGCGTTCCCGACAGCGCGGAATTGGCGTAAATGCTCTAACCACGGCTTCGGTCCCGCCAGACAGACTATCGCTGCTTAGGCTGAATTCTGCTGCTTCTGCACAAATACCACCGCTGGTGCGAGGAGGAGGGTGGAAACACGAAAGCTATAGCTGTTGAAGGCAGCCAGGGACCAGGTATTCTGAATTTTTTTCCAAATATCAGTTTATCTAGCATTTCAGAACTAAAATATGAAGAAGAAGAGGCATCCTACAAAAACATCAATGACAAAGATACGCTCTGCTAGAAAGGGACAGGTGCAGCATGGAGCAATATAAAGCATCACCTATTTCCATACCTGGAGACAGCTTTGCATCCGCCTGGAATTTTACAATAAATTGCAGGTTTCATTTAGCAATAAGCTCCAGACACACAGCAGTACAAGACAGGATTTTGCACCAGTGATCATGTAATATGTGACAGAATGATAGCTAAAGGGCACTGTTTGTGCTTTTCATAATAAGATTACTTGTGTGATACTTTCCCATTTTGATATATACGCCTATGAAATTGTCATGACTTTTTCATTTTTGCTACTTCAATATTTTAAGAAATCTTCATACATATGAGGTTTACAGCCATTTTCTTTTCAGCATCAAGTACTGGCTGTTGCTATGGAAACGGATGTATTCCCCCAAATACTTCTATTTCTTCTACTTTTGCTGCTCTAATCATCTAAATCAAGTGATTCATACCGAAAAATATCTTTGTTCTTTTTCTTGGAAAATGTGATACATTTCATCTTCTTATCACTTATGCCAGTATAAGTCCACAGAAGGAATAATGTAGCTCCAAATTTAAATGTTATAAGCTGAATGTCAGGCACACAATTTGAAATTATTCTATCGTTCCGTACATCTTTGTCTTGTTTCTTATCTTAAAAAAAGCCACATTTCCGCAAGGGAAAACACATTTTACTTAATGGTGCAAATCATGAGACGTATACTCACTTTCCAATTGCATTTGGCAGAATTGTAAGCTGATTGTCATCTACTTTTAAAGTTGTGAGCCTTTTCAACAGTCCTACAAAACAGGTAAGGAAGAAATAATAGAAAATTATTTCACATTAATCTTTTTTTACTTTCTGTAATCTTAAACAAACAATGTATCCTTAAACAAGCAATGATTTCTAACACCGAATAACTTGGATCTAGATTTTAGAAAACATCTGTATATACAACAATACACAGACACATTCATGCCCCGTCGAAAATATGTTTCACCAAAATGAAGCGTTAATTAAATGATAAGCTGAACGGCAGGTGAAATACTAACTGCATTTCTGGAGTCTTGAAAAAAGCTGTTAAAAAAAAAAAAAGGAATGGTGCCTGTCTGTGCAGGAAAAGCAGTATTTTTACTTATCTACTGATGTTTCAACTGAATTCAAATCCTGTAGCCTCCTTGATTAAAATGTGCTCAGGTCATAACAGGACATTAGGCGAATTACGTCAAGTAAATGCTACATTTATAAAGCTTCACAGGTATAGACAGAATATACAGGTAGGTATAGACAGAAAACCAGAATCAGACTGAAAACCAGAATCAGTCCTGAATGCGTCTGTATATGTGGCCAATTTTTATCATTAAAAGAATTATTCCATAGCTAAGTGTAAGCAGATGCACAACTGGGTGACATTTACCAAGAAGGGAATGAAACTTCTGCTTTACCAGTGCGTAACAGCAGAAAGCAATAAAAAAGTAAAGACAGAAAAAATGTGAAAAATATTGCACGACAGTGCTAGAAACAGATTGAAAGAGATTTCCACCTCCTGCAAGTATGAACGTTTCAAAATCTGGTTTTTCTTTGAAAGAATTCTGGATATATTGAGATAGCATTTTTTAAATTATTACTTGCAATTAATGCTGGGAATAATATAAATTAATCACTAATACGGAGAAAAATGTTAAACTGAATGTGTCATAACATGAAAGCTGAAGCAAATCAAAAGTGTAATTAAAAGGGATACTAGAAACCCTACTCATTTTAATTGCAGAACATTTCTGTTAAAAACTTTTTCAAAATCAACATGTTCCAAGAAACATGTAGGTTTCAACAAAATTTTCTTTTAAGACAAAAAAGTTCCGCCAAAACGAATTTCAGCAAACCATCATCTGCAAACGCAGAACTAAAATGACTCTTTTTGCTTTACTTCTGTTAAATCTATTACCATTCAGCAACAGGAATTTGGAAATGTGAACTGAATACATCTAATTGCAAGAATATGTAATTCAAAATGTAAACATTTATTCCTTTTTTACAGGAGCCAAATGCCCTCTAAAAACCAATCTGCATATGCATATCAGAAACCCACAAAAAGCAAAAATTCTAGAATTTATGGCGAGATGCAGAAGACCAAAATGGAGAACAGCTGTAAAAGGCATCTAGTGACATTCATGTAGCACAGCGTTATTAGTTGGCAATGCATTTGGGAGTCTTGACCGAGCGTATTTAAAATTGGGGAATTTAAGAGTTCCATGTTCAAAGGGATGCACTTAGGGAAGTGAAAAAGATGACGCTGATGCTGATGACACAGTGGGCTCATCCGCTGGGAGCAACGGAAGAGAGGAAAGACCTCAAGTGTTTCCAAAGAAAATATCAGGGATCAAAACTGAAATGAATTATCCAGATGTACAGAGCAACATACCCACAACCACTTTGCTTCCAGAATGTCTATATATTCTAAATAATTCAGAAATTCTATGCGTGCAATAGCGTCAAAAAAGAAAATTAATAGTTTGGATTATTTCTTTGTTGAATGCTCTCATACGCAATTGCACCACCGTAACTGAGCAGCAATTTCCTTCAAGAGTTTAACGCTGTTCGCATAATCTCTCTTATACTTACTTTCAAATTTAGAGCAGATCAATCATATCTTTCTTTGCTTATTCTCTTTAAAATAGCAAACCAGAATAATCAATACCTTCTAAGCATGGATTTTTTTTCCTGACTTGACAAAACGGTCTTCACAGACTGTCTGGACACAGATGTCTCCAACTCCTTTGGAATTTAACGGCAGTTCTCGTTCCAGCTATTATAAAGTCTCATCATTAAGAAAAAAAGATATAAATCAAATCCTCAACTGTAAAAGATTACAAGAAACCCTGAGCTTTTCTCACCTATGGAGTCTGGCAGTTGCTGCAACATATTGGACGACAGGAGGAGATCTTCAAGTCCTTCGCATCCTGATATGTCCAAATCAACAGTTTCTATCCTGTTTTTTGACACATCCAGGTACACCAGCTGTTTTAACTTCCCTATAGACTTAATAGCACGTTACAAAGCGTTACTTGAACAGATACACACTGCACGCCCCTTTCTAAGTGCAATTAAAGACAAACAACAGCAACACAGGCTCATATTCCGTTATCTCAGCATCCTTTTTCCAGGAGTTACTTGGGTGCAGCAGTGTCAGTCGTGCTCTAGCAGCCTTCCTCCCCGAACAACCGCAGAAGGAACTGGACCAAACTAAATGACACCTTCCAAACTAACCCATTTGTTCCAGATTTATTAAATCGGCAGAAGAGTTGAGTTCTCAGCCACACAGCCCTATTATTTCTTCAGCTGGACACAGATCCAAGGGACATTTACTCACAGTTCCCACCAACTCGTAATGGCAGTCGTTAAGGTCACGGAGGCTAGACATGCAGTCAGTCAAACTGATTCTCAAATTTCAAAATATCTAAAATCAGCCTTTAGATATGGATAGTTCAATTACGAGCGGTCAATCCCAAGAGTACGCTTTGGTGAATACAGTCTTTAGCTGCGGCTGTAACAGCAGTGAGCAACGTGAGAGGAATTCTGCCCCGGTTTCTTGGCAAACCCCTGTAGGGTGGAAGAGTTTGAAGCCTGTAGAAGCAACCTACTTCTTGCTCCGTTATCGCAAGATGGTCACTTCATACTAGACATCAAATTTCACCATGAAAATCAACAAAAAAGATGCTGTTATTTTCCTTAAACTAAAACCTACAACCTTAAACTAAAACCTACAAGCAGAAGAGCAATGAAGCATCCCGGCTGGGTCTAGAGGAACCGGGGTGGATGGATGAGCCCGCGGCAGGGTGAGGACCCAGCCGGGAGGGTTACACCGGAGCAGGAAGACGAGGCGGCACAGTCCTGCTACGGAGCGCTACCATGGGGCTGCAGCCACAGAAACACTGCTCCAAAAAGGTGAACTTCCTTTATGGATTTGGGGAAAGCCATGGGAGTCGCTTGTGAAGCCTACGGTTTCTATAAAAGTTCGTGGGAGCGGGTTTTTTAGTTATTTACGTATACTTTTAGTGGTTATTCGCTGTACATATGAAAAAGGCAAACAGTTTAAATAGCTTCATCTACAGGTACTTTCGAAACACCGTGAATAGAGTTTCCTTTCCACCTCTTACCTTGCTGAGATCTGCTCTCTGCTTCTAGGAGGCAGTGTCACGTTATCTTTAATCATATCTGAGTTGTTGTATAAAGGGAAAATCTTCCTTTGACCCCAACCTCGCCATTCTACCCATGTCAACAGTTGAATACAACCTTTGTTTCCAGCACACACGACCTTTTTAAAAACTGAACTATCAACACTGGAAACGTGGCAAATCTCTAAAGCTGAAAATCAACTACCAGTTGGTATTTCCTTTCTATTTTTAACACTCCAAAAGTAAAGCTAATTTTAACTGTTTTCAACCTCTTGTTTTGGAGAAGCCTTTCATAAAACATCATCTAGGGTTTACTAGAATCAGATTCAGGAAACATGAGTTATTCACTGAAAATAATTACGCTCCTTGGGATTCGGTTCCACGATCCACTGAACTTCTTCAACTCCAAATACCCTCTCCAGGGATTACGACAGCTCAGCTGGACTGTGTTGGGAACGCATTTTAGCACGGGAGGTATTAACCAATTCCATTGTGAATAGCAAAGCAACAGAATAATGGTTAAAATGTTTGTGCCCACACTCTCTTGTATATTTGATATTTCTTCTACTCAGTTACACCGCAGCAACAATACTGCGCTATTTCTCCTCTTGATCTCCAGCTGGTTTCAGTATCAGAGGGTGGTCTCAGTATCAGCTCGGGGTTTTTACTAACAAAGCACTCACGAAGTGGATCTTTGGCCAGTGACTGAAAATGATCCTTTTCTGTGCAAACATCCTCCCTGATGCAAAATAAAAGATGAATGCCATTTAAGACAAAACCCAGCCATTGTTCAACGCAAAAAAATTGAATTTTGCTTAGCCAATGTACAAAGCTGAAAGAAGAAGTACTTCTCCTTCCAACACCCAATTTGTGCCCAATCAAGTTCTAAATTTTCCCTGCAGCAATGAAGAGAATTATCGTGTGAAACACAGGATCTGTCTCCTGTGTGATCAAACGCTAATGACGGGGACCCCTTTCTCCAGTCATAATCAGTGTAGGTATTTTAGAGTGAAAATCTCAAATAATTGATGGCAGTGAAAATGGAAAATCAAAGTTCTACTGTGGGGCAGCAACAACTCCGAAACAGCACTGATACATAAACATAACCCTAATGTTTAGATTTTAAACTATTTTTTGTTCCACTTCTAAACGGCGCGCTTTCCAGAGGAACAGATCTTCATTCCACTGCATCAGAATGGCTGCTAATACAGCTGAATCTGTACAGACCAGCTGTTATTTTTAAAGTTTATTTAGATGTCTTAGAATTTCCTCTTCCTTTTTCAAACAGGTGGCTTTTTATAAAACTGCTAGTTAACGTGTGGTGACTGAGAAGACAACAGGAAATGATTTCCCCTCAGTGAAAGCTACACAAGGCTTAAATAAAAGACACCCCCCGTTTAGACACTGTCATGTAATTACACAACATTTCAAAGGTTTTCATATGAATGGCTATGCTGAGACTTCTATTTTTTGATAATTAATGACTAGATGAACTAGGACTACGTACCCATTCAAGAAAATGCACATGCAGTTATTTACTGCAAGGTAAGTAGTTCACTATATCACAAAACAATTTGATTACATAAAATAAATGTTCATACCCCAGGTAGTATTTGCAAAGAATTATTGTCCATCCACAGTTCCTTTAGATTTTGTATTTGTTCAAGAACTTCAGGCTGAAGAAAAGAATATAGCATTATGGACAATTAAGAAAATCAGGGGTTTTTTTAAGTTAAACATAAATCAATATTTCATTTTCTTTTTAAAAAAAATTTCCCCTTCACCTTCCTTTTTTTTCTTTCTATAACCCACGTCAGACTTTCAGATCGTTAATGGCACCAACAGTATGCTCATTTCATTTAACTTAACCACTGTTAGTCTTTTTCAAAAGTTGTAAAATTTAAGAACCCTTTGGAAAAGAAACAAATATAAAGAAGAACTCCTTAGAAGTTCTTGTTCTCAACAGTCTATTGGCAGTATGCAATTTATAAACAGGACAGGTAAGAGAAGTCAGAACTGTGGAGCTTCAGAAACTGAGAAGAAAGACCAAACCTCATCTTGTAGCACGCGCTAAACTCTGCCTTTTGCATGACTTACACCCTTAAAATAGTTTAACAGAAGTATATTGCTGAACACTTTCCTGAATATACCACATTTATGTATGATTTAACGTCTGCAATTGTCATATTCAGTAGTAAAAAAGTGGCACGCAATGATCGAGCCTGAAAATTACAACATTAAGCTTTAATCAAACACATTCTGCTCTTTTCGACACTATAAAAATATTAGTGAGAGAAACTGAAAAAGACAATTCCCCAAATAATTTCTCATTCATTACAGCTGTGAAAAATCAAGAATTATCAGGTCACAAATGCTTCCATGTTTCAGCCTAATCAGTATTTTCCTTTTTTGTGAAACACTACTTTCCCAGTTAAAACAAGACTTTCAATTTGCCTTAGCTCTGTAAAGTTGTCGAGTTCTTTTTCAAAGTCTGCCAGAAACTGAAATTAAGTATTTCATTCGGTTCTGACTAAATCAGATTCCAGCAGTTTAAAAGGCTGTAGTACTACTTCACTGGGAGTATTTCAACACAGCTGGAAACAAATGTGTCTGTCTAGAATCACAAGACCTTAAGAGAGACCTCTAGTTATCTCCTGTGGTCTAAGCTCCTTGGAATGTTGTAATTCCCATAAGAAATCTGATTTTCCAGTTACCCAGGGCACACAGCGCATTATGGGAGAAGCTCCGGACGCATCATTGGGTAAGAAGGAACCTGCTGATCTGGAGAGCTCAGTCCCTCAGTTTTCCATGTTGCCGCATAATGTATTTCTATTAAAAAATGATTAGTTAATATTTTGAGGATAATTTATTTTCCCTTGGCTAAATTTATTGAAATTTTGTTGTCCTTCGACGGTTAAAACCACTGCTACTTTCCAGGCTAAATTAATTAATGGTCATTTTATACTATTTGTTTCTGTGGTGATTAATGGTTCTTCATTCCTCCAGAGTGTCCGCTGACTAAGGTTATTAGATATAATTGTATTTTCCCCTCTCAACTTCAATTTTCTTCTAAATTTCTCTCATTAGACAGACACCCTTCTCAAAGGCAACAGCCTCCTCCTATGTTGTGCGTATTACAGTTTGATTTGAAATTTCTTGAGTATGGATTATGGCATACCCTAATCCAGGTGAGATCTCGTTAATGTTTTGATAAGCAGTATAAAAAACTTCTTATTTATCTCTATTAGAAATGCTTCTGCTGATGCGTTTTTGGAGAATATTTTCATTTTCCATATACATTGCCACGAGTCGAGCTGAGTCGAGTCGTTCAGTTGAAGGGACCTACAGTCACCATCCAGTCCAACTGCCTGACCACTCTGGGGCTGCCCAAAACTTGGATTACAAAGGGCACTGCCCAAATGTCCCTTGAGCACGGCCAGGCTTGGGGCACCGGCCACCTCTCTAGGAAGCCTGTTCCAGTGCTTGACCACTCTTTCGGGAAAGAAACGTTTCCTAGTATCAGGTCTGAATTGAAGACTGACATTAATCTTTGGTGAAAGTATATTACATTTTATCCTCTTTCCTTTTCCTCTTCCTTGTCTCCCCACCTTTGACTAGTTTCTTTCAGAATTTCTCCTAAAGCCTTGCTGCTGACACCAGACTCCTGAAACTCCGGGAAGAACTACACCAGCTTCCCCCTCCTTTCAGGCAGAGGCACTGCAATTGCTCTTTATCATAGAATCACAGAATCACTTGGGTTGGAAGAGACCTTCAAGATCATCGAGTCCAACCAGAAACCTACACTGCCAAACCCCCCCTAACCCATGTCCCTCAGCACCACGTCTGCCCAGTTTTTAAATACCTCCAGGGACGGCGATTCCACCACCTCCCTGGGCAGCCTGTGCCAACGCCTGAGAACCCTTTCCGTAAAGAAGTTTTTCCTAATATCCAACCTAAACCCCCCCTGGCCCAACTGGAGGCCATTTCCTCTTGTCCTGTGGCTTGTTCCTTGGGAGAAGAGATTGACCCCTCCTGGCTATAACCTCCTTTCAGGTATCATTTGTCCAGGGCCATTTTTTGACACTTCAAAGACTGAGAGGTTTCCAATCCTTGACCCATACCCTGTGCCGTAACCCGCCGGGCTTCCCGGAGATGTGCGACACAGCTTACCCATTCCCTTCCTTCATTACATTGAGTCACTTGGATACGGCTGGTATTTAGGAAGTGCCAACTTCTCTTTTAGGAACACATGCCTACCTCATGATTTGTACAATCCCACTTCCAGAAAATGAATGAACCTAATTGCTTCGTTTTTGTAACTACCTTTTTTCCTAACTCCATGCCTATTGCTCCGGATTGTCCGTGTGACGAGCACAGTCTCCCGGTGCAAAGGGACGGACCTCGACTGTCAAAGAATTTAAGCTTTTCCGCACCTCCACAGTTCTAGGCTGTATTTTTCTCCAATAAGGAAGAACTCAAATCAGATTTGCAGAATCCATGAAAACAGGATCTTTCGATCCTTTTTTCCAGGTGATCTTGATTTAAACTACTACCACTTTTCCTACGACACTTCTGCAGACTCATGCTGTTCCCTCGCCTCTGGAGACATTTTGCTTCTGGCATTTGATTCTAGTTCATCGACTTTTGCTCCAGCTTCCTGAAAAATGAGTCAGCTCAGGGAGTCTGGTCCTAATACCAGGATGGGGCCACTGGACTCCTGATTTACCATTCTTAGGGGACAGTATGCTACAATGCCAAAACACAGAACGATGCTGAAGTCATTTAAAACAAAGATTACAAAACCAACCCGCCCCCACCAAAGACACACTCTGAATTCAGGAAGCACATATGTATTTCTTTTGATCAAAACTCCAAATACCACTTTTGAAAATGTTATTCTATTTATCATTGCTAGTTCTAATTAAACATCTGACTTAAACCCATCTGTTTTCTCCTACATAGCAGTACAAAACAGTAAACATTAACAGGGTTATAACTATTATGGTAGAAGAGAGTGCACTGTCTATAAAGCATATGGAGACTCTTTACTACGCCTTTCTACTACTGGATGACATTTTAAAATTTGTTTAAAGTGAAATTATTTTACTTTTAATCAAAGCTACAGGAAATATCACCCTCACAAAACTGTAAGCTGTGATTCAGCAACACTATTTTTACAGACCGTTCTTCTATGACTCTGGAGGAAAGAGAATTGTTATGGTTTGTAGAGCCCACAATAATTCATTGTTGTTCAGGCAATTATTTTATCACTCCATGACCCCTCCCGACTTGGGAAGGGGAATTGGGAAAAACAAGGAAATCTGAGGGATGAAATGTAAACAGATTGAATAGAATAAGACTGGATAATTAACGTTACTAACACCAAGGAACCAGTATGGATCGCGATACCAGTATAAAACCCCCAAGGGTTACACTCGGCCCATTCTCTCCGTAGGGAGCCGTGCGCTCCCCGCAGGGAACAGCCCATGTGGGACACTGGGAGCGCTGGGGCTTCGGGAGGAAGGGAAGGGCTCAGGGCT
This sequence comes from Chionis minor, assembly GCA_013398295.1. Lineage (NCBI taxonomy): Eukaryota > Metazoa > Chordata > Aves > Charadriiformes > Chionidae > Chionis > Chionis minor. The sequence goes on along the minus strand of VZSF01002869.1, from coordinate 155,563 downwards.
CCGGCACCGGGGCAAGGGGTTCCCTGGATCATCACTGTCACAGGAGAGAGAGAACTCCTGAGCCAGCTCCCTAATTCCCATGGGATGAGCCGTTGCTGGTGTGGAATAACCCTGCTGGCAGGTGGGGGCGAGTGCCCGGGTCTCGCCGCTCCCCATCCCTGCCCCCGGCCAGCCCGAGCGCACGGGGCGCTCGACACCCGCCCGCCAGCGCTGGCTGCAGCGGGGGTATTTGCACCGGTTCAGACCCTAAAGGCCTCTAAAAATGCTGTTTTCCCAAGCACTAGAAGAGAAATTAGTCCTGTGCCGCTCAAACCAGGACAGGGTTTACCCACCACGGGACAGGCTGATGGTGGATAAGGCACACGCAGACATTTATTTCGCTGTCAGCACAATCACGAGTGTCACAGCGTTAATTTGTTGTCCTACAAAAGCACAGGCCCCCCTGACTAGCCCTAGCAGCGATAGGTCTCAAAACCGATGAGGCAGCAGTTTTTCTAAATTTTGCTTCTTTTCGCATATTTACAGTTCCTGCAGAATGAGACAGTGAGCTCTCCCGAAAAACAGGCCCACTGGAAACGCAGTTTAAACACCCTCATACTGTTCCCGAGACGTGTCAGTTCCTACAGACGTGGCAGAAACGTACCTCAGGTGAACAGAGCCTTGACGCTCTCCTACACCGAGACCAAGGAAAATTCCCGAAAGCTATTAAACCTCAGGCAACCTACTTCCCGTTTTAGAGGTGAGTTAGGGCCAGACACTGCTTTTGGAGCCCCAAATTTACTTCTGCTAATAGCAATTTCTAATATTTGTAGGTCACAATGGTAGATATTAAGAAATTAACACACCATGGCCACAAGTATTTACGGTGGGGTCAACAATTCACCCCGCAGTGAAGTATTCCCACGGCAGCAACCGGCTCCCAGGGAGAATCATCCCTGAGCGTGACCCGATGTAGATGAAGCATATTGCACCATCGTCCACCTCATGAGCTACGATCAACCTGCTCTTCTACAAGGAAACGTGACCATAGCACGTGGCCGCAACAAACTAAAGCCTTTTAAGTAAAGGTTTAACACCCCGTACACAGAGCACCCAAAACACGCCGGCTTTCTGTTAAAAAAAAGGTGGATTTCTTACCAGTTCAGAGAACTCATTATTGCCCAGATCAAGTCTCTCCAGTTGAGTCAGTTTGTGCATTGACCTGTAACAACATTAGGAGATACCCAAGGTGAAATTTTAACTTGCAAAATGTCAGTCAAATTTTGTTTAAGGTAAAGATAAAGCTCAAATGATACTGTTATTGCGAAAAGAATTACGCCAGGCTGACGCTGATGCAAATGAGAACAACACAGCTCATCTCCAGAACGTGAGCTAAAGTTCTTAAACTAAAAGGCTAGCAACAGTTACGTTAGTATAAAAACAAACATAAAATTTTGGTATAATTTTGCACAGTTGCTCAAGGAAAACGACCCATGTTGTATTTATAAGCAATTGAGCGTAATCTAAACTGGGATGTTTTTGACACGGATTTATAAATTTGTTATCAGCCTCTTCGTCAAGCAGTAGAAAACATTTTGGCTCTTCATAGCAGTTGAAGTATGGCTGTTACCACCCTAAAGCAACTACACCAGGAGGTCAAAGCACGTCTGGGGCACACGGAGGCAGCGAAGCTGTCATGGGGCTTGCGCTGGGCACCCGTGTTGGCTCGAGAGAGTGCCCGGAGCTGGGGCCACCTCCCCTTTGGGTGGTAGGACAGGAGACCTGAGACGTGGCTTCCATTGCAGCAGCAAGCAAAGGGTATTTAGTGCCAGTTGCCATCTGCCAGCAGCTTATGAAAAATCTATCTCTGTAAGCAGATAAACAGCAAAACACCGATTTTTAATTAAATGACCACGCTCAGATTTGAGCCTTGGACCTGCTGCAAAGCACACCTGGGCACGTATTCCTCTCCCGGTGCAGTTCACGGCAGCAGAGCACGGCAGGGAGACGGTGTGACCCGCGGCCCCGCGCGTGGATGGGAGCAACGGGCCGTACTGCGGCGGTGGGCGCCCCCCTGGGAGCCCCCGGGCGGGCACAGCTCCCCTGAGGGCAAGAAAGGCGCCGCACAGCCGCTGCTGCGCCGGGCACGCGGCAGCAGAGTCAACCCCAGCAGCTCATCCTGCCTCGCAGCGGTACAAGGGAGAGCCAAACACAGACGTGGCGTGAGAAAGTGAACCAGAAGTCAATGCCAACCACGCTTTTTGCAGTAAAGGGCTTTAAATGAGGAATAATCTGGATTTACGTCCGTGGCTGATCGCTACATAATGGCAAAAAAGCCACTTATACCGCTTGTCTCGGGTGACTGAAACAGTGAAACAAGAGGGAAAGTGAAAAATTGCTAAAAGATACGTGATTAAATTCTTCATTTATTGAAGACAACGGGATAAATCTCCCAGGTTTCTCTCTGAACTTGTGCTGTGAGAAAAACTGGTTATCTCAAGGATAGCTTGACCTGACAAAGGCAGAGACCACAGCATATGGCGCCTGACTGTTGAAAGCACGTAAAATCCATCCATTTTGAATACAGGGAAACTTGAAAAATACACAGAGCTTTAAAAACCATACTTGGAACATATGGCAGCAGAGGTACTGGCTCACAGAAGCAATCCCAAAGCAGCAAAGACCTTTTCAAAATGAGAGGGAAGTCACTGAGCAAGTTGTGCCCAGGAGCTGAGGGACCGAGCCCGCTGGAGGGACGGCAGGACGGCCATTGCCTCCGCCGGAACGAGTGTTCGCTGTTCTGTATCATACAACTTTGCTCACATGGGAAAAAAGTAAGATTTTTCTAAAACTATGTGATACATGCATACTATTTGCTACTTCAGGCCTTTCCAAAATATTAGAGCTGCGTATTTGTATGAAATTAAGGTTAGGAAGTTGTATTCAAAATTACTATGACATTGGAGAATAAAGAACAATATCCTCGCTTGAATACATCGATCTTGATTTTTCATAATGGCTGACATTCTAAAGTTAGTAAATGATGTCAAATAGTGCACTCAAAATACCCTTATGTTATATTTTAAGAGGTTAATAAATTTAAACCAAATGGCTTTATAAATATCCCATAAAGATTTCATTGATTTCGGAAAAAAAAAAAAAAGAATTATTATGATTACATGCTTCCAGGCCTTTTAACGAAAATTCCACACTAAACAGGGCATTTTAGGCAGTTCCAGGGACCTCAGTGCTCCTGCTGTGGAACAGCAGTGGTTCCCCACCAGCCCTACCGCTGGCCCAACGCAACGTGGCTCCTCGCATGCTCTGGGCTCCTGCTCTTCCCCCAGCAATTCCTGGGTGGGACTGGGAGACAGCCAGAGCCAGAACCCCTCCAAAAAGGCAACCTGGCTACCCTGGCCCAGCTTCAAATGGCATAAATGAATTACTGCCTTTGTTTCCATGACCAACATTGGAAGAGGACATCACCTCTTCTGCAGAAGGTCTCTTTAAGCCCTGGTAGACCAATGTTCTCTAGACACCATATGGATTTTGGTGGTGGTGGCAGTAAAGAGAGAGAGGATAAAAATTATTCAGTAATTTTTTCACTAGACATGTTAGCAAAATCAAAAAGCATTTAGATAAACAAAAAATCTGCGCTCAAGTTTAAGAAGTTGGACGCTGTATTAGATTTCTTTCATTAAACAGACACTTTGACTGACCTCCTGCATTTCTTCACTTTCAGCGTAACCCCAAGGAAGGAATCTTAGGGTCGCAGATGGGGATCAGGCACCACATGTGCTTCTGTACTTTACCGACATTAATGCTCTGTACAGAGAAGTTGTTAAACTAGATCCAGGCCTCCAAGGCAAAGAGTTCACCACCAAACCAAACGTACAATTCCTTTTGATAGAACCTGCTGTCTTTCATACTCAGGCTGTTACCGTTCATCTAATATCATTAGCAGTATTTTCAAACACAGAAAATTTAAGCTAGATAACAGAATAAACACCATGCATTTACACAACAGGTTTGGGAAGTGCAGTGCCAAGTCCTAAGTCCTTTGAAGTGGATGTTACCAGTGCTGTGACACTCCTGGGAATACCACTGCAGGACATACCCCCGTATCCCTGATTTCTCCAGTGCCTTCTGCCTTACTGCACGGCTGGTTTAACCTCTACGGCTTTCTAAACTGGTCTTCTAAGCGTTCACCTTCCCACTTGTTCATTACTGTTCTTTTTTTTGTTCCATTTTGCACAATCTGCTTCCTAACAAGTCTTTGAAGCCCAGCAAATATGTTATTTCTGCTGATCATTTGGTGTTTTGGAAATATATACAAACAGCCACAGTTCACTTTCGGAATCATTTCATCTTTCTACGGTGACAGTCACCCTAACACAGATAAATTGATGATAACTTTGCTTTCTAACGCTTTCTGTTAGTTCACCTATTTTGTACTTGCTCAAGTTCAGTCATACACAGGTTCTTTATATATTTCTTGTTCCTGTCCCACAACTATTCCAACATACTTTCCAACCTATTTGATCAATGTTCACACATCTCTCTGAGACAGGAAAGCGACAGATACTTTTTGCTCGTTTGCCAAAATGAATAGTAGCTGCCCACGCCGCTCCGACGGGGTCGGCACCTCAACCAAAACCAAGTGAAAAAGTAACAACAATTTTTTGGCTACGAAGTACAAAACCAGATGTTGCAGTTTAAGCCTAGAGCAGGGAGCAGTTAAATCCAACACTGTTCCAAACCAACGTTTATCGATGGAGCTATGAGCAGCCCAGATTGCGCTCGCACATTCTTATGCAGAACCTGACTTTCTATATGCTCTACGCAGCCCCCATTTTAGGAACAGAATTCTTGATTCACGCTCCCCAATTCCCATCCCGCTTCTTACAGCATTGCTGTTCTTATAGCATTCTTGCTATAAAACCAGAAGAAATAATGAAAATGTTTTATCTCTTAGTATCTCTGAGTCCTCAGCACGCAAGCATATCCGGAGGGCTGGGAGCCGCTGGAGCAATAAGCGTTCCACCAGCAACACAGATGAGGACACCGGAGAAAGATAATGAAGTCACCTGCACAAAGCGAGTGCTTCCCACCCTCCCCAAAATGGTTCCATTTTAAATTATAATCTTCACTAAAAGAAGTGGTTTTAACTCCTTTGGTGCTCTAGCTGCACTGTACTTCTCTTTGGAAATGTCCCGCAAAAGCTGACCGAAATTTTACACAGACAAAAGCGAAGTTTAATAAACAAATCTGCACCACACTCAGGTTGGCTCACTCGGCTCCCTTCTCTTTAAGTAGCGCACGCGTCCCTCAAAATGTGTATCTTTGGCCCAACTGACTCCTAAAACTTTCACCATTGTGCCTTGGTTGACGTGTTGATCTAGTTTAGACTTCCGACATTTCGATACGAGTTGTAAATATCATATACAAATTTTTAAATTAATTGAACTCAGTGGAGTAATTAATTACATTTGCAACTGCAAACTTGATGACTATGGACGTTCTTATTACCATACAGAACCTCATTCACTTTATGAGAATTCTTTACGCTAATGCGCACGCTCCCTGCCAGGAAGCGGTTGCAAGACTGGACTCAGTTTTCCAAAACTGATGACACTTATTTATCCGCGATTTACCAGTTCTGTTTTGGAAACCAAAGTACTTCTGCTTAAAACAAAAGAGCCGGAGCCCTTTGAGGACAAGCCGCTTGTTGGCCGGCCCGGCAGCGCACGCACTCGCCGCCCAAGCGAGGAAGCCGGGAAAAGCATTTTGGAGGTTCCCAAGGTCCCTTTCCAAAGCCTGCGAGGGGGGTCCCACACTTCAGCATCCCCCCGGAGCGTTTCCAGCCCAGGAAACACACTGCGACACGGGAGCAGCGCAAGTCGGCGCTTCTTTACAGCTGCGGATGCTGAAAGTTTGTCAGTGGTAATATTAACTGTACGCACAGAAGCGTTACGCAGTACGAAGCTTTCCCAATTAAAAAAACCCCAGGAAACGTGACACACATTTGTAATAGTGAGTACAAAGTTCTCTCCCACCGGCAGTATTACTCCTGGCTTTATTGTTCGGCATGAAAGTCGACAAAAGCTGCCAGTGACTACGGCGCCCACGTCCAAGTGCACAAGGCCAACAATACCTGCTAATGGGAACTGGGCACGGACCAGCAGGATTCCTGCTAATTACACGCATGCCAACTGCTCATACATCTACACAATTCCTTATTGTCAAACGCAAAACGCCAAAACTCTTCACAGATGACATGAACAGTAATCCAAGTTACAATCAAGTTGGTAAAAACTTCCATACTGTCCTCTACCTTCGAACAACACTTCTACTTTAAAAGGCTTGGTTTCTACTTCTCTCAATTTGTCGTAAAAGCCAACTTTTCAACGTCACTTTGTGTAATTTCGACAGTGGGATACGTAGGTTCAGAAACTGCAACATTTATATGGGGGCAGATTAATTTCAGTTCGCTGGTACTATATCAAAAGATAAAGCCTCCTGCCAAACGTACCCAACGGAGTATTATGAGATTTTTCATTACCTCGTGATATTTTTATCTCTTTCATGTAATTACTTATAGTTTTCTTATGAAAAGATTCATTGTATTTTTTTACGCGGGGTCATTTTATAAAGGTGAAACAGGAAAGGTGCAATTATGAGTAATGCTCGGTTAAATAGTCATCGCTTAAATGATGTAATGTAATATAATTAATACGCTAATAAAACCTGCAGCCAAAATCTTTATCCACACTGCATTGGATGGATGTATGCATCCATTCCTGAGTAACTGCAGGAGTTACATGGAGAAGATCTGATTCCCAGCTACCAAAGTGGACCTCATGGTAGGCTGAGAACAAGGTGAATCATTTAAAAATTATTTTTAAATACAATAATGGAACATGGTTCTCAAAAAACTACAAATGCCTGAAAACCAGCATGGAGAGTAGCTTAGAGAGATTATTCAATGCTTGGTGAAAAATTAACATTGCTCACAATAGTTTTAAAACATTCACACTCCATAAATTATAACTCACGTTACACGATTCAGCTGCAACAATTATAATTCATCGTAATCACAAATATTGCCTGATACAACTTTCACATGTTCTTGCATGTCTGGTTTTGCTGCCTTATTTAGAAGATACTTCTCTACACATTGCAAACACTTCAAATAACCTGGAAAATGCCTTGCCTTTACAGTTTCTGGCAAAACAAATGAGTTAATGGCCATAAATTATTTTAATGAAATTGTGGTATTCTCATCCAAATCCTTGTCAGCTTTCTGACCGACAGGAGACGGTGACTACCTGAAGGTTTCTCCAAACCTTCAATCACAAACTTCTAATCACATCTGAGTGAGTCCCACACACGGAGAACTCTATTCATAAATAACAAAAGTACCTCTAATAAGTAAAACATCATGGATGAAAGACAGTTGTGTCAGAGACACAGCTAGATTCACACAATAAATACAACGAAGGAGGCAACACAATCCTGCTACAGAATCACTGCCTGCTTTTTGGTGGGCATACGACTACAAAGAAAAAGTTCCAGCAGTTACATACTCTATTTCCTTGTGCACCAACATACAGGATTATATTGCCATTTAAGTTTATGACAAATGGATACCATTATGTTCTGAAGAAATAAAATTGAAATAAAAAGCAAATAAAGGCAAATATGTTGCATTACTGGATTATCTGCTCTATTCATTTCAAATAACATCTTCTCACGCTGCTGTTGTACACAGTAACCTTTATTTCAAAGTTGTTAAAACGTCACATTCCAGAGTTTCTTCCAGTTTTAGTGTCTTAAACCTTGCAACATTAACTTTAAATTCATTAATGAATCAGTTTTAAAGTTACGCTGTAAAATTAATACTTAATAGTTTACCTGTTGCAGGGTAGTTATATCTTAACCAGGGCTAAAGCTTTACACGATAAAATCACAGAGCTATTTACTTATGCATCACTTTAAATCATTTTAAATGGATTACAAAGAAAACTCATTTGTAGTTTTCAGCGAATTTCAAGATAACTTATATAATTTCTAGAATATAAAACATGTCTGGTGCAAAGCGAAGGACCCGAAGCAGAAATTAATCTGTCATAAAGCGTTGTATCTATGTATAATCCAGGCTTCAAAATAACAGAGTGTGTTTAAAGATTGATTTTGAGAATACAAAATACTGTTACGCATGGACCGAAATATGTAACACCTAAACATCTAAAGAACATCTAAAGAAAACACCTAAAATAACGTGCACAATAGATACACTAGTGCCTATTTCGTATTTAACTATCAAAAATAATATCCATTTCAACGTTTACTTATATCGAAGAACGTCAGGATTTTATGATCTCTAGCACCAACCACAAATCAGAGAACGTAGCAGAGACCCCGGGCTGATGCCTGAAGCCATTAAAGCCTCTGAGGACTAAATAACGGCCGAGGCACTCAGGACGCCGTGGAAGCGTCCTGCTTTGCTACGTTCCCGTGGTCTCCTTACTAACAGAAAGAGAAGTCAGGAGTGTGGAAAACGCAGGGCCGGACGCAACGTTCCGTGCGCTCAGCGTGTGGGAAAACCAGTCAACAGAGTCATCTGGATTCCACACGCCGCAGCCTCCATTGGCCTGTTGGGACTGTTGGGTTTCGTGTCGGAGCTTGGGAGAACTACCTCCACACAGTCTACTCCTGCTGATGCTCCCGACGCTGCCATTTCTGGCGCCCAAAAAGCTGCTGACTCCACGTTCTCCGCTCTCCGAGGCGATGGGCACTCTCCGTCTTCCAACGCTAAGATGAGAAAAATCAATTTCAATGCCCAAAAGACGGAACTGCTGCTGCAGAAGGCGTCTAAACACAACCAGAGCATTGACGGCACTGACGACTCGTGACGCTTCACCTAGTTCTGTGTCAAGGACCTAAAATGAAAAGCACCACAGAGACGAGAGCGCTGCCTACAGAAGCTGGAAACCAAGCTCTTTCATGATTCGGCTGTAATAAAAACACACGGACGCCCAATTTCAAGAGAAAATGTTTGCCTGCAAAACGTAAGGATTTTAAAACCACACTAATTAAAATACTGCCTTCCACACAGGATCCTAAATTCCTGTCGGCTGTGTTTATGGTGGAAATGGATCAGATCCCTAAAACTAACCCCCCAGTTCAGGAGCCAGTTATTAACCACCCTACAACTGGAAAGCTTTGCGCAACTGATTGTAGAGAAAGGTGAAATCTTCCCAGTTTTGACCTTCATTCATACACAAACTTCTTTCCCAGCGCAGCTTCCAAATGGTTGGGGAAGGGAATTCTACATTTCAGTTCAGCTCCACTTCTGCTTAACCGATTACATAAATAAACAGAACACAGAGAAAAATCTCATTAGCCAGTGCAAAGCTCCTGGCGATATCAAGACCTTATGAGTAAAATTTTTATCCTTTTGTTTTTTAAACACCACTTTTTCCTCTTTTTATTTTGTATCCACCTTCTGGATTCCTCTACGCTCCTGCCCAATAGCTGGCTTTGCATGGTTAAAAACAAGGTGAATGTATGTTTCTGCTTTCTGGACTATATGACGCGAAAGTCTGCCTTACCGGGAATCATAGAATCACAGAATCACTTGGGTTGGAAGAGACCTTCAAGATCATCGAGTCCAACCAGAAACCTACACTGCCAAAACCCCCCCTAACCCATGTCCCTCAGCACCACGTCTGCCCGGCTTTTAAATACCTCCAGGGACGGCGATTCCACCACCTCCCTGGGCAGCCTCTTCCAATGCCTGAGAACACTTTTGGGAAAGAAGTTTTTCCTAATATCCAACCTAAACCTCCCCTGGCACAACTTGAGGCCATTTCCTCTTGTCCTGTGGCTTGTTCCTTGGGAGAAGAGACTGACCCCACCTGGCTAGAACCTCCTTTCAGGGAGTTGTAGAGAGTGAGAAGGTCTCCCCTCAACCTTCTCTCCTCCAGGCTGAACAATCCCAACTCCCTCAGCCGTTCCTCATCAGCCTTGTTCTCCAGACCCCTCCCCAGCTCCGTTGCCCTTCTCTGGACACGCTCCAGCACCTCAATGTCTCTCCTACACTGCGGTGCCCAAAACTGAACCCAGCACTCGAGCTGCGGCCTCACCAGTGCTGAGCACAGGGGCACAGTCACTGCCCTGCTCCTGCTGGTCACACCGTTCCTGACACAGGCCAAAGATTTGGCCCGGCGCACAGATTTCCTTACGATCCGCCCCACAACCAGATACTCTTTGCAGACCCCCGTTTGTGGGTCCCTGCTCACTGCACCCAGGGAAGGCGCTGCTCGGAGCGGCAGAAGAGGCGGCTGCGGAGGAGCCCCCAGCAGGACCAGCAGCCCGTACCCCCCGCTCCCCCAGCAGAAGTGCCACCTCACATTTGGAAGTTTCTATTTCACGCTGTTTATCTCCAAAAAATCGGGAGGAATGCCATCCAGAAGAGACAAGAAAATACGTGCCCGCTTGCCGGATTAAATGGCCTTAACGAAACCACTGCCCCTTTTCCACAAAGCAATGTGTGTTTCTTAACCTCCAATCTATCTTAAAATGCTCCTTTTAACGGACAACTCGAACATACAAAAGTCACGTTTGCAAAATTTCGAAGTATATCTAATTAAAACCACTCAAAATACAACTAACAGCTAACATACAGCTGCTCTGGCAGTGAATTTCAGAATATCTAATTAAAAACATTCGAAATACAAGTAACAGCTAACATACAGCTGCTCTGGCAGTGAATTTCAGAATATCTAATTAAAAACATTCGAAATACAAGTAACAGCTAACATACAGCTGCTCTGGCAGTGAGTTTCGGAATTAATATTCCTTGAGGGAAGTATGAGCTTCGGGCCATGAGAGTCGCAGGGTAAATACAGCCCCCAGCAGCCGCTGAACCCGGCAGCCAAATTCACACCTAGTAAACTGTATTGGCTTGGATGAGATCCATGATTTTGCCATAAAATGTCTGCATTTGGACAAAGAAACAAAATGCATCAGTAACACAGATGACATAATGACAGTAAAAATCGCTCCATCTTCTGGGACTCATCGCCCTGTCGAACAATGATGACCCCGGGACCCATCGCGGGTATCGAAATCCAAACCCACCGCAAGTGAGCGAGACCAACGGTGTCATTCACTGCCCCCAAGGGCACCTCACTCTTCTGCTTCAAAGATCTGGTATTTGCTAAATAATGGATTTGACAACGTATATTCTGTTTCCAGCGCAATAAACCAGTGGAAAGTAAACACCTGATTTGTGAACGCCGCAGTAGTGATCAACTTAAACCTATTATTAAATTAATATAAAACGACTAGTACTGGGGATCTGGGTCTCCACCGTCTTGAAGACTGAGGAGAAACAGGCTCTGAGTTTCCCTCTGCTAAAAGTTGACTAAAAATAATCTGTGTTTCATCAGGATCTACAATATATTATTCAACTCTCCGAAGAATTCAGCACATGCTTTATACTTTTATGTACTAGTTTTGCATGGAACGAATGAACATAAATTAAAGACAGACCTAGTTTTAGCCTGCTAGACTGAAAATGCAGTTTTGGCCCCATTTTCCCATTTACTTTGCCAGAGAGCAGGAAGACCTAACTTAAGATGCTGCATAATTAACAGGGAAGAACCAAGTTCAAACGGTGTTAATGAATATATGATGACTACAAGTTAACTGAATCAGCTAACCCAAAAACCAAGAGTAAAAGAATTTTACTCTCAACCCAGGTTTCTCATTTAGCAGTCTTTTGATTCCTATTTCTACTGAAATATGGCCTAAAGACAGCGTGAACACATATCAAAATTGGGATTATTTCTAAAGGGAAAGCAAGAGAAATTAAAAGACAAGGATGAATTTGAGATGAAAAATGTCACAGCTCTGTAACTGTCCACACATTCCTTGAGGCAGAAGGATGGAAGAGGTCAGAGATGGCAAGGAGCGCTCCAGAAAATGAAAAAGCACGACAACCCCTGTTGTTGCACATGAAATATCTGAATATAGTGATAGTTATGCCCTCTCAGAAGAATGGTTGATTTCTTCGTAGGTGAAGAAATCGTCGTTTTAGTTGTAGAAGTATAGTTCTTGAGATCTGGAAGACCTCTACTGACAGGCTCTCCAAGAGAGCTGCTTTACCACACTATTAAGGAGGTGTTTGGCCAGAGGGAACATCACAAGCAGCTTCACCCCATCGGATACACACCGCAGGCTGCGGAACGGGGGCCGAAGAGGAGGCCAGTGTAAGACTTCTACCCAAGAGACAGAGCTTCAAAAGGGAAAAACCCGAGCAAGAGCAGGGCCACAACGCGATCTTCTCCTCCTTCACTTCTTGGAGAACCGGTCAAGGCAGGCAGAGAGATGACATTCCATTCCCAAGCATGGCAGATGTGTTGCACAGTCCAAGGACAGGAAGCGAGCTGGGACACGGAGCTTGTGAGCTTCAGCTGAACCAGTCCCCTGGGGACACTGGAATGGGAGAAGCATGGAAAAGCCGTACCTGCTAAAAAGATGGCTACAAGGCATAAATGGTGGGTATAACTGGTGAATATAATCCACCAATGTATTCCAATAGAAAACATGGATATTAATAGTTCTTAAAAGAACTCCCTGAGCAGCTGCAGGGAAATGTAATTGTGATAAAGAACCAGTGACCACTGTGATTTCTTCAGACCTATGTATTCTGTAGTTTTTCAAAAGTAATCAGCAATCATGTTTTACACGAGTAAGTATGTAAGCGGTTGAGAGTCATCACGTTTTGCGTGATTATTTTTCTTTTCCTGATTGCACCAACGATCTGCCTCGCAGTACAGGGAACTTCTCGAGGCGCGAGGGAAAGGGTAGCACGGGGTGAGCCTGCGCGCACCCGGAGCGCATCCCGGCTCAGGCGCCGGCTGCTTCCTGCCCTTCGGAGAACTTGTGGGGTGCTGCGAGACCACAGGTCACAGCGCAGCCCCTGCCCCTCCTGCGGGACGGGGGGGACACAACTGGCCGCTGCCCAAGGTCACAGCCCACAGCACCTGCAAATGCAGTGTCTACACCTCGACACGGCTCGGGACAGCGACAACTAAAAATATGATCCGACACGCGTTTAGTTCAGAGCCATCCATCCTTCATCCAGCAACCTACCGAGTGACAGGAAGACACTGTCCCCGAGCGCCAGCTTGAGCCGCTGCTCAGAGAGAAGGGAGCAGAGCGACACACGGCGCAGCGCGTCCAGACACCCGGGGGGACACGCGTTACCTGCAAGCCCGCGCTGCACCAGGGCTGCAGCTGAGAGACGTCCTCCGAGCAGCCTCCTCTTCCACCTCGGAAAAAGCAAAGGTCTCCGCTGGCGACGGAGGAAAAAACCCCATCCTGTTCTCAATGCATTCCAGCAGCCGTCTTCCCTCTATCCAATTCCTCCTGCAGTTCGAATTGCGTGCAGGCGTTTTTACTCTGGAGATTTGATGTCTTTCATCAAGCGAAATCAAAAGAATATTGGCTTAAGGTGCTCTGAGTATAACGACCAAGTTCCTTGCATACCATAAAACAACCGCGCCTGGGAAAGCAGAGCACGGAGCTAAGCCCAACCAAATTAGGGCTCATTAACACCAGTCAGAGCGAACTCTCCGCGCATGTAGCTCCCAGTTGTTCTGGGAGGAGCTGGGGGTTCTGATATAATGAAGAACAAAACGAGTGTGAGGTGGGCTAGGGTGATTCTCCACGGTTCTAAATGTTCTCTCCTCCCCTCGCTTGATGCCGTGAAGTCTTTATCTGAAATTTAATCCTGCAAGTCACGTATAAACTCTTCTGAAAAAATAAATCACTTTTGCACCTGCTAAAGGGAAGTTTTGAAGACAGAAATAAGTGATAAATGAATACAAAAATATTCATTTTTGCCTACACACAGGGCTCTAATTTCTGCTCTCTCTTCCCTTCGCCCATTTGACACGTTAAAACCCCACAGCACAAACGCCGCCTGCTGAGAGCCCCCAGCCGCAGTTTAGGGAATATCAGGGTTATCCCAGACGGCAGGAGCAGTACTGGGGTACGGTCACTGCGATACGCGGAATTCTAGCTCTGTCGTCTCCCAGAGTGTCCCTCACTGGAGATACGGCCCAAAAAATGCCACTGCTGCCTTCAGACAAAAATAATGAAGGCAATTTTCCAAGCAAGTTTGACCCACTCTGTATGCTGGAAAAGCATTCTTACAATAAGAAAACAATACAACACGGTTTTCCGCATCTTCTCTGAGCAGCAAATACAGTCAGTCTAAAAAGCCTAAAGGGAAGATACATACAACTACGTAGTAGTAGTTGCTTATGAAAATATTGGCAATATTCTAATAGTGTAGTGCCAAAGTCGTAAATCTTCTGCAATATGATTTATTAAACTCAGCCAGAGTCACTATTTGAAGAAAACAGGTCATCGTGAAGGATGAAAATATTTGTAATCTCCAAGTGTGGGAAACAGTTTACATCTCTATAATAGACTAGGAAGAAAGTGGAGCAGCATTCCAAAAAATAGCAGTCTAAAGCCAAGCGTTTAGACCTATATTTAGGTGCCTCTGGACAGATTCTCAGCTGATATAAATTGTCTGTTCCACTGGCTTCAACACACTCCAGACAACCTGCGATTTTTGCAAATCTACTTCCTAAAATGGGATTTTGGAAGTGGTAAGTATGTTAGGACTCTAAATGTTATTCAAGTCAATGGGACTCACTTTCTTAAGTCACAAGAATGCTTTTTACAACTCCGTGTTCAGGTTAATGGAAATAATAATCATCACTTTTATTCAGCAAATTTGATATCTGAAAAAGGTAACGGATGATGACGTTTTTGACATTTGAATATCTTTTCTGAAACTTTATTGGCTCATTCCTGCTCAGATGAAAGGGAAGAAAGACGCAAGGCCATATCTGCAGCCTTTGAACACTGCAAAAGCTGGGAAATATTTATACTTCTCTCAAAGAGTCAAAGCAAAGGGGTATTGAAATAGGGAACAAGCACAAAATAACCTTACCTGGCAGCTTCAAACAATATTTTGATAAACCACCCGAGATGCTTCTAACAGATATACGCCAGTTTTTACACTAAAATGATTATTTAAGAGGAATGTCAGCACTCAATACACACACCGTATCAATACAAGAAGTGATTCATCTGGATAATTCTGATTTCATTCTCAATTCAGAATAAAGTCTTAGCCACAGAAGGGCATAAGAGCTGTAACTCTACAGGTTTAGATACTTCCAGTTTGCAAACTTAATCTCTGCAAAACATCTACTATTATTTTACATGTATTCTGCCAAGGAAGAATCTAGTTTACGTCACTTCTTCTTGTTTTAAAAACAAATTACTATGTGCTTTCTATACAGTTTTTATGATGCTGCTTAGAAGCCTCGATCCTCTGAGTGTCCTTATAAACAGTCTCCCCACTTTTAAGCAATAACCAACGTAAATGAGTTACAAGTAATTTCAACAAATAGGTATTTATAAACATTACAACAAGAATGGGACAACCTCCACCACTTTGCCTTGTTTCTACCTGATTTCTTTGCTAGACATTTTGTAGTTGTTTGTAACTGGCACATTAATCTGGTGCAGATCTATATTTATTAATTCCACTAGTTTGTTAGTGGAATTAATAAAAAGTTTGACATTCCCGGTGCAGCATTTAATATTCTGGCTTATTTGTCAGGTGTGAAAGAATTATAATATTGCTAAGTGATTGGCCAGGGAATAAAAGAAATAACCCATGACTCATAAAATTTTTGATTTAATCAGTCTGTAAAATTAAATTAATTCATTAATTACCCAGGAAGCGGGGGAAAGGAACACGTATAGTCCCCACCACCACTTCATAGAGCTTCTAATTCCTACGGGTTTTGGGGAAAGGAAGAAATGGAAAGAATATTAGACAAAAATGTCGATTTTTCACATTCTGTTTACAGAAAAAAACAAAAGTACACTTGGAATTCAAAGGCAGAAAAAATTCCACTTTATGAAATTTTCTAAGACTAAATTCTTCCGGGTGAAAAATGGGATTCTCTGCCCCCCTCTGAGTTTTTGTTACAGTATATATTGAATTGTGAAGCTGCAACAGATACTTCATCAGATATGCACAGAAAGATTGTTTTCACACCTCCACTTGTTATCCAGAAGGAAAAACTTAATAGAGGCTTGTTTCCTTTTCTCTTTGATGT
Source organism: Chionis minor (assembly GCA_013398295.1). NCBI lineage: Eukaryota > Metazoa > Chordata > Aves > Charadriiformes > Chionidae > Chionis > Chionis minor. Next base: position 139,361 of record VZSF01002869.1, on the reverse strand, counting down.
ACTTTTCATGGAAAACTTTAGATGAGACTGACCTTCTGTGCTTTTGACTTATTGAGAAAAAATCTACCCATTGTACTTTATCAAGGAAGATATTCAAGCATTGATAGTAGTAAAACATTATACAAAACCAGGAAGGGTTTATTTTTCAAGGAATGTTTGAGAACCACTCTTTTGTGGAACTAGAATGCACAGAAGTATTGTTGTAATGTAAATAGTGGTGGTTAAACCCCAGAGATTCATTCCAACTCGAGACGTTTGCAGAAAAAAGCCAAACAGAAAATTACCAACATTCCATTCCATTGCCTACAACAGGTAAGTCTAAACAATGATTTTTCAAGTCGACCCTGAATTTTGACAGCAAACACACTTATTAGCAGCAATTCTCAGAAATAAGACTGTGTGGCTAAAACACACTGCCTGTATTTTCACGCAGTTATATTTTATTGCAGTCAAAGCCTAAAAATGTGCAGCCAAGAATAAAAAACATTGGTTTACATTTTAAGGCTGAAAACACATCAATATAAAATGGTTCATTTTAATAAAAGGAAAAAACCCAACCCTATCACCATCATCATCATCATCGTATCCATGAAGTGCTTTTATTCCTGACTCAAACCAGGAGTAAAATTACAGGTATTTAATATTTTGGCGATGCAGGAAGCTTTTACTACAACAACTGTAAACCAAGAGGACAGAGATAATTGGAAAATCAGTCTCTTTCAGAAATGTACTGATTTAAAGCAACAAAGAGCAACAGAAAACGCATGCAAACATCTTCAAAGGAATATCAAAGTGCTGATCAACACAAAGAATCTCACAACGTCGTTACATCATTTGTCACAAAAACTTACCAGTTCTGGTTGATTTCAGCCAGTTTACTTAATAACCACCCAAATTTGCCTTACGCAGATTTGATGGTGCGACACACCAACCACTTTGAACCGTCAGGACTGCGACACGTGCCATTTCAGTTTCATCTTTCCGCAATTTTCTGCTGGAAACTAGGAGTCTGTGCCAGGAAGAGGGCAGCCTGGCCAGGCAGGGAGCTGCCTGTGCATCCCGGAGTGTCCTGCCTGCCGGGACACCCGCAGCCAGCTCCTCCGGCACCTGTGGGACAGGGACAGGGACCAGCCCACCTCCACCGCTCTGCGCTGCGGAGCCCCATCCCCAAGCCAAAAGTGCTGCTCGTGCCTTTCGGCAAAACGCAGAGTGATGTTTTTCAGTCTTAAAAAAAAGGAAGGAAAAGGTCCTGATGACTCTGGTACTTTGGAAACTTCCCTTTCTTACCTCTCACGGCCAGTTTGTCCTACTTGTTGCTCTGCTGTCACACATGCCTGTCCCTCATCCAGCCAGAAGAAATAGCTCTCTTCCAACTTGCCTTCCTTGATTGTGTGTCTAGAGCCAAACACTAACATATCTCCCCTCAATTTCTCTTTTCTTCGATTATTAAGACTTTTTTTTTAGGGCCCTTCCATACAATACACTCAGCATTCATTATTTTTCCTATCCGATTAGGACCTTGTTTGGCTCTTCCTCATCCTCCTTTCACCTGGAGCTTTTCCAAATGAGGCCTCCCTCATTTTTTATGCAATGTCACAAACGCTTCTTTGTCTCCAGTGAAAATACTTTGACAAAGAACATTTAGCATTGTCATGGCTCTATTAGATCGATGACTCACAGACATTTTACATCCTACTAATACACTCACGTCTCTATTTTCCAACATGATTTTCGATTGAAGAACTCCTAATTTATAACATAAATTCCTATTAGTCCCTCGGTACACGACCTTGCACACTGTACTATTAAATTTCAGCCAGGTTTTAATTTCTCTCGTCTTCAGAATGACATAGTTCTTCCAATTCTAGAGGCAGCACTTGAGAACTTGATCTACAATTTTTACTCTTCGCAAAGCAAATTAATCCTGAGCAATAGCTGAAGACCAAGAGAAATCCTGTTTTTCCCTAACATTAGCTGCTGGGTACCCACGCCTTTGATTACATCTCCATTGTACATTATTTCCTGCCGGCACGGTATCGCAGAAAAACAATAGCTGTAATACCTACTGTCAAGAAAACCAAAGAAGAGAGGAGAAGCCACAGCTTCAGTTGGGAAACAGTGAGTCATTGGGATGAGTACAACAAATACAAGTATTTTCTCATCAATTACCAGCACCTACAGTTTCTCAGACACTGCTGACTCACCGTTTACAAACGCAGTTTCTCCAATTATTCAATTTTACAAACCTCTACTGAAGAAAATCCCACGACCCCCTGAAAAAGTGTTTTCCTCAGCCCAAACAACTTTAAGAGCAAAGATCATACTAACCGCTTAAAGTTACTTAAAGATTTTTGAAAATATATAGATAGGTTGCCTGGCTGCTTGGTGCAAGCATCATCATGGGTTTCCAGATTTCTCCCCGAGATACGAAATATTCTCAATTGCTCTCAGGAATTCAATGGGATGTTGGGATGTCCCAAAACATTCCATTTAGGAGTGGCAGGTCTGCTGACACTTGTTGCTATGAAGAGCAATGAATATTTATGAGAGAGCCTAATCCCAGAAAATATAAAATTCAACGCAAATTAAAGAGCTTCCATAGAAGTAGTAGCCAGACCAGGTGTAAGTATGACTGTTATATAAATTAAAAGCTTTTGTTGTTACGTTTGAAATATGCCCAGAACACGCCTTTCCCAGCTAAGCTGTAAATTTAGCAACCAGATTTGTTTGAAGAACTGGCGATTTACTTCAACTCCTGTAATAACTCTGGGCCGTGCTGAGACACCCGCAGACCCTCGGCATGCAAACAAGCAAGGTGAGGAACACCAGCGAGGGGAACCGTCTCAGAGCTTCGTGTACGTGCCACGGTTCCCAGAATGCTCGGCCAGAAAAAAAAAAAAAAAAAATCAGAAAAATTGGTAATTTAGATTTGAGGTTGGGTTAAACTGTGGACTAGCTAGGCTAGGCTATTTTTTAAGAGCAGAAAGTCAGACTGCACTTCTCCTAGAGCAGGCCAAGGAAGGCTCTCTGACCCCAGCAGTCACATCGCTCATGAGATGCCCGTCCTCAGCAGCCACCATAACCTGCACCTTGACCCTCGTGCCCCCCTGGCTTCCTTGAGCCCGCTACTCCGCACAATCTTTATAATAAAGATAAATAAACAATCTTTATATTAATTAAACCTTTTAAAGAAATTAAGTTACTTGCAATAAAATTTAATTTCGGAAGAAATGAACCCACCTTCTCTCCGAGCTCTGACACTCAGGCTATCCCCTCCCACCCACTGCTCCTTTTGGGATTTCTTTTTGCTAGGTGGGTTCCCAGTCTACGAAATGACTGACTACGGATACAGACGTATCGGGATGTGTATATAGCATATATATGTGTAGGTTCACGGAATCATAGAATCATGGAATGGTTTAGGTTGGAAGGGACCTTGCAGATCATCGAGTTCCAACCCCCACACGCACATATATTATATATCTATACGTGCCTGTCTACATAAATACACACACGTAAAATGCATATTTATATATAGCCTCTCCACACCTCTGCTTCCTGAACGTGCTGGTGTAATTACACTATAAGATATTTCAGCCTTTACCGATTCCCTCTTCTCTCCTAGGAGGGTTCTTCCATCAGCCTGAATATCCCAGTTCCTTTGAACACCAGCGCAATGGCATGGGTCTTTAATGGGGCTTTATTACTAATACACAAACCAAGTTATACTCAAACTCCCGGAAAACAGTCCAGATGGAGCAAAAATATAGTCTGTGCTAATGTGATGTCCGCCTAATATAACTGCCTTATCACTTACAAGGTTAAAAAAAAACCCAGGGAAAAAACCGCTAGCATGTAACCAGCCAACCTTCGGTAGAAAGGGAATAGCAGCATATCCGTTTCAATATTCTGGATTTGGAATCATAGAATCACTTGGGTTGGAAGAGACCTTCAAGATCATCGAGTCCAACCAGAAACCTACACTGCCAAAACCCCCCCTAACCCATGTCCCTCAGCACCACGTCTGCCCGGCTTTTAAATACCTCCAGGGACGGCGATTCCACCCCCTCCCTGGGCAGCCTCTTCCAATGCCTGAGAACCCTTTCGGTCAAGAAGTTTTTCCTCATATCCAACCTAAACCTCCCCTGGCACAACTGGAGGCCATTTCCTCTTGTCCTGTGGCTTGTTCCTTGGGAGAAGAGATTGACCCCACCTGGCTATAACCTCCTTTCAGGGAGTTGTGGAGAGTGAGAAGGTCTCCCCTCAACCTTCTCTTCTCCAGGCTGAACAATCCCAACTCCCTCAGCCGCTCCTCATCAGAATTGTTCTCCAGACCCCTCACCAGCTCCGTTGCCCTTCTCTGGACACGCTCCAGCACCCCAATGTCTCTCCGATTGATTTACATCCAATTTGAACACAAACTTCTGGTTTTCCGTCCTTTTGGGAGAATATCAGGCTATATTGGGAAAATCCACTGCCTAACAGCCCCTTTATCACAACTAAACATCCAGAAAACGGGCACCAGGCCCCAAACCGTGGCCCAAATTGAAGCAATTAAACCCAAAGGCCGCCCGCGGCGCGGAGCCGCTGCTGCTGCTGCGTGAGTTAAGGTTGACTCATCGCAATGTAGAAGTTGTTTCCTGCAGTGTAGGCAGCACAAACACGACTTCTGTGCTTGCATCCACGGTGAACTTCCACTCGACTAGTTTGAAGTAACTTTCCAGAAACAACTAATGGTTGGGAACAGTTTATTTCCTGCACCACTATCCGTTGACACCAGCAGAAGCGCTCAGTGCCCGAACCCTCGCGCATTCAGTAAAATCCACTTACCAAACCGGGGGAGAGCAGAGTGGGACTTTATATCGTTTACATAACCCCGCAAAGAAAGATATTAAATAGCGAGTGGGTGCATTAATCATAGAAATTAGCAAGTCACTGCCAGACCACCCCGCGGTTCTTACAGGAGGGCCCAATATTTGTCGCCGTTCATAAAGGGTGGCCTTATAATGAAGTACAGGCCTTGGAGTTCACGGCTCCGACACAAAAGGTATTTGGTAAAGGGCTTCAAAAACATCAACACAGACACTGGTAGCCTAATAATTATCTAACCACTAGGTAAAAAAGGCCTCATTGTGCAATCACGCAGGAAAACAGCACTCCAATTAGTTTATATCAGAGGTGAGACAAAGCCATGTCCGCCGAAGCTGTAATTAAGAGGGTGGGAAAGAGAGAAGAGGGTAACGGCGGCACGGAGGCCGTTCAGCTGGACGGGGATGGGACTACTGAGGTGACAGTGTGGCCACCGCGTCCACCACCCCACGTGCATATACACACCTGTGCGCACACACGCACTCACACACCTCGTAACACGCATCGGAAAACTCGCTAACTCCCGGTCCACCGTCATGGTGTTAAACCAGCCGATATATCTGGTGAGTATTTGTGCTCTCGCTAACGGCCTCCTCCCGGCTCTTCAACGTCGGGCCAGTGGCAGCCAGGGGGACAGGACAGGACGGTGGCGCCGGGACGTACACTGCAAACCCTCCTGCTGAGAGCCGGCACAGGCGCAGCACCTCCAGAACCCGCGTGTGTTAGTAAATCCCTTCCCTAACCCTGCGTACGTGCACATCCGTCTGTAGGTGTGTGTGTGCATCTCTCTATGGAGGTACGTAAATATACGTGCCTTCTGATAAGCTACTCAAAAGCGCAACTAACTTCAAGGTATTTCTCCTTATACACTTGGAAAAAAACTTCTTTTCTGCTTCACGAGACACAAGAGATGAGGACGTGCAGCTGTAACCGCAGGTTGTTACGGCGCTTGAACCCAGAGGTGCTGCCGCCTTCACCGACATCCCCCGCACAGCCCCCAGGGGCAACACTGATGGCCTCTGCCAAACAGGCGGCCCTTCTGCTGCTGAGGAAGAGGATGGCAAGGTGGAGGTGCTCACCGGGCTGCTGCAGAAGAGGATGCAAAGGTGGAGGTGCTCACCCGGCTGCTGCAGAAGAGGATGGAAAGGTGGAGGTGCTCACTGGGCTGCTGAGGAATGGGATAGAAAGGTGGAGGTGCTCACCAGGCTGCTGAGGAAGAGGATGCAAAGGTGGAGGTGCTCACCTGGCTGCTGAGGAAGAGGATGGAAAGGTGGAGGTGCTCACCCGGCTGCTGAGGAATGGGATGGAAAGGTGGAGGTGTGAGGAAGAGGATGGAAAGGTGGAGGTGCTCACCGGGCTGCTGAGGAAGAGGATGGAAAGGTGGAGGTGTGAGGAAGAGGAAGGAAAGGTGGAGGTGCTCACCGGGCGCATCCACCTGCTGGATTTTATGCTCCGGATGATTTGGGTTTGGTGCAGGTTTGCCTCGGGCCATCGACACATGCACTTAAATGCTCCAGGGGTGCTCTCCCAGCTGTCCCCGTCCCGGTGGAGCCGGGGTGGGAGCTGCGCTGGGCTCCCCAGCCCTTGGCTTCCTACACGCTCTGGGCACACGCCGAGGCCACTGCCCAGCGCTAAGGATGGGACAATTTTGGGACCCAGCTCAGGAGACCCGTGGGAGCCTCCAAGTTCGGTAGCTCCAGCGTTTCTTGGGATGGCTCTGGGCAGGGGTGGGGAAACAACCACAGCGCCCAGTCCTCCCATTGGGTGAGCCAGCGAAATCGCTGCCAGCAGAGGATCAAGACACTTAAAAGCAACACAAAACCACCTGTCAAAAGGACTCCAGAAAATCCGAAGCAAATATGGCAAAGAAGAAAATACAGGAGAATTAGAAGGCATCTAAAAGGATGAAAACATGTCCAAATTAGGAAAACCGAACAGAACGGTTACCTACAAAAGGCCAGAAAACATCTTCCGAGATATTTGAAAAAAGGCATAAAAAGCAATAATAAATCTTTCCTCAGCCCCCTCGGGAGCAGGAAGCCTGCCAGAGTCTATGGAAAAAGATACAAAAGGAACGCTCCGAAAAGAAGGAGGTCGGAGCAGAAAAACTAAATTGATTTTCTGTATTTGTATTCCGAGTTTGGGCAGGCTCCCACGCGGCAACGCTCACCCGCAGTTACGAGCTGAGGCAGCGCGCGCGGACGGCACACAAAACGTCTCACGCAATGCTCACGCCACAACGGCTTGGAAATCAGGCCAGGATAAGCCTGGGAAACCACAGCCCAGTGACTTTGATAACTGCACCCCACAAATGAAGAGAAACTCTTGAAATTCAGCATGGTTTTTGTGAGGAGCAGGGCTTACTCCACGTACTTCTGGAGTCTTTTGAAAGAGTCAAGAGTACGAAAGAGCTGGACCACCCTCTTTTCCAAGGTCTACCCTCATTTCCAAGAGATACGTGCAAAGGTCCCTCACTGAAAGTTCTTCACCTAAGCAGCTGTGTGAGCAGAGAGGGTCTTCACACGGATGAAAAAATGACAAAAGAATGGGAAAGACACCAATTTTAAAGGAGTGGGTGGAGGAGGAGGGGCTGCCAATGGGATGGGGCACACACTGGTCAGTTTATAAACGACACAGGAAAAGATGTTAAAGAAAAGAGGTTTATAGTCACCAGGTTACTCCGGTCCTGCCAGGCGAGAGCTTAGCACTGCCACAACCAGGGCTGACGGGCCCCTGGTGGCACCCGTGGGACTCCCCGGTCTCCTACTGCGGGTCCCCAAGTGGCTCCTCCTTTGGCAGCCTCCTCTTTCCCCGCATCTCCCCATCCAAGCTGAACTCCAGCATTATTCAGCAGGATAGATAACTGGGAATCACATCTCTCCACTCGGAGAAACGACTCGAACACAGGATAATTAAACACTGAAGCACCAACCGCCTCGTTCAAAAGCCATGGAAGCTAAGGGGAATCTGTCCACTGATATTAATTGCGTCGGTTTGGGTACAAAAAGATGGAAAACATCCCTGGCAACTGGAAAGCCTCACCCGGGGCTGCAAATACATATTCTGCAGGGTGGTGTTACAGAACAGAACGCTACGGGGCTACCCAGAGCCACAGCCTACAAAGCACCATCCCGAGTTACTACACATTGTACATTTTTATTCAGAGTAATTAAAATTATCTTAGTTGGTTCTTCAAGCCAAAAGACAACCCTGTCATCCAGGCGATAACATTGTGCCAAACGTTAAGAAACTTGGTCAGAATCTCACAAATGCTTTGAAACGTTTACCAGAAATTCAAGAGAGGAAAAAAAAAGCCAGGTTCTTCTATTTTATAACGGCCAGAGATTTCCAAATATTGCCAAATGCTCAAAAGATCCTGGAAACCTGTATCAATAATAAACTTTAATCAAAGCGCGTAAGTGAGAAATTACTGATTTTATGAAACAGTATTGCAAAGATTGAGTAAATATAGAAATATTTTCAGTTAGATAAAAATATGTGTAAGCCTACTAGTATTTTCTGCAGAGAAAGTACTGCTGGCAGAGAACAGGAACACCCGGCAACGTGTTTTTCACTTGAAGAGCAACGTAAGTCTCCAGCCCAGTATGACACAGCAAGACAGTGTTATTTCAATATTTGGCATGCTTGTCAGAAGAAATCAGCAGAATCTTCAAAGCCCTTTCTGAACAATGCTTCACTAATTTCCTATCGGGAAAGTGCCTGGGAATAGAGTGATATGTTTAGACGTGTTTTAGACGCTGTAAAATTACATCAACAAATTCAGCAAAGGGAAGCTCTCCTTTTTTTCTGCAAGATGCACTAAAGAGGGACGCTTTGGAGCTCTGTGCTCTGGTTCGAGAGCTACCTTTCAGTTAGTATTGACTTAAGCTGGTGTTTTTGTAAATAATTTTAGAACATTTTACATTCAGTTACTATGGATACGTTTTACAACAGGCTTGACTGTTGAGTTAGTATGAAACACAGCGAAATCAGAGCTACGGTAAACACAAAGCACATTTAATTCCTGTTTATGCCAAAATGCTAAACGCTTCCTTTAAAAATTCTTTATACGTATATTTTACAGCACAGAACAGACAAAAGAATATGATCTACATTTTGATAACGTCTTCTAAGTTGCGTGAAACATGGTGATAGTACTGAGCAGAAGTTACTTAAAACAGCCTTACAGCATATTTCATATCTATTTAAAAGCAAAATTACAATATTAAAATTATTTATTTGCCTTCCTTTTCATGTGCTTTCTCACATTAGAACTACCGGACAAACTACCAACGCCATCAGGTTATCTTATTCACGATATAGCCAATAAATTGTGGGACAAGAACGAACGCCTTCAAGTTTATATCTGAAAGACCCGCGGCACCCTTTTTGCAACTACATCGTAAAATACATTCTGATTTCTATTTCAGATGGTTCTATTGTAGACACAGTTTTCTTGTCGCGATTTTCCTTCTCCGATTGGTTGAGAAAATAAAATTTTCCCGTTTCCCTGTAAAGCCCAAACACCACCCTGGTCCTGCTCCAGCTCCTCCTGGCCCTGCGCTCACCCGTGGCCCCCCACCCTTAGCCCTTGCCTTCCCAGGCCCCCGTCGGAAGCAGGGAGACGCTGCTTTACACCAGCAGTTACTGCCTTTTTATTAAAAAAGGTCAAATGGACCCTAATTAGGAAGCAGGACGTATACCCTCTAAATCAGCACTCCCTAATGGGTGTTAACTCCACTTGTGCACCTTTTCTGCGTGCAGCGCAAACCCCTCTAGAGGATAAACGAAGCGCAGAAATGCAGAGACCCCCCATTTTGGTCCCAGTTGATGCAAAAATGACCTTGCCAGCTTTTTTCCTCTTACTTTATTTCATAATAGAGCTGTCCCTTTTATCTGTGGGTCTTAAGGAGAGCATTTGCATGAGCAGACCCTTTTATTTCCAGTTTGTCTCCGCAGCAAACAGCAAAGCCTCCCGCCATGGCGCAGAGCAGAGAACAAGCGTGCCTACCGGGAATGTTTCCCGTGGTTACAGGCATCAAAGAACTTCCCTCCTTGCGGAATCACACAGTGGGAAAAGTCACTCCCAGCCACCTTACCCAGCTTAGCCCTACTGAAAACAGAGGCTACGACGCTCAGGTGTGAACCTCCCAAGCACTTGCCAAACATGACAAAATTTGCTTTTTAAACACCATGTAACACAGAAAAATAAAATAAAATAATAAATTATTCGTAACAATGGCACACAACCCCAGGCTTGCTCCCACTGAATTCAGTAAAAAGTCTGTTACCTCCTTTAGTGGGATTTGAATTAGACCAGAAACATAAAAATATTCTGTTTGATCAAAATGATTCTGTTGTGGAATTCCGATTCTTCAATCCTAGCGCGCACACATCCGTTTATTCCAACAAGCACCTTCTGCATGCAAAGACTATGCAATTCCCTTCTCAAAGAGACATGTTTGAGAGGCAGTGAGGTAACAGGGATATAGATACGTGGCCGTTCACATGATAAAGACCTCAAAGGCTGCAAATCTGCTGTCCTGTACAGCTCTTATTTTTAAATGCAGATAAACACTTCTGTAGCACACTGAAACTTCCCCCCCCCCCAAAAAAAAAATATAACTCAGAACAGAGCAAATACAAAGTTTATACAAGAAAGTGTTTTCCACTGCTATACCAAACATTGCCTTCGACACAAAAAAAATAGCTTTCCTTGGGAAAAAGTGCTGTGGATAAAAGCCCAGAGGAAGCAGTGAAAATGTCACTATATCCCATTATAGGCAAAATGCCTGTGTAGGAGATTCGGATAAATCCACGCTTGCTAAAAAGGGTGCCCTTTTTACATGAGCTAAATAATACACGACTGAGTATTAGCAATGTTTCATAAATACGGTCTATCGCCACCGCGCCAAATCTCATTATGACAGGGACATATGACCCCCATTTCTAACAATCCCCAAATCCATGGATCTTTGCTCACTGGTTAAGATCCCTGTTGCAGAAAACAATTATATAATGCTGGTCTGAATATAAAACCACATTCCTTGCTTTATGCAGCTCAACTTCCTATATTTAGCACGGGAAACGTACACATTCATTTTCCCTTTCTTTCCTGTTTCCTTTTCAAAATACCATTTAACCGTTGGTCAAATTATAGCAACAAATTATAGCAACTTACTTTTTTGGTAAATAGCACCCAGAAACACTACCAAACTGACATCTCATCAATACTCTGACGACACAGGTTTCTAAAAAGTATTGTAAACCACCAAACACATTTCGCTTCTCTACAGAACGTATGGGGAGATTGTTCTACTGAGCTTCCATGGAGTACGTTTTCAAGACATCAGACTACTTCTTGATGAGGAAAACATTGCCACATAATCACTGACCAGGGTTATCTCATATGTTGTTTCCCAATTTTGTTTACATCTCGTATTTTAAAATGTCACATTATAGATTTTGGATATCGAGTCACGGTCAGCCCACGTACCCGTCTCCATCTTCCATTCGATGTTCACTTTTTTGCTAGGAACCTTCAGTAGAATTTCTTTAACCCATGGAAAAAAATAACTCTTAACAAAAATGACACCATTGCATTGCTAACAAGAAAAATATTTAGCAGTTTCAGAATTTCAGGTGAAAGAGACTTATGGAAATACTCAATCACTTACTTTGGTAGAGTTTTCAAGTGATTTTCTCTTAACTCCAAAATCCGCAATTTGACAAGTCTGCAAATATGACAGAAAACAATTAGTGCATTTAATGAATTAAGTTCAGGAATCCATAAGAATGAGTTGAAACTACTTATTTCAACAAAAAAAAAAAGAGTCTGCTTAATGCACAATAGTGAGATGCCCCGTTATTGCGGGGCTGAACATGCCACAAAATGTCTGGAGAGCAAATGGCTTCATGCCAGGACAGACAGCCTCAGAGAAGGACCTGTCTGTCCTCACCTGAACTCTTCCAAAAATCTTCGACAGAGACCAGGTTTTCACAGTAATTTGAAACTATTTTTATTAATTACTTAAAACAAGGCAAACACAGTTAAAGTCAATTTCTCTCAAACATTTCCAGATCTATTGAAGGATAAAAAGCAACGGCTATTTAGTTTGCAACTTTCTTTTGCATTTTTTGAGCGCTGAGTTCTACGAGTCCACCCAGGCTGACCCATACTACAGAACAGATCTCCACTGAACCGACTGTATTTTAAACAGAAGTAGGACGTGTGCTTAAGTGTTGGCATGAATTAGAACCTCCGCACAACGGGAATTCACAATTCCTTACCGTCGTGCAAATTCTACCTGGCAATATTATTTAAGCCACAGCAATAAATTTCATGAAGTAGGATCACGGGAAGGAAGGAGGATGCATCAGATAAAAGGTCAAAGAATCTAATGGATCAAAGTTCCAGAATTTGGGGCAGTATTGTCTAATTAACCATACTGTCTGGGAAGATAATTTGATAAACATGAAAGGATTTTGATTCATGTCACCCTTTTGCTGCTTCTTTAATATCCACTTATATTCAATGTGGGGAGGAAAAGGAAGAGGATACAAAATCAAAAGGAGGAACAAGGTCCGTTCGTCTCAAATTGTACAACTCCGCTCACAGAAAATCTGGAATATCAAACCAGCTGGATTTTGGAGGCACGCTCAAGGAGCATGCCTAGGATTGCTCAAGACCTATGTGAAACCGAGCAGTTCTGTATAACTAATTTGTAATTGTACCACTTCTAAACAGAGATGGCAGCCCAGAGACACACGGCTGAAGCTTTTAGGCTGATAATAGTTCCTAAATGTGAAGAAAGTTCACTGAAGAACTTTACGGTGAGCTACAACGATTTCGTTAACACTGCTTTTTATATTACTCCGTTTCTACAGCCCAGATCCTTTAGCGCCACAAGTGTAAACACACCTCTGTGAGAAAAGTTTAAAAAAAAAAAATACAACCAAGCTTTAAATAGCTGTGTCCAGCCACCATCATTCTTCTCTTTCATGGAACCTCATGCTCCTCTATAAAACTATGATTTTATCTTTTTCCTACCAAATAAAGGTTAGCGGCTAGTAAAAAAAAAAAGAGCAATGTCCGTATGCTAATGTGGGAAGTTTCGGAAACATGACAAGGAGCAGAATAATAATAACGGAATAACAACCACAGCTGGAACTAACATCATTTCATTTAGACAAAATATGCATTTGTAAAAGGGGAAAAAAAAAAAAAGTTAGTGCTTTCTGCTAAAAAATTTATCATACCAGACATTTCCTTAAGCGACAAAGACTATTAGAGCAAGTATCAGCAAGGCTTTAGAACAGCATAACAAATATAAACACTGCGCATCTGATAAATTGCAGGGTAATTCATGTATTTATTTTTCCCCTGACATTTGTACACGTCGGATTCCAAACTGCAGAAGCAGGCTGTCTTAGGTTTTACTCCGATATTCCAAACGCTCACCAAATGCAAACAATGGCAATTTTTCCTTCCTCTTTTTTCCAACTAGGACTTTCTAAAAGGTATTCCAGCGCGAAGCCCAGACCCGTCCCTGGGTCGGTGAGGGGCCCATCAGGCAAACGCTGAGAAAGCAGCACACTCTGTTTCTCAGTGCCTGAGAAATGTCATTTCCAACACCAATTCTGTCACCTCAGTATTAATTTTGGAGTGCTGAGTTGATGCTGCCAGCTGAACACTAAAACACACATACGGATAGCTGGATGGAGCAAGAAAAAATATAATACTAGGTGAATTCTGTACCGGCATATATTTTCTCTGTTTTTTGGTCTTCCGAGCTGGTTTGCCCACCCGGACAGAGGGCAGAAGGGCTGGCCATTTCCTCACCAGCATAACGAGATGTGATAACCTCGGCATTTCCACCAGACCCGCGCAGTGTAAGGATCCGCCAGCTTCTACTGCCCTCTTAAACAGCCGTGGCAAATTGGGTTAACTTCAATTTCCCCCCCTCCGCCTCTGCTTTGTCTTTATCCAACACTTCTTGGCTCAGTTCCCGCTGCATTTATTTTTACTCTCATTCTACGTTCCTCCTGCTCTGCTGTTTTATGAATCTTCTGTCTTCTCCTTGCTTTCACGTTTTTCCTTCGGTTACTCCGCCACGCTCAGTCATTCCTTTCTTCTTTTCTGACTCACAGCACTTTTTCTTTCTGTTCATTTTTCAGCAGGCATGGACCACATTGTTATTTTCTGCCCTTGCCACAATTTAATGACACATTTGATCAAGGACAGGCTGCTCCTTCGATTTCTATTTTTCTATTTCTTCCCACCTTTTCCCTAAACCACCAAACTGCACCGCTTCATCGTAAAATTCTTGCTGACATAACATTCTCTCTAACAACAATCATTCATCAAAACAGGGCTGGAAAGCCCAAAATCTCTCTGCTTTTCTGTTTTGCTTTGTTTTGGTTTTAAAAAGAATACAGCATTAAAATGGTCCCTTGAAGCCTAGACTGGTTTAATGTGAAAGAGCAAATGTGCTTTGATGACTAATTCTTACCTTCCAAAGTTAGCTGGAAGAAACTCCAAAAAGGCATCATTTAGATAGAGCTGGGTCAAATTTAGAAGTTGCGTGAAGCCATCTGGCAGCCTAAAAAAACAGTTAAAGCTTAATGCTCGCACCAAAGTTGCTATGGAAATAATAACAATGTATATTTAGAAAGAGAAAGATTACTTTCTCTCTCACCTTCTTTTTCCACCCCTGTTCTCAGGAACTTCTTACTTGTCATAGACAACGGTTTTGCCTGCTCTCCTCTTTTCCGCATTGCTATAACCCCACGAAATTCAAATGACTGGCACGTTCAAGTTACATCAGCTTTTTCTCCCTTCCCAGAGGAGCGTTTTAAGCTCTTTCTTAGCTTCTTTCTATCTCTTTTTCTTTTTCTTTTTTTTTAGCAGAAATAATAAAATTTCATCCTTTTATCTCCTTCGCTCCGTTTTATACACCATGGGATTACAACACAGATTTTTTTTTTTTGGTTACTATTATTGCAAGCTTTTGGAAGGAGTAACGGTTGCCAAAGTCCCAACCAAGGATGGGATGAGGATGCCCAGGCCCCTGTGTTTAAAAGGTTTTTGGTATGGGCTGCTCTGCCAACATGCTCTTTGCTAGGTGGAAAGACACCACAGCTGTTCCATAGCACACAGAACTTTTCATAGAGACATCAACATTGCATTTCAAACAATTAAAAAGAAATTTAGATAAACCCTGCCAATGAATTTCACACAACGCCTTTAAATTTTAGTTCACTTGGTGTAAATTTTCTGCACTTCCAGTACGCAAACGCGAGCTGCTGATACTCACTTGGAGACTGGATTCACACTGGCTTCAATAATTGTTAAACACTTACAACATTTAATATTTTCTGGAAAATCTTGAATTCCTGAAAAAATATTGAAAGAATTATTATACACATGTAAAAAAAACTTTTTAACATGCCTTATTCATTTAAAGTTCATTTGGCATTTTCAGCGCGGACTTAAGCTATAACAGGAAGAATACATATATTCTAGCATTATAGTCTAAAAGATGATACTTAAGCACTAAATAAATACATCAGAACAGGCAATATGCCTTGTACTAAAGCTATTATGCTAATGCTCGATTTACATAATCTTCTAGACTTAAATAGTGACATCATTTGTACTGATATTTCTGCCTTTCATTTCTTTCCGAACTGCTGATGTTCTCCTTTGCCTCCCTCTCTTCTCAGGAGAACACACACATAATCCCCAGCCTTTAAACCGATAAAAATTTTTTGCAAAACTTTCAAGAGTGCCTAAGCCTCATTTTCAAAACAATTTCAGACATGCAAAGGTTTATGGCACAGAAATATGTA
Organism: Chionis minor; assembly: GCA_013398295.1. Taxonomy (NCBI): domain Eukaryota; kingdom Metazoa; phylum Chordata; class Aves; order Charadriiformes; family Chionidae; genus Chionis; species Chionis minor. The sequence goes on along the minus strand of VZSF01002869.1, from coordinate 123,641 downwards.
AATGAGTAATTTGGGAATGCACATCAGCAAATTAGTCACCGGCTATATGAATCCTGGTAATTGTTTACTGCAGCCTTATATGCTTAAATACATTCCACAAGAGCCCAGTAAGTACTAAGCCACTTTGGAAAGTGGAATGGTTCATAATCCACTGCAAAATGGGTCTCCTACTCCTATTTCTAATGTGTATCGGTCACCAGCCGTCACGGGATACTGTGCTAAAGCAACCTCTATTTTTTTATTTTTATTTTTTTTTTCCCAGAAAAGTGACTGAGGTAGCAATCTACCCGCACTGCTCAAAGGTGCCAGACAGGAAAATACAATACACAAGCTAGAAAAAGAGCAAGTTTTCTAAAACACAGGTTTGCTAATCGTTAGGAATTAAAACCGCATGACTGTTCACATTCATTACAATTCTTTAAAAGACTTATACTTTTGATCTCTTACCATTTTTACTGATATCAAGTTCTTTGAGATTAACTAAGCTAGCAATAGTGGTTGGCAGACTTGAGAGGTCATTGTCTGGTATACTCAGTTTGCGTAAAGCTTGACAGTTGAACAGTTGCTGTAACATAAAAAGATACTTTACAGCCTTTCAGGGAAAAAGACCAGCGTAGGATCATTATTTACACACAAAAGCAACAAATACCCCCAAACCACATTTGCTACAGAAGAATTCAATCAGCAAAAAAGACTTTGCAAAGCCCTTATTTGCGAAGACAGGCTGCTCAGCAGCATCAACCCAGCTTATACGCAGTTGACAAGGACAACCGCAACAGTGGATTGGTAGCAGGAATGTTCAAATAGAGCTTTCTGTCAAAAACTACATACTCGTTGCCATCGACATTTTGCAGGTGCGTTTTGCATGTGTGTCATATCAACTGAAATTTTTTTGTGGCTGGCGGTAAATGAAAATATTTTATTTTAGGATTTAATTCCATGAGATACTTCAGAGCATTTTGACTGCGTGCAGAAGAAATTTGGCATCTTCAAGCAACAAAATGCTTTGACACCATCAAAATGACGCATTCCTGCAGTAGTTTCCCCCTCCCCCAGTGCAGGACTTGATTCTAATTTTTAATTCAAATTTTATAAAAGGTCAGAATTTCCACTGCGAAACCAATCCTCCTTTCCACCTGAAGTCACCAATAAATCCTGCTGAAAGCACCTATTGAACATGGCTGCTTTCCTCAAGAAATACCACTATCTCACACGACACCTTACACACGTAAAAATTCCTGAAACAAGGATACTAAGAGCAGGCAGCCACGAAAAGTGAGTTCCCACTCAGGTACGCTGCACTGCAAGGTCAGAGGGGCCGCAGATGAAGAACGAGCAGGTGAATTTTTTAGGTAGAGCAGTTTATAGGTTCTTCAAGCCCAGCCAGCAGGTACAAGAGGAGAAGGCGCCATCGTTGCTTGGCGTATTTATTGCCGTGCTCCACATTCCCCAGCGGCAGTTCTGCGGGAAATGGCCGGGGAAGAGGGACAGGAAGGGGGAAGCCCGGCTGCCCGTCGTGGTGGCACTGACCCTGCTCGGCGTCCCCTGCCCGGCGTCACGGCAGCTGGGCTCCCACCCCAGCACCAACCACCCCTGCGCCCCCATCCCGCTTCCCGCTACCCACTGGCTGGAAAACCAGGGCTTTTTCCGAGAGTTTAAAAAGTTACCCAACCCTGTAGGACTTTCTGCAAATGTCAATTCACCAAACGGCACCAGAAAGTTCAGGAGAGCTACTTCTTCTCTTTGCGGGCATCTCAAAAGCGTTCTTCAAATATTAGCGCTACGTTTACAACGCATTTAGTCCCTCTTTCAGACTTCTGTATCAGAATAAAGTCTATGCGCTCATCTGCGGGCTGTTTGAGAATGCGTAATAACTCGGCTGCCTAGATGGGAAACTCAACCAAATATTCAGGAAGGAGAAACTTAACACACAAATGGTGTGCAAATCCCAGCCTGGTACTTCACTTCGACGACATTGAACGTCAGTTTGAAAACTGCGTTCTTCTGCCATAGCTTTCCATCACAATCCTTCAGAAAAAAATCCTGCTTTTTCTTCAAGACAATCTGTTCTCAGAAAACTGCAAGGGAAGGACGTGAATAAAAAAACGCTCAGGACGAGAAGCCCCCACCACAGTCACTGCCAACCGGCACCAAACACGAAAGGGCCTTTTCACCAAAAGACGCTTTTCAAAATGCCTTTGTATTGGCAGTTTGGCTTTTCGGATTTCCTCTCCCACGAAACGTACGTGTTAATTCTCAAGACGGCAGAGGAGCCCCGTCCCCAGCGCTCTCCAGCGGAGGCCAACGGGAGGCAGAGCAACACGGAGAACGAGGACCATCGCCAATTCCCAAGCCAATTTATAGGAGCGGCCAGAACATTTACTGTAGCCCCTGGAAGCCAAACAGGCTCACACATTTCTGCTTGCAGACGACGTTAATAAAGGGAAGTGTCTCTCCAGAGAACCAGGAATTCCTTTGCAATGCATCTCAGAGCACCTACTTTTTCTCATTTTTGAGGAAGCACATCATTTTGGACAAGACTGGAAAATAACGTCATTAATAGGCTCTGGGGTTTGCTCTTGAAATTTCTAGCCACATTAATGCGTGAGAACCGCTGTAGTCCATAGTCACATTCAGCATATGGAGCCTGCAGAATTTTGGTACGTATACAAACTATACCACGCCATTCTACCTGGAAAATTAAATTCCCAGTGCATGTTCCCAGCCATTCCCCTGGAGAATTCTTCTGTTAAAAGCCAAGGAAGTCTTGGAACTTAAAGTTCTGACAAGATCAGAACAGATACAAGGCTTTTGAACTGGTGAATGAAAGAGTGTAATAAAAAATATTCCCTCCGGAGTAATTTTATCACGCACTGTTGTATCAGAAATAATATGAGAGGGTGAATACAGGTACATAGGCCCAAAATTGCCCAGGTTTTTTTTACCCACTGGAGCTTCAAAAGATGTCTTTTTCAATTTCTAGTGCTTTATGGCCTCGCCGGCACGATCTTGATGTAATCATCGTACTGTATCTCCATATACTACTTTTATTGCTTTCAGACTGGAAAGCGCGCGGTGCTAATAGCGCCGCGATCGGAGTTACAACCAGGGGCCGTTATTCTGCGTATCTCCAGTTCTTGCCTACGCAGCAACGGAGACTGTTGGCTGCCAGGGTCGTTACAGTGCAATACGACATTTCTGCTCCTTACGTTCTCGAGGCGTAACTGGGAAATAGATTGGTTAACATATCGGGGGAATCTGCTGTCAGGATGACAAAGAAATAACACTTTCTAGCTTTGCAGAACAGAACGATGACTTCTTACCAGCAGATTTAGATAAAAAGGATTCAATGCCTTTAATGGAAACTATAACTTATAGAGGAAATGCAATGCAAAAGCAAAATATAGTTAATTTATAATACCTATCCATCTATGTGAGCTGTACCATAGTGATTACCTCAACACCCTTTCTGTACTGGCTGTATTGTCTGTTCTCAGCGAGACAACGAAGCGTAAGCTCTAGCCTCTAACATCGGTACCATATTTCACCGGTAGTTATTTTGCCAACACCTGACGTGGCGAAACACAGTAGTGGCTATTTCTAGAACTTGTTGTTAGAGACAGACTAATTTTTTCCTAAGGCATTAACAAGTAAACTGATTTTGTCCATTACAAATTAGTCCAGATTTTACTTTCTCTTTATAATGGAAAGCTGCTGGGCAGAATTTTCATCTCATTAATTTTTTTTCTGGAGACCGATTGCCAGTCACTCCACCTTCATCAGAATCAATATGCTTTTTTATTAGTCATTCAGTCATTTGAATCATACAAATAGGGACGTACTTGCAGCAGCAGCTGATGAAAATAAAGTCGAAGGCAAATAAAATAAAAGACTTGGCTAGATTTAGGGGAAAAGAGAGAATAAGAATTATATAACAATCCTGTAAATCCTTAAAAGAAAAATATTAGAAATTAGGAACCAGAAATCCATTTCTAATGAAGACAGCAGAAAAAAACCCCCAAACATTAAAAAAGAGCTTAATTATGATACCTAAAATGTAAGGTCAAAATTAAAAAACGAGCAGGCAGAAGGAGTTTAATACATCAGTTTAATGCAAAATAATTTATTGGTTTCTAGAGTATCATGTAAAAGTAGGAGTAACTAAGGTAGATAAGGACTTAACAGAGCTTTTACCTGTGCTGTTTTCATTAAAATATTAAAAATGATCAAGCGTTCTGATGATAGAAAATTTCAAAAGGATATTGTAACTTCAGAGGCACGTAATATTTGGTAAATAAAAGAAAACTGACAAAACAAATTTCCTCTGGAGGAAGTTATTTGGATCCACATTTACCAAGAGAGGAAAGTTCTGTCCACGGTAGGTCATAATGTGTAATGCAAAAGTTAATGTTAAGTAATATAGTGCCATTTGAAGAAAAAAGTGGCATTTTCTCTCCCAGAATATTAGTTCAATAGTGAAAAAGGCTTAGAGACATGCAGCAAAAAATATTCAAGGCAGAAAATTTGATAAAGAAATTATTTGGACTTCTTAATTTATGGTAACAATCACTAAAGGCTTAAGACAAAAAATTATGAATGCTATAAAGGAAGTAAATTAACACTGCCATTAATCTTCTGTGATACAAGGCCAAGACTATGTTAAACGATGCATTTACACTTACGACCAGTTAAAAGGATTTCTTCAATACACAGTATTTGCTTCAAAATATTATTTATAACAAAGAAAAATGAGAAAAAAAGAGCTGCAAAAAAATAGAGTCGTATAGATTTAAATTTCTCAAAGGTATATATTTATCTGCTGGTTTGTTTCACAAATAACAAATACAAAATCGCTCATACCACAACCCAAGGCAAAGCTTTCATGCGCACGCGCATTTCAGTTATGACTGACACTACCAAACTATCACCCCCATCCCAATTTCACCAGTTTGGACCCCTTGCCTTCGGCCCCCAGTTTTTCTGTATAGATTCACGGCATATCGTTCCTGGTCTATGCCCTGATATATTTGTCTTCCATTACGCGCTGCAATTTGGTTTGAATCCCACGGTGATGCACACTTTCAAGAGACCCAAAACGAATATACCAAAAATCCCCAGTTAATTAGGCACTTTATATATTCTTCAGTATGATTCTTCAGTAGCATAATGAAAATATACAAGGTTAACAATGTCTTATTATTAAAAGAGAAATAATCCTGAAGGTATTCATTAGCGGTAAAATGGCCTCCGCCACAACCCATTTCATATTTGTGGGGATAGAAAAAAATACCTGTTTTTCTGCTGTCCCTTCTAGTAGCAGGAGAGATAAGGCAGTTCTCTATATCATTTTTCTGTGGCACCTAAAAACTTGTAGCTACCCTGCCTTACCACCTGTGCAGAATTTCTTCATGGGGTGAGCAATCTTAAGCCATGAACCATCATATCCGAATAAAGGAACTCCACGTAACGGCAAAAGTATGTTTTCTACATTTGTCAGTAGAACTTACATAAAGTCTCTATGCAGTGTAAGAAACAAATATGTCGAGAGATGATGAAGAATGGATTACAGTGGAGCAATGTTTAATTAAAGACTTGTAAGCATCTTTCATTATTGTTGAGAAAAATTCAATTAAGGAATGGATTACATTACTGCATGCTTCATTACGTAGCTAGCACCTACAATTAATTGGTTTTTCCACTACCTTGCCCTCTTTTGTTTCCAGAACACTTAAGTTACAGTAAATTTTAATTCCTTATAGTAAACATTAATCAACAGAGGAAGAGATTTAAAGGTTCTATGAAAGGAGTTTCACGCGGGAAAGGTAACTCAAGGAATCTCATGGCAGGACCTCATTTGGGGTTATAAAAACCCTGGTCACCGGCGCTTCTCGCACGAGGAGAAACGGCTTCTCCTGACAAAAAGCTTGCTGGAAAAGCAGCGCTAGACAGGATCCAAATGCACAATCACCTACCCCATATATTAGCGTACTCCGGTCAAGTATCGAAAGCCATATTGATTACTGGTCGTGCAAGAAGTGCTTCTTTTGACCAACTATTCTTTTCCCAACTTAAAGCCTTCACGGGCTGCCCCCGCTCCTGCGCTCTGCAGCACGGAGAAGTCGGTGGCCCACCTCCTCCCCAGGCAGCCCCATCTGCAAGAAGGGGGGGCTCAGCATTCGGGCTCTTCCGAAAGGGCAAAAAAAAGCTTTGTAAAAACGTAATCTTTTCTCTCGAGTCAACAGCCATGACTCTTCCCACAGCAAGCGGGTCTCCCGGTCAAGAGCAAGCCCCGTGTCAGAGCCGAAGCACATGCTGAAGACACATTTAAGAACACAACTTTGACACCCACATGACAGGCAGAACACCCATTACCTTAGGTAGCTCTTCAATTTGATTGGCATCTAGGTAAAGCTCCTCTAACGTCCGTTCAAAGTTAAAAACCTCCTTTGGCACCTGCTGTAGGCCACAGTGAGAGTAATCTAACACCGAGACGATTTCTTCTTCGCCACGAAAACACCGGCAGGGCACCAAGCGGCCGATAATTTTCCTTTTGGTTGTCATCTCCAAACAGCATACTGAAGGAAAAGGGGAAAAAACAGTTTTCTGAAACTATCAACATTTGGAGGACTCTTTCTGTAGAATTATTATCAAGATTACAGTCTATTAAACACAGTTTTTCCCCGAGGGATACCTGTAGTCTGCATTCTGCATTTCTTACTCTACCTTTGTACACAACAGGAAAAAGTGAGGTTTGCCAGCGCAATCACAGAGAGCAATCTCAGCACGTCACCTGCTCCCCTGCGCCGGGACAGAAGCAAACATGCCACGACCATCCACAACCGCTGCTTTCGTTAAAGACGAAAATTAGGCGTGTGAATCCTACAGGTATGAACGTGTCCATCAGACAAAGCACAGAGAGACACCTTTTGTACTCGGTGTTTTGGTCCCTTGCCTGGTTTGGACTGTGAGTCACTGCAGTGAGTCACTCCGCTCCGATCCTCCCTGACAAATGCCCTGCTGTATCATACCCCAGTTTTCCGAAAAACAACAGAGTTCCTTCGCTTTCCACAGTTCCTGCTGGAGTACATTCACTGTCTCTTCCACCATGTGAATAAAGAAAAGGATATGTAAACTTAATGGGCTACAAACCTAGAGCACCAGTAACCCACAACCAGTTTGTTTACCTCTCATTCCTGCTTCTCTTGTATTGCCTTAGTCTGTTGAAAATTCAGATACGGGACTTGGCAGAAATGCCATTGATTTTTCTGCAGTAAAATAAACAGCTGGGAAATTTTACCCAGCCTGTTCCCTGACTGCTTCCACGCTGGGTGCCAGGTTCTGCAGACCTTCCTTTCACACACCGCTCCAGCGCATCTAACTCACACCACTAACAAGTTACACAATTGTGTCTTACTCTTTTTCAGCGGCATAAAAATACTTCAACTCACTACTCTTGAAGTGAGAGAATACTCAACAATCAGATTTTATATATGTCAAGCAGTCTCTAAATCTGGAATAGATACTGACATTTCTAGACGTTATTTTAAGGTGATTATAGATAAATCAGACAAAGCCAAGAGGGGCTAAGCCTTCACCTCCCATTTTCTAAACAACTTGCAAGCTTTTGAGTTGTTACATTTATGAAAAATACGCATGAAATTAGTCCAAGTAAAGCAAAATATAGCTCATCAGGATCCTTTTCCACATAACGCCAATGAAAAAGCAACGGTGTATTCATGCAAAATACCAGTGGAGATAATTCATATTGCTTAAGCCATTACTTATCCGAAACGTAAGATTAAAAAAAAATAATTTAATTGGTCAGATAATGCTCCATTGGTGGATCTCTGACTTTTTTTGTCATGTAATACAGTGATATTTTGGAGGTAAACAAAATACTCAAATGTTTTATTTCCTTGTTTAAATTTTATTAGCACCTAGTCTGCTCTGGTAACCCCAACGCACCGAGCAGAGGAATACTGTCAGAGCAAACACTGATTTTTCACGTTCTCAAGAAGACGGAGACGCTGACATGAACAAGAGTCAACCCAGAGAGCAGCTGGTCATTCCTTTGGCAGTGCCAGTGACAGCCTTTCTGGTGGCTGATTTTGGCTTAAGAGTAAAGCCTAAAACAGAGGAAAGGGTAGAGCAGTTTTGTAACTCAGCTCGACCAGGTGCCAAGTTTGTGGGCACAACATAAAAGTCACATCTTAATTACAGTCAGCTGATGCACTGAAAACATCTGCATAATATGGGGTATATAAACTTCTGAAAATGTAAAAATAGAACACTTATAGGCATGAAAAAAAAGAAGAAATCCATTTACGTGCTAATACATGACAAAATCTAAAAGCTTTATTTCAGTTCAATGGTATAGTCCCACTGCAGAACACAAACAGCCACGCAGCTGGAATTCAAGGATGCCACACGCCACCCAGATTTACTCTATGAACTTTGATTTTAAATGTTCTTCATTTAAATTCCTCACACAGGAATGCTAGATCCCCTGTCAGATTTTATACGCAACACTGTAGCTGGACCTGGGTTCTTGATTGGCACTCAAAATTTCCTGGGATAACGAAATGTTTATTCTAACACTGCCCCTAATTTTCCTCTGGAAATAATGCTACTCCCTTTGCAGCTTCAAGTCTGCCGGCCAATTCCAGAAGCATTTGGGAGGAAATGACTTTTATTGCTCTCTCAACTTCAAAAGATTTTGCATTTATCACTCTATATTTAAGGCAGGAAAAGTCCCAAAGCTCTGCTCCAAAGCAAGTCCAGTAGGAGAACGGCCCAGGACACACCAGGAGTGTTCTCTCCCAGTTCTCTCCCAGATCAGGGTTTTTTCTGACTGCTGTTATCTGCTCTCTCCAAATCTTTTCCACCGTATCTGCCCCCACCACCACAGCACAGCACACGCCAGCAGCTCGGCTGCTCACGGAAAGTCTGTGTTCGGATGCTGGAAGCGGCTTTGGCCATGGCTACTTGCCACTAGTCAACCTTGCCCCGTGCTCTGCCTGACTTCTGGATCAGCTGCAGCAACTGCCGACCTCAGCAAACCTTCCCACTGGGAAGCAGCAAGGAAAAGAGGCAGAGCAAGGACAACAGGGAAAGCTGCCAGCGTCGGCTGGGCTGCGGAAGGGGCCATGGGGGAAGGACGGGAAGCACAGGGCGGCAGGATGGGAAGCTCATGACAGCAGGACGGGAAGCACGCGGCAGCAGGATGGGAAGCACACAGAGGCAGGATGGGAAGCACGCGGCGGCAGGACGGGAAGCACGCGGCGGCAGGACGGGAAGCACGCGGAGGCAGGATGGGAAGCACGCGGCGGCAGGACGGGAAGCACGCGGCGGCAGGACGGGAAGCACGCGGCGGCAGGACGGGAAGCACGCAGAGGCAGGCAGCCTCCAGCCATGCTCCCCAGCTGCAGCAGCCTGCCCTGTCCCTGCCCACCCCAGGAGCCCCCAGAAGGTGACAGGGGGATGTCCCTGCTGGGAATGAGCCAGCTGAGGGACCCAGCCCCGGGCAGGCAGCAGGAACGCCGTGCCACCACCCAGCCACCGTGCCCGGCCGGCACCGCCAGAGGCAGGGTGCAGCACAGCCACCCGCACCGACCCACGCACCACCTCGGCTTCCACAACTCTTCCCAACTGGCTCATTTGAGCGTGCGAGACCAAAACAGATGAAAACTGCAGAAACGTTGGTCACGGAACACGTACTTCACCAGGAAAATGAAATCAGCTATTAAGCTGCCCAGCCTCTTTGTATTCAAGCAGAGGAAGCGGCATTTGCAACTGCGTATTTCAAACTTTGACACAATAAAAATAAGTGCCCTTGGACTATCAAATTATTTGTAGCTTTTCGAGCCATTTGAAGATAATGAACAATTGAACAGTGACACGTACGTCGAAAACTACTCAGAAAAACATCCTTCCCATAGGCATTGCAAAGCACTTAGCGTTGCATTATTCTCTTCTACTGTAGGCACACACAGAAACCAAACCCCACGTTTCATTTTAATAGAAACCAGAACCATAACAGTACGATGGAACAGCTAGAGAGTGTACAAATAGTGAAGCCATAGAACTGTACTAAAAATAGTAATTGCAACAGCAAAAACATTTTTTAAAAGTTTTCCTTTTGCTCACATCAACAAAAGGTTTCCATTATTGCAGTTCATAAAAATACCTGTACTTTCTTAGTGAATAGAAAATGGTTTTTAAAATTAGAGAGAAAAAAATGCTGATGATAAACAAATCTTTTTTAAAAGAATTAAAATTTAATTACTTTGGCTTCCTCAAAAAGTATGATAAGACTTGACTGTCATGATAAATTAGGTTGGTGGGATTAACTGGTTGTCTATTGGAACTGTCCTCTTCAGGAAAAAACCCTAAACCAAACCAGAATGTGATTTGGATAGGTGAGCAATCTATACTTAAGAAAAGATCAATACTGGAATAAGAAAGGTACTTAAATGTGAATTACGGTGCATTGCTAAGATTTTGTGAGAAAAATTAGTGTGTGAAGTATCTCCACTACAGAAACTGCTGCTTATAAACATCTGCTGGAAGAACGGCCATGGGAAAGTATGAATTTAAATGTATTTTGATAAGAAATGGGTTCGCAGGCGCCCATAGCCTGCTCCATTATTTACCCTTTGTAATTAAAAAGAAAACAAAAATGCTGAAAAAACCTGCGAAAAAAAAATCCCCTGGGATTTATATTGTTCTTTGCAATTATTTCAGAAAGCACCAGTACAGAATTAAAGGAGCTGTGGTACAACTGAAAGGAGTAAAATTTCATGCCCTGTGGACTAATGGTAATTAAACTCTTTATTAATTTCAGTATTATGAATTCCTACCCTGGACTAATTCCAACTTTGGTAATTACACTTTTCTTACCTACATTTTATTCCTTCCTAATTTTCATGAAGCTTTTCTTTTGTTCTGATGGTTACTTACTGTAAGAGGATTGCTACTTGACAACCTTGGAAACAAAATTTAAGTCAAATAGAGTCAACAGGAAGGCAACCTCTCAAATTTGGGAGGCAGAGTCACCATACACGTAGCCACCTCATAAAATTCCTTAATTCCTGTAAGCGACACACAAAGTCTTCCTACTTCCTCAGAGAAACACCAGTGCTTAGTACTTTTCCCCATTTAAACACTGAAAGAAATATATTTCTCCACGGCTGAGTATTAGCAGTTATTGCTCACCGTATGCCAACGTGCAATCCATTAGTCTATATACTCTGGAAGACTCATAGAACAGTCAAAAATCAAGGAATTTCAGGTTGTCTATTCAGTCTCACATGTAAGAACATGAAATTTTCAAAATTCAACAAACAACACACAGAAATGCTGAGCAACTTGGCCAGCTATGAAGACTGTCCTGCAAAGGCAGTGGGAACAGGTGGATTTTTTTTGAATGCAACAAAACTAGGACGAAACGTACGTGGTTTTTTTTGCAATTCTGATTAGGGAAATTTAATAACATCTTAACTAATAAGCAATTCAAGTGCATTCGTAACAAACTGTAATGTACCCTTTTTCAACAATTCAGAAAACCAAATGAAACCCACGTTTTTTCCCCCACAAAAGCCTAAAAATGTTACGACCTGTTTTCTGAACGCTTTTTAAAAACTATATTCTTTCTTGAATTAGATTAGAGAAGCTATGAAAAGAAGCCTAAATATAAACTGCTATTTATGTTTCATGCAAGCATCTCATTATCATTATCTGCAGTTTATTCTCTTATAAAGAAAATCCTTAATCTAAGAAAAACAGTAGTTTTACAGAAATTAATTACAATAAAATCTAATCTCTTCTCAATTAATGGGTCCTTTGTGCAGTAAAATCACTAATCCCCGTTTCTCAGCAATCTCAAGAGAAGATGTTCTCCTCACCTACTTAAAAGACAGAGGCAGAGAAAATTGCTGTATGGCTCACAAAACTCTGATTTAAAGATGGAACAAAATAGCTCCACAGATTTCAAAACTTCAAGTATCTTGAAAGAATAGCAGAGGTAGCAATTTTTTTTTCAAAAGACGAGATAGAGGAATTTACTTTTTCATCTCAGAAGCTTTTTCCTCTGCAATGGTCCTCCCCATCATCAAACACAGCCATTTTCCTTTTTCCCCTCACAAAGTAATTAAAAATCTGCTGTAAGAAAACACAACTAAAAATGCTGTATCTCTCTGAATGTATTTTTTATCTAATCAGTTTAGTTTTATCCTAAAATGTGCAAAGTATTATCATCAATGCGCTTTACATTTCCATTAACTGTTAAAAAACCCAGTCAGAACAAGCAGCAATTACTGGGCAAGCAGTTTGAAGCAGCTGCAACTTAAAACTAGTTTTAAGTTGCCTTTGGAATCCACTCCATTTCTTGTTGATCGTGTGTTTAAAATAAGAATTCTCAAATACCATAATTGAGGGATCTGACTGCAATTCCGAAGTCGACTCTATTGATCATCTTGGACCTGCAGAACTTCAAATATTTATACACATGCTAAAAAGACCCCACCAAAAACCCAAAAAACCAAAAAAGCCGGGTAGAAAGCACCGGTAACACGATGAAAGAGATAGAGATTTGCCCTGACAAAGAAATGCTGGGTGTAATTTTCCAGCATATTCTGCTGAAAGAACAATCTGAGTGACGAGAGATGAGAAGTGACGGTGACACCGACACGGCACATGTTCATTCCCCTGCCCGGCCAGGACGGAGGTTCCCGGCGCAGCCCGGATCCTGCTCTCCCACCACAGGAATGCTGAGTGTTAACGTGCCACGGAGCTGCCGCCCCCTGCGTACGTCTTCTACAAAGCCTTAAAAGTCTTCACTAAACCCAAGTAATTTTAAATCATCGCAGGCCATTTTGGTTCTTAGAAGCAGACAATACTTTTCTGACGTCTTTTTCTAAAGTTCTCTTAATCTATTGTGATCACACAGGCTCAAGATGCTTCTTCCTTCCTCAAGTTTTTTTTTTTAAATCATCTTAATAAATTGCAAATTTCATCAGTCCCTAACCCCATGGCTCCTACGTACCTTCAGCCTCACCTACTTCTGTCTGTCCTATCCCCCTGTCCTACCTTCTTTCTTGAAGAAAAGAGGTAGCTAAAACACTGCTGCAAAAAAATCCAGAATTTGCCTCTGTAGAGTTGGTAGTATAAATCAGCTTTTCATAGAATCATAGACTCATAGAATCACTTGGGTTGGAAGAGACCTTCAAGATCGAGTCCAACCATAACCGTACACTGCCAAAACCCCCCCTAACCCATGTCCCTCAGCACCACGTCTGCCCGGCTTTTAAATACCTCCAGGGACGGCGATTCCACCACCTCCCTGGGCAGCCTGTGCCAATGCCTGAGAACCCTTTCCCTAAAGAAGTTTTTCCTCATATCCAACCTAAACCTCCCCTGGCACAACTTGAGGCCATTTCCTCTTGTCCTTCATTTTCAGTTTCCACTATAGACTAATTATGGATTTAGTTTTCCTACCAAACAAGTTTTTGATGTAGTAACACTTCATTTAAGCATTCTTATCTTGGTTCCCCGCTGCACCGCCATAGCCGTGGCCTGAGCCGGGATTCACACAGGAGGAAAAGCAGGAGGCAGGAAGCACGGCAGGACCAGCCTGATGAGGTATCAAACACAAATTCCCTCCTGCTCTTGAAATTTCATTCAGAAAACTGCAAGAAATTGCAAAGTTTAAGTGCTCTGTTAGTGCCAGAAAGTTACCGAGAAATCCTAAACATAAAGACCTTAAAGGTCTGAATGAGAATATTACAAGGCTGAAATGAGTAATAACGGTAACATTCGCCAGAGGGCCCAGAAAATATTAATTATATTCAAAGCAGCAGACAATCCACTTCACTGATTTCTTTGTCATACATCACAGATAAGTGATGATTTTTCTGTTCCCTTTTTCTTTCTCTGATTATCAGCATAATCAACAACATTAATATGCTAATATGTTGGCTCTTTGCAGCGCGTTATACTATCAAGCTTAGAAATCACAAATATATCAATCACTAAAGCAATCACAGCTTCCATCATCCCTTTCTATTTCTCCCAGAGGCCGTTCGCTGCCCCGGAACGCGGGAAGCAGCTCCTGGTGAGCTCCTGGCAGCGCCCCCCGTCCCGCCGGGGCTCTCGGAAGCGGACACCCTCCACGGCCGCGACCCAGAAAACGCTTGTGCTGTGGAACAGAAGCCTCTTCTGCGGCGTTCGGCGTGATTTGTGATTCTCCAAGCACTGAAGGTACGGAAAGGATCCCTCCTCTGACCCTAGGAAGGCTTTGGGAATTTTCCAGTTCATTCCAATAGGCCAGAATTTGTTACCTTTTCTCCGCCGAAACAGGCTGGATAACAGGGACTACGCATGGGAAACGGAACAAAGCTGAGCATATTTAACAAATTAAACAAAAACCCAACCACAAAACAACCCTCAAATTTCCTTCAGCCAAAACCCTCTTCCTCACTGACACCCTCCTAGCACTGGCCAGACATCCACTTTTGTTTTCCTCCTTCCTTTTAATTAATTATGTGTGCTGTTTGGATGATTTACATTGTGCCTGTTTTCAGTCTGGGTCACTGCTGTAATTAGGGAACTTCAAAGCTCTCAGAGTCATCTTAATTTTCGGTACAACTTTTCAACTAGAAACCCGGCACTACTAATAATTTAGATTTATTATTTTGAAATGCAAAAAGATTCTGTCTGCACATACAAGCTGTGCCTTCTTCATCCAGCCTTCCGTGTTTAAATACGCCGCTCGCCTTTCTGTTCGCGGGCAGCATCTCAGCGGTGTCTTGTATGAAACTCTGTGAGTTTTTACTCATTTTTTTCTTCGCTTAGTCAAATGTATAACTCTTAATACCTTCATTTTGTATTTTTTGTTCCAGTCAAGAGTTTTTTGCCTACGCCCATAAATACCATTCTTGTGACAGGAGAATTACGGTTACATAAGCCCTCGCATCGGTACTGACTGCTATTTTTCATACTCTCGTAATTCTCCAATTCAGGAGAAGTTCTGATGAAATGTAATCTCCTCATTCTTCGCCTGCAAATCAGCATTCCTCTTTTGTAAAACTATGCCCCCCTATAAAATTTGCTTTTTTCCCTCTGAAGGTATCCAAATGGGAAGGTGTGTTAACGCCTTTGCAGAAGACATGATAATACTTTGTTGGAAACAAATACACAGCTTTGCTCAGCCACCTCTAGAAAAAATTACCTTAAATGGGAAGAGAGGCAAGGAAGGACTAGAACAAATCTGAAGAGCGTGTGGTGGCAGGAGGCAGCCATCCCACTCCCGGGGCAGCCAGGGGCGGGGGACACGGCCGGCCACAGCTCAGGGCACCTCTCCCTGCTGACCCCGCGCTGGGGCTCGACTGCTCCTCTCCCCCACTGCCGAGCCTGGGGGTTCCTCCAGTGACGCACAGCCCACACGCCAGTCCTGGTCATGGAACCATTAAATCACACAGGTTGGAAGGGACCTTCAAGATGACGGGGTTCAACCATCGACCCAACCCACCTCTACCCCGTGTCCCTCAGCACCACGTCTGAGGGCTGGGAAACACCTCCAGGGATGGCGACTCCACCACGGCCCTGGGCAGCCTCTGCCAGCGCTTCACAACCCTTTTCCTGAAGAAATTTCTCCTGATATCCAATCTAAACCTGCCCTGGTGCAACTTGAAATCATTTCCCCTGGTCTCATTGCCTGTTCCTTGGCAAAAGAGCCCAACACCCCCCGGCTACCCCCTCCTCTCAGGCAGTTGCAGAGAGCGAGAAGGTCTCCCCTCAGCCTCCTCTTCTCCAGGCGGAACAACCCCAGGTCCCTCAGCCGCTCCTCAGGAGACTTGTGCTCCAGACCCCTCACCAGCTCCCTTACATGCTCCAGCCCCTCCATGTCTTTCTTGGCGTGAGGGATCCAAAACTGGACACAGGATTCGAGGTGGGGCCTCACCAGTGCCCATTACAGGGGGACCATCACTGCCCCAGTCCTGCTGGCCACACCATGGCTGACACAGGCCAGGATGCTGGTGGCCACCTTGGCCACCTGGGCACACGCTGGCTCGTGTTCAGCCTCCCTTGTGGAAGGTCACCGTGCTCTCCCCGTACACCCCAGCGAAGGAGGCCACGGCTGCCGGAGGAGGATGCTCACTCAAGAACGAGTGTGCTTGAACTGGCCTTGAAGGGTGGAGACTAGAAAGTTTTTGAGAGCCAAAGCAGCGAGCCTTCCTCCAGCTTGCCTGCAGTGAGACTACGGGGTGAAAAGCTCCAGGTACCTCTGAGACAAGATGAATTAATTTCTGACTGTTCCTGTCTGTACGACACCTGCATGGCAGGGCAGTGTGTGACGCGGATGTCTGGTGAACGGGATGGGACTTCACAGTGGTGGAGTCCTGGCCACGTATGTTTTCATCCATCCATCCATCCATCCATCCATCCAGTGGTGGGAAGGCAGGGCAGGGAATGTGGTTGAACAGGTCGGTGACGTCCTCCGCAGCCAAGGCCTGGCTGGCCAGCCATCCTCCCCGTCACCCTCAGAAACATCCACCAGCCTTGTGTCACGGTGCCCTTCTGAAAACAGGAGGAGACCTCAAACCCATCTTTGCTCTTAGTTACTATGAGCTGCTAAAGAGAAACCAAAGGAAACCCTACGGGTGATTCTTTTTCCAACATTTCTGCTAAAGTAAATACAGTCGTGGACCCAAAGGATCTTTCCACGTAGGGAAAGAAAAAAGCAAGAAAAAGGAAAAAAAAAAAATTTGTAAATTTTTTGCAAGGTTCTGATTAGCGTATTTTAAAAAGGAAAAAGTGCACTGCTTGGTTTGACCAGATCTCTTTCCTCCTTACCTCACTTTCTCCATTGAAAGTCATTTTATATATATATATATATATTCTTTTTTTTTTTAAGTTACAATTGTACATATCCTGTTTAGAAACAAGAAGCATATTCTCCGGAAATGTCACACCTGAGCCAGGTAAAAGAATCAGTCACGTTGCTTTTATGTTCTAACTGGCAATTCAAATTTAGGAATCTAAATATTCAGTTTGTGTAAGCCATTTCTAATAGTTTTCATTAATCTTCCTGGAAAGATTAAGAAACTATGGTTCTAAAGATGAAGTCACAAGAGCAGAATTATTGGAATGCTTCCAAAGGGGAATTTGTCTTATCAAAAAGAGGGGTGTGAAATATTATCTGAATTGTTTTCTTGCACAGAAATACCGTGATAACCAGCATATCTTACCCAGAAATGGCGTTTAATGCATGATAATTGAATTCTCTTCATTATATTTCCGTTATAATATTCTGCATTCAAGTTCACATTTAGATTTTGCTAATCCTAAAATAAAATAGCCAAGCATGAATATCAGATTTCAACTTTACCTTTTGTCTCCCGAGAATATTAATGACAGGAGTTTTCTCCATCTTTGCTACAAGATCTGGGCTGTCACTCATGACTTGACCATCATGAGATCTGGGAAATTTGCAAAAACAGTAAAGTAAAATTTAAGACAAAATTATTTCTGCAAAGTATCGGTCAGTTTTGAATTACCAGACCTTTAATGCTGCCTCTGTGACAGAGGACCCAATCTTTCCCTTTTCTGATAAGATATTAATTGATTTCAATTAAAGTTTACTATTGGTCTTACCTTGAAATTCCTAAGAGATTTTCTGAGTAAATGGGGTTTTTTTTCAGATGATCTTAATCATAAATGATGATGACTCCGAGAACAAAGACAGTTTAGTGACAGCCAAAACAGTTGTTGGGTTGGTTTGATTTTTTGGGGTTTTTTTTTGAATCTGGATCCCATTCTTCCTAAACACAGATTTTGCATAACCTTAAGGAAAACTTCAGTTTTCTTCTTTTTATACAAGGACTGAGAGAATTTCAGTATTTGTTGCATATTAGTAGCACACTGAAAATTAATAATTATGCTCTTAATTGCTAGAAATTATAATCAGTTTGATGGCCCACCCTGCAGACAATGAAGTAGGAGGGAATCCCAATAAACCCAGATGAGAAATTGCCGCCTTTGGAAAGCGTGCTTTGTTGAAACCGGGAAATTTACATTTAAACTCAGATCTTTGATGTGTTTCGGCTTTTACTTGAAGTGATCCTTTAGTTTAAAAGATTATCTGGTATGAATTTTCGTATGAAATATGCTTTATTGCTGCCCATATGACGGCTAGAACTGCTATCCAAAGGAAGAGCACAGAAAACGTAACTTACCTGCTAAATACATCAACTAAACAAAGTGGTATTTAAATATGAGCTATATAACTTTGGTTAAGTCTGGGTTTCTTCCTCGCGGAGGAACAGGATCATACAGAATACCCAATTACTTCCCAGCGGTTTACATCCCAATCCGTCTGCATTATTCCTGACATTAATCAGCTTAGCAGGAGCTTACTACGGGAAAACTGGACGCGTTTTGCTGAGTTTGCAGAATGAAAGTTCCAGAGCTAATAATGTGCAACTACAAACTGCAGCTAGAAAAGAAAGTTTTAATTAAAAGTGACAACTGTGACTCGCAAGGAAAGCTGATCTTCTGGAAGAACCCAGGCAGAGACGCGCTGGGACAAGGGACCTTCCTCCTCCTCCCTGTCACCGCCACCTTGCTCAGCACGTGCCCGATGCCGTCACGCTGCAGGAGGTATTACTCCAGGCCAAAATGGAAGGAGATTAAGTTTGTCATAACATCTATTTGTTTAGACACCTGTATTTCCAAAACACTGTTAACGTTTGAAATACATGTAACAAACTGCCTGGAAAATGCACCTTGCTTGCTCACTGTGGGAAAAGTTCACATCCAGTCGCAAACCTTTTTCAAAAGCCTTTTCCTTTTTGAAAAATAGAGATTCCTTTAATCATTAAAAAAACAAAAATGCAGTTCTGATTCCACCTGAGTGTTTTTGCCAACTTTCTCCACCACTCAAACTCTACCTCGAGACAGTTTCTACCCCTTAGGCTCACCACTCCTGTGAACATTCCTACTATTCCTCCTATTTTTCACGCCGTCCAGCCTAGCCCACAGCCCGCAGGGCTACGTCTGCGCTTCAGGATGGAGACTGTGTCCCAGTTCCACGCCAGAAGGAAATCTGCTCGTGCACCACTCCACTCCTCAGCTCTGGCTTCTTTGCTTGCATCAAAGAAAACCAGGCCACCAGCTCAGCACGGCTCCGCAGACAGCTCTGGGCAGCCCCCTTCCTTCTTGTGGTGCTCCCAGCCACCTCCTCTTGGCCTTTCATCAAACTGGTCCTCTTGGAACAGCCCTGTAACAGGCACTTTTTTTCCCTATCACCCTCCACGTTATTGCCAGGTAGAGTCCATCCAAAGCCTTTTTTGATCCCCGCTTGTCTTCTTCACCATGCTCCGCTTGTACAGCACGTGTTTTGACTTCACCTGGCCATCACCTACTTCAACTCCTCCACTTCCCACGCGGCCGAAGTGTCAGAAGTGCTGCTCACTCTGACCTCTGGTGCTCCCCTTTTCTCGACATCCCCTGGCACCCTCCTACATTTTGCATAACCTGTTCCCCAGCAGTCATCTATCTTTTTTAGCCTCTTCTGGTCTTCCAACCATCCACCAGCAATAACTTCGCATCGTCCCCGTTCTTTCCGTCCTTCCTGATCTTAACATAGTTCACTCGCATCTAAAAACTTCCCCCTCCTGCTTACTCTGCCTTCTATCTATAGAAGACCTTAAATTTCACCAAGAAAATTATAAAACCTGTTACTGTCCATCAGCTCTTCTGTTATTCTGCCGTCCTTCCTGGCTACGGATTTTTCCAGTGCTCCCCGTTTGCTTCACCATACCCACGAGTGCCATGCACCCGCGCTGTACCACGCTTGCATGTATGCTCATAAATCGGATTATCAAAATGCAAAACCTGTATCTGTACACCAAGATGTCAGCACAAATGACGTCTTAAAAATGTTATTCCCACAAGTATCCATGAAAATTGGTTGCCTGAATGAGAGAATACAATTTTACATCTAAACAGACATTTATCTCTATAAATACCTCACTACCCATGAATACCTGAGTACATCTCCTCTCCATTTCAATGCATATGGTAGCTGCTACATCTCTCTCTTGCATAATTTAGCCAGAATCAGGTAATAAAATCTGCATTTTCCCTTTTCCCCTCAACACCAACTAGCCCCATCGCAAGCCTCGAGCTGTGAAGTATTAAGCACGGAGACACCCTTGATTAAAACCCTCCAGAATCAGGGAGGGTTGCATATTTCACCTTCAGAGTTTAAAACATATTTATACTACAAAAAGTTCATTTCATTTCAGTAAAGACTGTATTATATAACGGAAGAACCACGAATCTTTTATATGAATTCACAGGAAAGATCGGCACAGAACATTCTCTTTCTGTCCAACCACACTGACTTCTCCTCAAAATCCTGCAAGGTTCAAATTCCATGGCAGGGGGCGATCTTGGAAAACTACTCCAAAGGCACGTGTAACCAGAAATAGCATGAGAGAAGAAAAAACACAGCTCAACGCAGAAATTATATATGACTCTTGGAAAAAGTTAATTATGCCACGGCAAATGTCCCTGTTTCTTCACAGGTTTTTCTAAACACATACAAAATATATTGAAACTTGGAGCGGACACCACTAGTAACGGGAAGAGGGAGACTGCCAACGTTCTGGTTGTCTACGCAGCCGTCAGAGATCACAATAAGGATCTTTTTGTTAACATTATCATCATATAACGCAGGACTGGTAAATGGTTTCTTAAAATTTGATTTCACTTCCCTAAGGAAATTTGTGGGTGGCGTATTCTCACCTTCTTGCAAGTAGCCCAGTTTTTTTAGACTGAGATGCATTTTGCCGTTTTCTCCGTTTGTGGTTTTGCCAGGGTCAGTTGCCCCATCAGCTTGAGATGAAGTCGGAGCAGCCGCACCGGCAGGAATGAAACCATCCTCTTCCACTGGGGAGGGGGGACCTTTCTCTGCCCACACTGCCGTCACCAGCCGGCCAGCCCAGCCCACGGTGCCCACAGAACCGCCACCGGCTGTCAGCCACCTCTTGGGAAAGGCTGGGAGTAACTCCCAGTGGTGCCAGAAATGGCAGATTTAGGGGCAGCTTTAGGACAACTCCTCTGTTTTCCAAGAAAATAACTGTGCCAGGCGGCCTTGCCTTCATAAATCTGAAAAAAGCCCTACCAGACCTCTTTTTACTCCAAATGTTCTCAAAGAACAAGAAACAAGACCCTTGATTGCCTGACTCAAACCCAGCTCTTTTTTTTAGCATTAAATATAAATAAATAAATAAATAGGTAAATAGATAAATTCAACACTGGCTGTAAACTCCATCTCAAAGTTCAGGGAGTCTGATCAGCTTAGATCAGTCGCTCTCAAAATGCTGAAGGCAATGATCAGTCGAATATTTTAGACACTGAAACACCTCAAAAGTGAGGTTTACTACGCAGTAGGGACAGTAACAAATATGTTTAGGGGCATTATGGAAAAAGAAAAAGATGTCTATTTGGTTTGTTCCATCCTCCTATATAGCCACTATCATCAATCCTGGCGGCAATAAGGCATGCTGTGCTTTAAGGGGCTCGTGTTTACCCAACAGCACTGAAAAACAGAAAAAGAAAGGCAGGCTGCAAAACACCGCTTCCATGGTTGTGGGAAAGGCGTAAGCTGTTCGTATATATTCTCTGCTGGTTCATTTTCTAGCTCGTGTCAATCCTCTCTACTCTGTCAACGTTTAAATCAATAGCGCTCGGCCCTTTTCTGATCGTTTTTCGCAGAATACGTAACTCTCGCTCCCAGCACAGCCCCTGCTGGATGAGAATTTCCATCCTCGCAAAATTCAGGCGCCAGCGATGCTCCCGGAGACACCCCGCTAACACCAACAAGCAAATTCGCCTCGTCTCATCTTTGGCCACGTGGAAGCCCAGGGTCTCTGCAAGTCAGTCCTTTAGGCTCCTTCTTGGTCAGCAGCCCAAGGAAGCCACCTTAGTGCACCAATTTATTCCACCCCAAGGGAGGGATTTGAAATGGATGGGATGAATAACCCAGGCCACTCAAAAAAAGGGCATTGGAAACGGTCTTTCTAAAGGTTTCCATCAGCAGAGGGCTCTAGAGCTACGTTCTCTTAATTATCCAGTTCCCTCCCATGATTAATCTGTCCCAGTTTTTTTTAGTCAATTAACATGCTGTTCTTATGGTACAAATGTTCTCTAAAAAAATTCTCACAGCTGAGCTGTCAAACACTGAAATTCAGTACATTGGAATGTCAGGTTTTTAACAAAGTCCTGGAGTTTGTAAAGTATAATCAGAACTTTAATGCCCAATTATGCAATCTGAGCAATGACTTTCTGCGGAGAATTTTATCACTTCCATTGTAAACTGGGATCATCAACCAGAACTGTACCAAATTGTTCCACTCAAGAAATACAAGGGCTTGATTCTTGATGGAGGGGTTCATCAGATCATCAGGAATTGCAGGTGTGGATATAACAGCTCTGGAAGATTCAAGCACTCTGGCACATTCTTGCCATTCAGCAACAATGATTTTCTTTGGGTTTTGGTTTTTTGGGTTGTTTTTGGGTTTGGTTTTTTTTCAGTATTTCTCTAAATGTCTCTTGCTCCTGCCTGCTTTTGTCTGGTGGTCATAACTGTTCGCTCTTACAAAACGTAAGGTCTTTCCTCGTCTCAGCTCATTTACTTCAGCAGATGTTCTTCAAGGGCGAAGACACCTCCCCTGAGCAAGCGCAACGAATGCCAAATGTCCAATGTAATTTCTCACAGCCTGAAACAAGATTTAAAAAACGTGGACAAAGAACTAAGCAGTCTTTCCCATCTGCCTGAATCCCAGCTACGCCCTAATATTCATGCTAATATCTGTAAAGGTGATAAAATATGCTCCTTATCCCATTTTAAAATGTTCAGGTTAATTCTTACAGCAACCATCAAGAACAGAATTTTGTCTGCCTCAGAATATGACGCTCAAGCAGATGCATTTTATAAAGATTTAACTAGTTTTTCTGAGCTGCATCAATGTAATATTTGATACATCTTTTTCCGTAATCAAACTGAATAATCCCTATCTTGTCATTCTTACAGCGTAAGCAAAAGAATCAAGGATTTTCCTGAAGGTTTTATAAATTTCTCGAGCTTATAATTTCACCGGTTTACTTCAAATTGAATTATTCCAGCAACATTTCTACTGATAAACATGAAAATCATGTGTTGATTAATTTCTCCCCACGAGCAGCACAGAAGAACATGGTCCACGAGAACACTCAAGTGTTCTTTTGCATTTGACATATTTCTCTTGCTATTGCCTGATCCTCAAAACACTTTAATGCCGATGCATATTTAAATATTTATAACGTATTTGTAATTCAACAGTTGAAAGATGCTTTGTCACTTTTCAGTCTCTACCCCTATGGATTGATTCCCTTTGCGAGACCCAGAGGAGGCAGAGGAAAGGGCTGCTGTGTTCATGTGGATGTCGACATCAAAAAAACAAAACAGAAACCACAAACACTTGAATTATCTACATTAAAGTTCACCTGAATTACGTACATTGAAGTCCTTAGTCCTGGGTGATTGCCAAACAGCACCGCACATACAGAAAAGGAATGAGAAATCATGCATTTATTAATTTACTATAGGTAGTTGACTCTCATAACTTGGAGATGATTCTGCTAACATTTAATTATACATGTTCTTTCTATGAGTTCTTGCATAGCAAACCAAAAATTCAATCCCTCCATAGCCTAAGAAAGCCAAAAAACATCCTATCAGGACTTAATGTAAAAGAAACAAAATAATTTTGAGAACAACTTAGGTATTTAATTCCATCTATTGACTGGTAAGCAAGGGTATCTTTCAACCACCATCAGAAGACAGAAGGCAACGAGACAACACCAACAGAGTCGTTAATTGCTGGAGTGGCTACGCGCATAAAGAACAGCATTTACTGTAACTGCTGCAAGGACTTTCAAGATACAGTATTTCCAGCTCTCAGCTATGTTTGTTTTGACAGTTTTACACAGTGTTGTCATGCGAGAGAGGGACTTGCAGAAAACTATTCTGCAGAAGGCATTGCAAAAGGCAGGAAAAAGTACGGAGAAGAACTTTTTAGGCTTTCAGAGCCAGTTTCTCAGCCTCGGCTTTTTGGTGAGGTTCCCCAGTTTGAAGGCACGTAATTGCAAACTGGGGGAAAAAATATTTAAAAAAAAAAAAAAAAAAAAAAAAAAAAAAAGGAAAACTATCACTGTGCTCAGAGTGTGAGCTGCCTGCTGAAAAAAAATACATTGATCTAAAAACGAGGACAGCCAAGATGATGGCTGTGAGAACAAGATCAGGACATTGTCCGCTATTTTAATGGAGGGGAAAATAAAGAGAATTTGCACTGCAATACGAAAGAATCTGGAAACACATGAAAAATCACCAGTAGTCAAGATGATTACAGAGAAGACATGTAGGAAGAGCCAGAGGTAGTACAGAGCTGGAAGGAAAGGTGAACAAAAGCTTAGGGGAAAGCATTTAGTCAATACACAAGAAAGATTGAATTGTAAATCCAGGAAAGGAATGTGATGATAGTTTCCCAGATGAACTGCCGTCCTTTGACTTGGGAGCAACCACCTCAGACCTTTTTATCTCTGTAAAGAGGTGATCACGGCTTTGCTGGGTCAAGTGACATATGGATCAGGACTGCCCGGAGTACAGTACTCCAAGTGCCACTGAACCGCATTAGAAACTGAACATGAACATCTGAATTTCAGCCTGAATGAGGAAAAAAACATTTGGAACAGCTTGGAATGAATCCCATTTCTCCCTCCCACCAAGGAAAACAGATGGTATCAGAAAGATGAACAACATCCTAACAGTCTATGCTACTGTTCTTAAAGAATAAAAGCAGAGAGGCAGAGGAGTACAGGATGGGAAGGAACTTTTTGGGTGAATTATGATGCCCTGCTACAGCTTACAACCACGTCACTTCATCTTTTACCCACACTCTTCTAACTCCACCTCCAGTGGAATGGTTTCTCGCTCCTGGTTAGTCCTACCGGAATGTTCTTGTAGAACTTCACTTTTTCGGAGTTTCACGCTACTATTAATAACTGGCCTGAATTCATTCAGAGGCTATTTATACCTTTACTCCTTTGCCCACATGCTCATTTATAGGTATGAACTTGACAGAATAGACACAAGACAGTGTCTTATTACAACAGAACAGGGAAATTGAGAAGAACCAACAGAAACCGTTACAAAGCCATCAAAACTACATTCATCCTTGTAGAATATTTTTTGACCTTATCTGCCTATGTAACATATAAACAAAACAAATGTTCTAAAATACCGTTATTTAAACTAACTTTTAAAATTCTTTAACCTTAATTAAAAGGGAAATACAGCAATAAAAAGCGGTCCATGAACTGGCTTCTCTATCAGGAAAATGTCACCGTATAAAGCATCCTTGGGCTCCCCCAAGCTAGAAAGACAGTGTGGTCGGGGCTCTGGAGCACGACATAAAGGAGAAGCCGAGAGAGACGGGTTTGCTCAGCCCCAAGAAGAGATGGGTCAGGGTGATTTAACAGATTTAACCGCTCTCTTCACCGACACACTAGGGCACTGCAGAGAGGAAAGACCTAGACTCCTCTCAGAGGTGCACAGGACAAAGGCCAAGGTAACAGGCACAAGCAGCACAGGAAATTCTGATTAAATATAAGGACAAAAGTCTCCACAATGAATGTGGTCAAGTGCTGGAAGAGTGGGGCCAGAGAGTTTGAGGAATCTTCACTCCGGAGAGGCTCAGGAGGATGCAGCCTAGTCCAGCATCAAAGCTAGCCTTGTCTGGAGCAAGAGCTGGACCACAGGCTCTCTACTGCTCAACTTCCAGAACTCTAAGGTTCTACGATTTAGTTTATTCATAGGTTTTCTTTTGGAAGGTCAGTTCGTACACTGAAAACACCTAAGACTGGAAAAAAGAATTCAGATGAAGGTCGTGTTTCCACCTTTGGAATTTTGAATGTTTGGTTGGTTTATACCGTATTTGTGGGTAGTTATTTACAACCCATAATATGAAGTTACCCTCTTCACTCTCCAAAATAAAGCTGTGAAACAAACAAAGAAAAACTGTATGCATATTTGACGTTTATTTCCTTCCTACTTATGACATTCAGTCCTATTGTTTATGAAACTTAGTCCTACTAGTTATTAAATCGGACCTGTTCTGTGGTT
Organism: Chionis minor; assembly: GCA_013398295.1. Taxonomy (NCBI): domain Eukaryota; kingdom Metazoa; phylum Chordata; class Aves; order Charadriiformes; family Chionidae; genus Chionis; species Chionis minor. The sequence goes on along the minus strand of VZSF01002869.1, from coordinate 97,414 downwards.
CAGATGCTCACAAGTTTCATCCTGCTCATCTGCCAGTTCATTTTTTAAGACAACATTTTGAGACTGAAACTATTGGTTATTGAGAGCTGCCAAAACCAGGGTGGAACTGCTTTTACTTTAAAACTTTTTAACTTCGAGAAAGCTTCTGAAAATAAGAGCTATGTCTGGTGAGAATGCCGATACCCTACAGTTCAAAAAAAATTCCATTAAGTATTTAGTAAGGGAGTGTGAATCTGAGATCTGTGCCTCTTCAACGTATTCAATGACATTCGCTTCATGAAATGCCTTCAGCAATACCGTTTATCCTAAATATAATCATGCCTTCAAATGTATATCCAGCTCTGTTCTCAGCAAAACCATTTCTTCATACTAGTAGAGAAAAATTTTGATGAAAGCTGTTAAATTAAATTTAAATAAAAGTTAAAATCAGACCATTTTTTTATTAAATTCTTGCCTCTTTTTGTTCAAAGTAATCTCTGACACATTTCTCCTGTTTTAATGCTATCAAATCGGACACCAATCACGTATTAGTCCTGTATTCAGGTTGAAGCTGTCTACTGTGATGAATCTAGAGCTCAACAATGAAATTCAACAAGTCCTTCCCCTTTATTACCTCTCTGCTATCCTGCCCACAGCCAGGTCAAAACGTTCTGTATATCACAGGCACAATTCCAATTAAGTTCCTTTGGTTACCTCAAACTGGCATAGGTACTAAGGAAAGAGCATGTTTAACTATGTTAATTCTAACATTCTGAAATTTTTTGCCAAATTTTACCAAACACACATTTCTGCTTATGCACCTGGTCTTATTTCTTTATTTATCATTTTAAAAAAAAAAAATTTTTTTTTTAAAAAAAAAAGGGTTTTCTTCCTAATTTGTTTGGCGCAGATAGAGCTATCTAAAAAAATTAAGAAAAACTAACAGGAGGAAGTTTGCATCTTGGATGGATGGAAGAAAGGGATGGAAGTGCCATCCATTTCTGATACAACTGGAAGCAAGTTACCTACTTCCCCAACTTTATATCCCGATGTTCAAAAATTCAGGAACAAGACAAGTATTCCATCAAAGCTTGCGTAACCGTTATGACTGCCCTGTCCTGGGTAACACCCGGAGGTCTCAGTCAAATTATCCTGTTCCGTCATCCATTCTAAAAGTTCTGCAACCTGATTTCATAGCACAGGCAATCAACCAAGGAAAACACAAACGAAGGGGCTGCTGGAAACAAGATATCCCAGTAACATACTGGTACGCTTACTTCCATGAGCGGAAACGTACAACACATCCCACCTCTGGCCACTTCCTGGCTTTAAACAAACCCATTTGGAAGGTTTAAAAAAAGAGCTGCCTTAATGATTTGAACTAGACAAGTGCAATGTAATTGGCTGTTTACTGTGAATACAAGAGGTTGGAAGGGATTGGGGGAGAAATGACATGAAAACAGTTTTACCAACTGCGCGTAAAATTATTCTGCGTGAAGGGCTAGTCTGTAAGAACGGCTGAAAATACTGACGTGAACAGTGTGGAAGAGCCTCTGTGAAAGGCGATCTCACGTGAGTTCCTCCTCCACGGTATTTTAAGCCCCGTTTCTCCCGTTTATTCGGCAGGTTGATGGAAAGGGGCCCGTGAGGCAGAGGAACGCGCCAGCTCTCCGCCAGGGCGGCGAGTCAGGGCTGTGAAATTCTTATTTAGGGTTTACTACTTTAGGATATCTGCAAGCTGAGTCAAGAATATATACACAGAAACATGCACCAAAAAAAGAGAGACGCTCATTAAGTCCGAAAATTTCTAGAGAGATGAGGATGGAAGTTGCTGAACTAGCACTGTGAGATTTGTGAGCATCAATTTATAACAGAATTATAAGAAAAGAATTCCATTTTGTTACATTCTAGGATAGAAAAAAAGATATTATTTAGCTGACAAAGAACCTGTCTTCTAGATTTAGAAGATGATTATAATGGATGTCAGTCTGCCGGAGAAAGAAGTTCCCACTGGTTTAGAACAAGTTTTTTCCTGAATTTTTCTCAAGTTACTTTTTTTCGCTTAGGGAATTTTTCAGAACGTCAGTTTACAGACCCGTATCTGAAATTTGAAAACTCGTTGAACGGCCTGCAGTATGGCATAACTAATTCACTGTGGCTCCCACGCATTGTCATAAAGAAAAGGGTACCAAATATTTTTCCTGTTTTACCTACATGGGCAGCAGCCAAGTTTTCAGCCATAGTTTTATCATCTTTTAAGCTGTATCATTTGTACACAAGTAGCCAGCTGAAATGCAGAGTGCGTGCTTTACAAGTGAAGTTAATACACCTATCAAAAAGTCTGGTCTGCCCTTTATTTCTAGAAAAAAACATGCCAGCCTGGCATTATATGTTACTTCACGAGACTGTAGTATTAAACAGAGATAAGGGAGGAGGTAAACAGAAGAAATTCACCTCTTCCTCTCCTCCACTTCTGAAACATTCCATCCCTCAACAAAAAATTTAAATTGGCCAAATTCCTCCACCTAAGTGTACAGTATTTGCCCTTTCCAAATAGAAATGTCAGGCTCTGCTATGACTAAGGATGACTCACAACCAAAATCTCAGCTCTTAACACCCAAAAGAAGTCCAGGTTGGAATTTTGCAGATAAACATTTACTTTCAAAAGTATATATACTCTTAAAAGTACATTTGCATATTAATATGTAACCATAAGCATTAAAATGCAAGCACGCTAAGTAATTTTTTCCCCCTCATATTTAGTCATCTTAAATTCCTTTGCTACCTTTATTTGTACAATCAGTAGCCCACAACTTTTCCACGTGTCACAGGAGGTGGTTCTTCCCCTCAGCACTGGTGAAGCCCCATCTGGAGTGCTGTGCCCAGTTCCAAGCTTCCCAGTACAAGACACACATGGAATGAGCCCAGTGAAGGGCCACCAAGACGATTAAGGAGCTGGAGCATCCAACATACCACACATGAAATGCACAGAAGAAAATATTTTTTTAGAATCATAGAATCACTTAGGTTGGAAGAGACCTTCAAGATCATCGAGTCCAACCATAAAATTTCAGTGTGACTGTAAGAGAACACTGGCACAGGTTGCTCCCGGAGGTTGTGGAGTCTCCATCCATGGAGATACTCAAACCTGACTGGACACAGTCCTGGGCAACCCGCTCCAGGTGCCTCTGCTTCAGCAGGGTGATGGACCAGACGATCTGGAGAGGTCCCTGCCAACCTCTGCAACCTACAGTTCTATGAACTTTGCCAGTTAGAACATGTTATATGTGAATTTCCAACATCAGGAGATGCAGACGCTCTCTCATCTTTAGAAAGAGAGAAGTGAAAAGTTACACAAAACCTGAGTCTTTCCTTCATAAGTAAAAGAAAAGAATCTAAGACAACGCTACCTGTCACAGCAGGCTCCATTTCTGGTTAAAAGCAATTGACGATTTGCTATCAAGGAAAAAGGGGAAGTAAAACTTCCCATAATCAAATCTGAAATTAATATTCCAACAACCATGTTTTCAGCATTTTCTATTTTACAGAAAATAGTGATGTGCGTGTACCTGTGTTCCTCAATACAAACAAATGTCATAATACCGTGCACAAAAAAAAAAATCAGACTAAACATTAATTAGTATCTCAGACACTATGAAGTCTCACAGAGAGAGTCAACACAGAGAATATTAGCTTTATCCTGGTACAAAACGTCTTGTTTGAATGCTTTGAAGACATTGTTTGAGGTCACTGAAACTCAGTACTGCTGTTTCAAAATAAAATTTCAAAGTTTCAAGACCGATGTCAGAACTGAGGCTTTGTTTAAAAATGCCTTTGGTACATTTTATATTATTTCACGTTGTTTCAATTGTAAGAGTGCACAGTATGGCATGTCTTATCGTTTCAAGTCATGTAGAAAAATGAAATACTCAGTGAACTAATTAGAGGAGCAGCTGTTTTTAACACCCGTGTGTTAGACTGTGATAACATTTCTAGACTACTGAAAATATCTGCTCCTCCAATTTACTCACAAGGTGTCTAATATTTTCTGATTCAAACTGTCAAGATGTTTCATTACAGCATAAACAGGAGAAACTTCGACCAAAATAAAAATAAATAAGGCAAAACGTATCCATTTGTCTGTACTGGTTTAAAATATCATGAAACGAAGATAATATTTTGACTCTCCTATCTATGACAACCATATGCCATGTCAAATAATCTCAGATGACATCAGATGTTATTATGAACTTTTAGTGACAAGCAGTAAACTAATTGAAACAAAAATCAGTATGTTTAGAAGAAAAAAAATTACATTAAATTCTGAAATTTTCCAAATAGCTTAAGAAAATACCTTCATTTCAAAATTAGCTGTCCAACTTCAAATTTTGACAACTTCAGGAATTTCCTCAAAAGCATGTATGAAGTTCTACTCTCTTTGATACAGCCTGAAAGAAAAGACTCTGGCCAGGAGGGGATCCAAGTTCTACTAACTGTGAGATGGGAAAAGCGGTTTTGCTTAGTTCATTTTCACACGGCAAATAGTGCTTTAGGAGATGGACTTGGTGCATGACCATCTAAAGGCCCAGAACTGAAACCACCTGACACTTTCCAGAAAGATGCACCAGCGTTCTTAACTAGCCCTGATTGACAGCTTTTGATAGTCTCAAACATCTACACATTCGTTTCTGTGATGGCAAATCTTTCTCGTCCTAGCAAGACTTTCTTGCATCTCTACAACAGACCTTGGAGAACAAGTCTCCTGAGGAGCGGCTGAGGGAGTTGGGATTGTTCAGCCTGGAGAAGAGAAGGTTGAGGGGAGACCTTCTCACTCTCTACAACTCCCTGAAAGGAGGTTATAGCCAGGTGGGGTCAGTCTCTTCTCCCAAGGAACAAGCCACAGGACAAGAGGAAATGGCCTCCAGTTGTGCCAGGGGAGGTTTAGGTTGGATATGAGGAAAAACTTCTTGACCGAAAGGGTTATCAAGCATTGGAACAGGCTGCCCAGGGAGGTGGTGGAATCGCCGTCCCTGGAGGTATTTAAAAGCCGGGCAGACGTGGTGCTGAGGGACATGGGTTAGGGGTGGGTTTGGCAGTGTAGGTTATGGTTGGACTCGATGATCTTGAAGGTCTCTTCCAACCCAAGTGATTCTGTGATTCTATTCCATGATTCTACAATAGCAAGAATAAAGGAGCTGGAACGTAAATCAGGGGCTACGTCGCAAGGCGGTGGCAGGAAATTCAGCACAACATATCAGAACTGAGGTCCTCTGCTTTTCCTGTGTTTCATCACGAGGACGAGCCAGCAAAGGTATGGTTTAGGATCACTGGCTCATTAACCACGGACTCTCCAATACCGCTTGCTCAGTTGAAGGTAAGGCACAGCACTAAAATTCAGTATGAAACCCTCTGGCTTCGGGGAAACTCACCAAACACAAGTTTTTAGCTTTTCAGCATTACTGAACATCAAACCTATGATACAGTTGCATGATTTTTTTCCTCTATTCATGTTGTATCAGACACAGATGAGACTCAGATGCAATTTTCTCCTTGGAGACAAAAATCCCTTTTGTAGGAAACAACTCAAAAATCACTTAGCCAATTAATGCCGCAATTTAAAAGGCATTACCAGTAGTATGGAGATTCTGTAGTATGGATTCTACATTAATCTACATCAAAAGTATAATTTTGTGACAAACCTCCTAGCACTTAAGTAATACAGAACCACTTTTTTTTTTTTAAAGGAACATACCTCTGTTTCTTTGTACAAGTAGTGCTATGAAAACTAGAAAAGATGAACCAAGAGGGCTGGCTCAAAAATGCTACGTCTACCCTTAAATTATTTTTCAAATCAACTGACATAGAAGCCCTTAGACTGAAATTACCATTGGCAGTTCGTGCCAGAATATTATCTTTTTCCTTAGCGGTTTCATGCCTCCTGATTATAAGTTTCTTTTCTTTGTATTTTTAGCCTAGGAAAGTAAAACTGTCACTCCTGTCTTCATAGCCAAATCCAAAAGAGCGGAAAAGCTGACGGAAGTCAGAATCACTGAATGACTGAGGTTGGAAGGGACCTCTCAGGATGGGCTGGTCCAACTCCCTGCAGGGTATCAAGCAGGGACAGCTGGAGGAGGTCACCCAGGACCACGTCCTGGTTTGGGTATCTCCAAGGATGAGACTTCACAACCTCTCTGGGCAACCTGTTCCAGCGTTCAGCCACCCTCACGGTAAAAAATTCATTTTCTTATGTTCCGATGGAATTTCACACGTTTCAGTTTGTGCTCGTTGCCTCCGGTCCTGTCTCTGCACAACACCCAGAAGGGTCTGTCTCCAACTTCTTCATTCCCTCCCATCAGATATTTACACATTTATTTAATCTCCTCTTAGCCTTCTGATTTCCAGCCCCGAGAGCCCCAGCCCTCCCAGCCTCATGTGAAAGATGCACCAGGCTCTTCATCAACTTCATGGCCCTTCGCCAGACTCGCTTCGTTAAGTATCCACGTTCTGTCAGTGTCTACGCAATAAAAACAAGCAGGCTCTTACCTAGCCTAAATCGGCATCGTTATATTGATTTCAGAGGGAATTTAAATCTCTTTAGATAAGAGATGGCTCCAGAATTTAACAATAGTAAAGGCGAGCAACGTGATGGTAGGAGAAAATACCTGAAAAGATCTGCTCCTCCAATTTACTCACGTGTCTAATATTTTCTGATTCAAACTGTCAAGATGTTTCATTACAGCATAAACAGGAGAAACTTTGACCAAAAAAATAAGGCAAAACGGATCCATTTGTCTGTGCTGGTTTAAAATATCATGAAACAAAGACAATATTTTGACTCTTCTATCTATGACAACCATATGCCATGTCAAATAATCTCAGATGACATCAGATGTTATTATGAACTTTTAGTGACAAGCAGTAAACTAATTGAAACAAAAATCAGTATGTTTAGAAGAAAAAAAATTACATTAAATTCTGACATTTTCAAAACAGAAAGTTGATGCTAATGAAACGGCATTATCAATGCTGAGTAAGGTGTAGTTGCTAAGAAAAAAAATATGTCTTCATCTTCAGTTCAAATTCCTCATAGCTATAATACAAGAAAGACCTAGTAGCAGAAAGAATCCCCTTCAGAGACATGTTTTGTAGCTATTTGGGGCCTGTAATGCAATTTTCCCCCTTTTTGTTCTCGAAATTATAAGTGAGCTAGTATCAGCACATCAAACAAAATATGTTTTCTACTGTTAGAAGTAATCGCAGGTATATAGTTGTGCTGAATATATTGTTGCGGTTTGATTTTGTTTGCCATTAGAATATATGCTTCTAATGAACTACACACATGCCAGAGTAAGTTTTTACCACCACTCTTACAAGCCAGATCAACGTGACAGATGTACTGACATAACGGTGTCGTTTTGATAAAGCACATACAGTATTTCATCAGGTTCTGTGGTCATGAGATGGTGTAATATTTGTTTTGAACAGCTTTGAACTTAAATGTTAATCAGTTTTCGCTTGTGAAAACCGACGCAAAGGTAGTTTAACACCGTTACTTGGCCGAAGCTCGGAAGGAGCTCACAGCCTGAGTCATCGCTGCTCAAGCAGGAGGGTCACCGTGACCCCCAAGGTGGAACAACGCATCGATCCATCAAGCACCAGACACAGGACGCTGGAAAACAAGCTTACTGACTCCACGTCGCTCTAAAAGCCCAGCCCCATCCCGAGAGGAAAAGCCTGGGTCAGCGGAAGCACGGCGAGATCCCCTGCCCGCTCGGAGGGGAGGGCACCGGGGGTAAGCAGGAGGCTATTCCCTCCCTTTTCTTTCACTAGAGCTGGCAGAAAAAAACAAAAAACACCGTCATGAAAAAATTTTCGTGACGTTTTAAGTGTGGTTCATGTTACGGATGACATCCTACTTCTGCTGAATTCACCCAGAGTTTTGCCACGGAATTTCTCCTAACGTGGAAGCGGTCCTTGGGGAAAACCTGATTAATTCGACAGATACTCTCTCAGAGAAGGAGATTTTTATGTTCTATCCTGCTTATTGCAAAAATCTGCCTCCCCAGCATGATTCAAGAAAAAAAAATCCAAGCATTGCAATCTAAGAACTTTTTTTACTCTTAAAATACTACAGCAGATGCCCTATTCTGCAAGGATTAGACAGCCTTAGTTAAATCTCCTGGTCATAACACGAGTTTCCTCCATTCTGTAAAGCAGCAAAAATTCCTTAACTGAAGGTGACAACATTAGTTTCCACTAATTCCACCTGAGAATCTACTCTGCTGGTTAAACGTACATACCTTTATACATCCATGCTAAAAAAATTATTTTACTTTTAAAAAGAATCCCCAGGATACTATCATCAGGAAACAGTTTTTGAATCTTGAAGAAGAAACTGCCGAAAAACAATTATATATTCCCAATGAGCAAAATGACGTTGTAAAACAGAGATTCCAGACCTGCATGTCATGATGATATTTTCATTCATTCATTGCCCACATGCACAGGCAGAAGTTCAGAGCGTTCCAAGTGTTACTCCCACTGTACTCGCCTTGACATATTTTGACATCTGTTACTGGTTTTTTTCCTTTATTGAGCTTTTACACGAGTATAAAAATCAAGCTGGATTTTCTCAAATCACTCCCTTTGCCAAGTAATTTATAGACAGACTACAGACATCAACCAAACTCATTTGGGCTAAATATCACAAATAATAGAACTTGGAAAAAACAAAAAATCTTTCAAAACCATGTTAAGAAAAATAAATCAAAGAAAACCTCCAGTTTCTACTGATATAACCCTACTGGGAGATAGATTAGGTTTTCAAAGAAAAAAGTTTCTTACTAGAAAGAAGCAAGAGAAACTATGGAAAGGTTGTTCCAGTAGTGCTACATACTGCTTATGGTTCAGTTTGTACTTTTCTAATTCTAATTTCATTTGAACGCCTGCTTTGCAAATAACCTCTTACTTCACTTCAAAATGCCCCAACAATAAAAACACACCAAACCCTTTTGACAGACTTAGATTGCCACTCGTTGCTTGTTTGATTTTAATTAATTACAATATAACCTTCTCATGGAGATTTAAAGTCTATTAAACGAGACAAAACCTTTAATTTCAAGACGGAAATAATTCCATGAAAGGTGAGTTTTCACCAACATTTCTAAGCTGATCCAGAGCACTTGGGAGCATAAAGCCACCGGTGTTTCTCCCTCATGACCAGAGGGATACCTGAGCTACGAGACGATAATCAGCGGGTAGCCGGATCCTACTGTACTTCTGTAAATCTCTAAAAGCACCGTTTATTTCAGTAGATTCCATCTGACACAACCAAGAGCAACATTTGTTTTAAAATGAATAGGGAAGTCTTAAAAGGACGAGAAATTCAGCACTCTCCAGACTACGCAGACTCCGTACACCGCGGAGTGCTACACTGTCCGTTAATTCGTTCAAATGATTCTGGAATGTTTTCCTCCTTTTTGCTCAAGCATTGGAATGAAAATCTAGTTAGTGCTGCCCAGCACCGTTTCAGGATCACAAATCTATGCACATGCACCAACTTAAAAGCCCTGATTACAAGAATGTAATTATTTATTGAGGAAAAAATGGACTATCTACTCGGTAGTTATTCCTGTAGCTGCAGGTTTCTAGGTAGTGACCATTTTGATTCACAACAGTTTTTCCTGTAGTGAGTTCCTTAAAAAAAAAAAAAAATAAATAAATTTTAATTAACTCTGGTTAAAGAGGACCCAATTTAAAGCAAGTAGGTCAGCACCTGCTCTGAAAAGAGACTGCTTTGAATAAAGGCATTCTAGCAACGCTTGTGCTGAGCGCTGTGTACTTTTTCCATTTACACTTTCTATCCTTAACATAGGTCCAGCCTAAGCAGTTAACTTTAAAATGCATGAAGCAAAATGAAAATAACTTAAAAATGAAAAAAAAGGGAGAGCTAAATTGTCTCTCCAAAATGAGAGCTTTCTGCTGTCAATCAGCTAACACAATCCTACTCTTTTTATGAAAGGCTGATGATCTCATAAAATCAAATTGATCTTTATAGTAGGCCAGTTCCGATATCTCGTCACCATGGACCACCATGGGGAGAAGTTATTACGACATTTGAGGCTGAAAGATAAATTTTATTGATTTCTTTTTAGTGGTGTGATAGAAATATCAAAATAAAAAACCTGCCATACGCGCATTTGCCAACAACACAATTCAGGATGAAAATAAATGACCAACAAATGGGGAAAAAGGAGTCATTCTGCATCTTAGGAAAAGTTCTCCAGTAGTTAATTTTCAGACACTCTCTATATACCCTTCATCAGAATTTAGTATTAGTACCAGCACAACGTCAAAGAAGCACCAAACATCAATCAACATCCCCTTCACTCAAGCTTGTAAGCCAGTGTGAAAAACGCAGCTCACGAAGCTCAATAAAAAAAGATCTCCCTTCCATCAGGACCATCCTGAGATCAGGAGAGCACAATTTGTGGTATTTTGGTCCAACCACTATCAAATCCGCCAGTCTCCAACAGCGGGCATCACCCCAGCCTGGAAGCACTCCCTCCGTGTAGACTTGGGACCAGCCTTTAAAAGCAGGGGAGACATGGCCGTAGGCGTCCATGCCCACCAACCCAACAGTAGAGCTTCCTAAGCCAACTGGGAAGTCTCTTCAATGCCACACCACGTTGCTTTGTGTCACTGTGAGGGTGATGGGCTTGGGAGCTCCCTACCAGCACCGGCAACTGTCACGGATATCCTGGGGCACTCACAAGGACCAGCGGGTGGAGAGAAGCCTCCCCTGGGCCACAGCAGCAGGACATGTCTGACGCCATCATGGACCACATCCCTCTCTCACAAATGGTTGGTCTCATCTTCTCCACGTGGCAGCTGACAGGACAGAGAATTTCCCAAATTTTAGAAGAAAGAGGGGAGAAATATGCAATGCTCCTAAGTTGAAAAAATAACAGGCAAGGATTAAGAAGTCACTGGACTGGCTTAAGCATGAAGAGAAAGCCAAAAGTTGGACTTGGAGAAACAAGTAGAACCCCCTAAAAATTTCCAACTGAACCTTTTCCCATTGAGAATAATGTTTTGCCAAAAAATGAAACTTGCCATACAAGTATTTTCCTAGGAGAGTTTTGTTTTCCAAATAGGAGGCGTAACAGTGCTGCGATAAACTCAAGACGGTCCATTTTAACCTGCCTAGAACAGAACAGCAAAATAACTCTTCAGGTAAATGTTCTATATCCTCTACCAGATTCTAAATTAAGCAGCTGGATTATCCTGCAATGAAACATCTCAACTGACCACTTCTTGGTGATTTTGTAAGAAATTCTTCACTCTTTGTTCCAACTCAAAAAAACCTGAAAGCCCCAAATTTCTCTGGAACTGAAACTCTACAGTTTGACGAGCTGTAGCTTGCGCGCAACCAAATCTCTCCTCAAGGGAGGATGCTTAAAAAGTAGGTTGTGGCTTGAATGTAACTCCCCCAGCGAAAGGCAGAGCTGTACCTGTGACAAGTACCCACACTCGTCTGGAGGAAAAAGAGGCATATGGGAACGAGAAGGTGTCTCCAGCAGCCACAAACACAGTCTGGCCAACTCTGACATTGAAAATACAGATGGAATTGAAAGAAAAATATAGAAATCTCTTTCTTTTTTTTTTAGAAAAATATAGAAATCCAGCAAACTAAGCTACTCGCTCGCATTTATTGTCTTGCATGATTTCATCTTATCGCTTGGCAGCTGCGTGACACACAGATAGCCAGCACCAGTCACCCACATCCACCGTCAGACGTGACCCAGGACAAGACAATATCTCCGAGGGGGGAAAAAAAAGGACATGTCAGAAACGTTCTCATTCAGTATTTTTAGAATGAAGACAGTAAGGAAAGTAACAATATTTAAAAGCCTTGTATTCAGGCTGTCTACATTCCACTACAGAACACTGTTGCTTTGTACAGCACCCGCAGGGGAAACTGCTTTCATAAAGGCTTTTAAACAATATTTATAGGTCCAGTAACAATAATATTTGAAAGCCTTTGAAAGCCAGCCTTATAGCTCTTGGCGAGTCTGCTTCGTTATTTCCCCATTGTGCACGGCAAAATGGCAGCACGCAATTGTACTTCTATAGGTCTCCCACAAAAACTATTTCAAAAGAAGCTGGAAAATCAAGCACTTCAAAGTTAAGAAGTGCCCAAAATAGGTTGCCCTTACAACCTTAATTTTACCCATTTTTTATAACTCCAGTGTGACCCAGTCTTTAATTGTGCAGCGTTACCAATTTGGCCTGGGCTCTCTATGAGGCTGGAGTACTCTGAAAATCAAGGTGACCCTGGAATAACGTCTCCCAAGCACACAAAAGAGCTGTACCTCGCACAGTTATGAATTCTTTTTCATAAACATGGAAAGAGGAACAATTTCATTTCAGAATTACTCCCTGCCAAATTCCCACATACTGCAACCAGTACCCACAGCACCAGCATGTTCAAAATTACCGTAACACTGTTTAAGAACAATAAGCAAGTCATTTTTTCACTGGTCCTCAGAAGCTGATCTAAGATACAAGCTGATATAAGAGAGTTATTAAAACTTGAAACTTTAAAGAAAAAGAAACCAAACCAAAACACAGAGAACAAGTCAAGAACAAAAAAATTTTAGCCAGAAACAAGCCTGGAAAAAATCAATCCAATGCTTCATCCGGCCAACTTATAAGCAGCTAAAAGCGTGTGGATACCCTGGAAATTATTCAGCCTGCTTAATTATGCATATTGGTACTGTTCTGTCTAAAAACCAGAGAGGAACAGATGTAGCATTAGAAATTCAGCCTCAGACGAGTAAACACCAGTTTCAATACAACAGTTAAGCAGTTCTCTTTTGCATTTAACTTTTCATGAAATTTTAATGAGGAAAAGGACAAAACAAGAAACAAGAAAACAGTCTAATACATTTGTCCACTAAAGGTGGTGTAGTGGGATAAATGATTGAGAACTTGTTTCCACAAGCAGCAACTATATTTAAACAGAAAAGACCGATTTCTAGATGGTCTCAGCTATAAATATGTCTGAAGATGGTCTAAGACGTATCAATACTGCCTTCCAAATATATACTTTTTATCCCTCTTACCCAGTTCAGCCTGCACCTAGCTAACACACAAGCACTTCACCGATTTCCCACTTGAAAACTTTGCATTTTATGCTGACCTTAAGTTAGAACTTAAGTCATAAGACCTGAACTTAAGGCCACTTTTGTTTGGGTCAAATCCATCCTCTGGATATCGTAAATGTGTGTTTGGAGAAAATAATTCCAATGGCATCATAAGTCAGTTTTTTCTCTTCTTCAGAACATGTAATACCTGGAGGCACGTACAACCTGCAAACCCAGTCCATCACAATCGCTTTCTTTCAAAAAGCATCTATTTTGTTAGAAAAGCCGTTCCAAAGGGTCAAAGTCTTCAGCCACTTATAAACATTTTTACTCCGGAATAAATTGTTTGCTATTTAATGTCTACCCTTGATTTACAGCCTTTAAAATAAGAAGAGAGCCCGACTCTGAGCACGACAGCAATTTTCCTCCGATGCTGTGCCCTTCCCGAGCAGGATGTAACAGGGGTAGCTCTGTTTGCACAGTACTGGTTGGAACGCAAAGATTTCACAAAACGTTTTACACTGCAAAGACATCTGTTATGGATGAAGTGCGAAATACAGGTGGGTATCACTCGAGACCATCAGAAATTGCTTCAGATTTGCAAATGTGGCAGGGTCTCCTTTCATAACCAAGTACTTACATCATTGAATTACTAATAATTGTGAAACTCCTTTGTTTCTCACTTCTGAGCAGCATGCTCACAACTTGCAAATCATTTCTTCCCTCTCCCCTTGAGTCACAGAATCCCAGAACATTAAGGGTTGGCTGGGACCTCTGGAGATCACCTGGTCCAGCCCCCTGCCAGAGCAGGGTCACCCAGAGCAGGTGGCACAGGATGGCGTCCGGGCGGGTTGGGAATGTCTCCAGAGGCAGAGACCCCACCACCTCTCTGGGCAGCCTGTGCCAGGGCTCTGCCACCCTCCAAGGAAAGAAGTTCCTCCTCGTGTTCAGATGGAACTTCCCATGGTCAAGTTTGTACCCATTGCCCCTTGTCCTATCACTGGGCACCACTGGAAAAAGACTGGTCCCATCCTCCCGGCACCCTCCCTTTAAGGATTTGTAAACATTGCTGAGATCCCCCCTCAGTCTTCTCTTCTCCAGACTAAAAAGCCCCAACTCCCTCAGCCTTTCCTCAGAAGAAAGATGCTCCAGCCCCCTCATCATCTTCATGGCCCTTCACTGTCCCCTCTCCAGCAGTTCCCTGTCCTTAAACTGGGGAGCCCAGCACTGGACACAGGACTCCAGTTGTGGTAACAGCTGGAAGAGCAGTGCAGTCAGAATCCCGGGAGAGACTGCTGCACTGAGCACTCGGTGCCGTGGATTTGCCTTTCCCAGCTGGATCTCATGACCTGAATACGCTGAGCAGAAAAGCTCCAGCTGAAACCGCCTTTTGGTCCACACCGGAGCAGGTCTGGCAAGCACCACCCAGGAAAAGTATAGTCCTGACTAAGCCCAAATGACCTGCAGGAACTCACAGGAATACAGCGAAGGACAACTCATACAGTAGTGTTATTATCTCTAATTATCACGAAAACCATCAAAACATTCCCATACAAATTAGAGAAGAGCCTGGATGTGCATTTATGCCCCAGATACTGGAGTTCACCAGACTCAGGCTGTCTCAAATCAGGTGAGGATCTCACCTCCACGTACTCAGTTTGTAATATTTCTATTCTTTCTTCTGGAGCATTTTTGCTCTCAGCAACGCCCCTCTCTCTGTGTCTCCATCCTGGCTCATGTTCTAGAAAATCAACGTTATGCCAATTGCCTTCTGGAACCAAGGGCTCATACTTACCAGTGGGCTACAACAAGTACGAGATCGAATATGCTTTTAGAAAGCATCAAACCCATTTTTAGAATCATTGAATGGTTTCGTCATTTCACTGCTATTTTAGGAAAGAAACTTTGTACCAAAGACAGCCAATCCTCCTAGAGGAACAGAACATTATTTCCTGTGGGCATCACTGAGAAGAAGGTTCTATTTTAGGCACTGTGACTCTCCAAAAGGAGACAGAAAACTGTATCTAATGTAATATAATGGATTTCAAAAAAACTGTCTGCTACTGCTGGCTTTGGGTTTCCTAGTAAATCAAACTGTTGGAAAGCCGCTCTTAAATTGGTTAGATCATGCTTCATTTCCAACATGAACAGTCAAAAAACTGGGGGGATTGTGAAGAATTGTAGCAAACTATTACAATCTCAAATGACCAATAAATACAGAATGAAGCACTACCAAACATCATTCTGTGTACAAGAGATGGGATTTGTTTAATATATCTCATTTCATCTCAAAGATGAAATGCATTTACAGAGTACCCAAGAGAGGATTCTAGCCTGGGGAACAGTACCTAGCTCATCCCTTAAGATTAGAAACTGCTACTTCCCATTACCAGAAAATTTAGTTGCAATTTCTTACACAGTGAATTTGGAAACTAATTATATCACACACACAGAATGGATTTTATCTGAAAACAACCAATACTACAGTTCACCAGAACCAATTCCACCTTTTCAGATGAACAGCTTTCCTTGTCAGATTAAAAAAAATATAAAAGTCTTCAAAAAAGAGATTGTTATCCAAAATTCCAAATGAAAGCTTCTAATTAAAGCAAAGACAAACTTTGAAATGAGCAAGTGAAACCAAGTTTCCTCTCAGTGTGCGTGCCCCATTCTTCATAGGACTTCAAGTGCCATGTCTGCAGGGACATCTCAGAAACCTCAGGTGTTTTTACCCCAACCTTCAAACTGGATGTTCCTGACATTATCTTCCTAAAACAAATTCATGGCCCTATTAGGTTGGCACTGGAAAATCAGAATCGTGCTAAGTAATCTAAATACATGTATTTACATATGAATCATACCAGCCTGAGTTTATTTCAAGCAAATGTAAGCAAGTGTTCTACATCCTTAAAAAGAGGACAGGAAGCCAGTTCATCCAGCCAGTCTCAGTCACTATTAGTAGGAGCTGAAGTTCCATGAGAAGGAATTTGGGATGGCCCCTGCTGTCGCCCTCTCTGTGTATCTCACTGAACGAGCATAGAAAAAGCACTGATTTTCCAGCGGTTACACACCTTGCCTATGCCATGCTTTCAGTAGATTTTCTCATGCAATAGATACATTTATTAAAAAAACAAAACAAAACAGAAATGCAGCGAGCCACAAAATTTTAAACCGTTCTTAATGAAGACAAATAGTAATACACCTTGTCGTACTGGCTTCTGCGCAAGCATCAAAGTTAAAGTAACCACGAGCACTTGCAAGACCAAAGTGGTCTCAAGTGTCAGAGTATGATACCAAATTAATTTTCACAGAATCTGAATTATATCAACACGTGGCAATATCCATCATCTTCTGAAGTCATAGAAGGCAGCTTTGAAAAAAAAAAAAAAAAGGCAACGTGAATGATATATGCATAATTCTGAGCTGTATTTTGTCATCCACTACACTGTAAATCAGCTTTAGAGCTAACTCAACTGATTCTTGCAGCCTTTCTTTTCAATAGCAAAATCCTCCAGAGCACACACACTTCTCCCTTCGTAGTACATGTCCCATTTTTTCTCAGCTGGCTTTCAAAAAGGAATAAAGGTTTCCTTAAATGCAGGAGTCACTATCTTTAAAGGCAGTTAAGCGTATGACCACCACTTGGGTGAACTGTCCATATTTCTGGACACCGCCAAGAGCACAAAGAAGTGGAGACTGTACAACCCAGGGCTGAAAGATATTTTAGAGGAAAATGAAGCTTCTCTCGTTGCCTTTAGTTTGCCAGAGAATCTCTGCAGGGATAACTGAAAATGGGAACGTCTGGCTTTATCCACTGGACGTATTTCTGAAACAACTCAGATGAAGTTGCTTTTATTCAGACTGATCTTTTACAAGTACCAGATCGGAGTAAGTTTTATGTACAATCCTATAAACAAAACAACACCACTGCCACTTTTTAGGCAAAACCCGGGGAGGTGGTGGAATCGCCGTCCCTGGAGGTACTTAAAAGCCGGGCAGACGTGGTGCTGAGGGACATGGGTTAGGGGGGGTTTTGGCAGTGTAGGTTTCTGGTTGGACTCGATGATCTTGAAGGTCTCTTCCAACCCAAGTGATTCTGTGATTCTATGATCTTTGAAACTCCCACATACCGTTGCTTGTAAGCAATCAACAACGAGTCAACACAAAGCAAGGTCATCTATATATCCAGCTAATTAATACTGCCATGAGCTATCAAGAAACTAAGTTGCTCCCAAGTCTCTGGTAAAGAGATAAGCCCATTGTCTACGTCCTGGAATCACTCCCATTCACCCCAAACCTGCGAGTGCCTTCCACTAAAAAGATCAGAAAATAGGGGCTTTATATCAGTGATATAAAGTAAGAGAAAAAACTGGATAAAGTGATATAAAGTGGAGAAGGTTGAGGGGAGACCTCCTCACTCTCTACAACTCCCTGAAAGGAGGTTGTAGCCAGGTGGGGTCAGTCTCTTCTCCCAAGGAACAAGCCACAGGACAAGAGGAAATGGCCTCCAGTTGTGCCAGGGGAGGTTTAGGTTGGATATGAGGAAAAACTTCTTTACCCAAAGGGTTCTCAGGCATTGGGAGAGGCTGCCCAGGGAGGTGGTGGAATCGCCGTCCCTGGAGGTATTTGAAAGCCGGGCAGACGTGGTGCTGAGGGACATGGGTTAGGGGGGGTTTTGGCAGTGTAGGTTTCTGGTTGGACTCAATGATCTTGAAGGTCTCTTCCAGCCCAAGTGATTCTGTGATTCTATATTTCCAGCAATTGAAATAATTCAATTATCATTTTGAGAGCTTAAAACCAGCACATCTTTTCCATAAAAATGGATTAGCTGGGACGTGCCTATGAAATGCCAGGCAGATCTGTACGCTAGTGGATAAAAGCAGGTCATTTCTGCAGTTCATTGACCTGCTCTGCCTCGGCTCCTTTGCTTCTGGATACCTGGCAAAATGTATTTTCAAGGGATTTACCATCCAGATATTTTTATGGCAAACAAGTCATTTCAGACTCTACATCAAGCTTGCAAATAGCTCTCTAGAATGAGGCCTCTAAACTTTGCTTCTTTTTCTGTGCAGAAAACATTATTTTCACTTAAGAAAGGGTGATTAAATTCTTAATTACCCAACTCGCACATAAAAATGTCTTTCAGTAGAAGTAAATGTGGGGTTTTTTATAGATAGAGGTCAAAGCCCAGTTTGAAAATATGTCCCTTGGTGTCTATTCAGTAACTACCAAGCTGCTAAGAACTGGGAAAAGTGCAAATACATACTTAAATAATGTCAGGGACTCCCTCTGGACATTCAGTGAGGTGCATCACACCGCTGGATTTGCCAGCAGCTACGCCACATCTGTACGCCACATCTGTACGCCACAGTCAGGACGCAGCGAAGAGCCCTGCACCCTGGAACCTGGCCTCTGTCCCCGATGAAAATCAGGGATCTCTGCTAACCCGGGAGGCTTATTTTACGTGCGCTGTAAAGATGAGACTTAAAATAGCTTTAATTTCACTTTGGAGAACAATTTTAGTGAGTGCAAATGCAATTGCACTCTTTAACGTTCTAATTAGACCGTGGCGTACCTCCTAAAAGGAATTTTTAAAAAGGATTTTCATGTTAGGCGGTTCATTGGCACAGTATTTACTGTCGAAGGATGCTGCTGTGATACGCAGTAGATATTCCTGTAAGACATACAATTCCATGTTAACTGCAATTTTGGATACACTAGAAAAAAAATATTTGGATGCACTGCTTTGAGAACTGCAAGAAAGCTGAATATATGGCTAATAATAAAATTTAATAAAGATGGTCAGATCTTTAATAATACTAGTCGGTGTCATATAATTTCTGTAATTTGGTGTCTCATTCAAAGATCTCTTTCTCAGTACAGCTAATTTCAAGCGTTCAAAAACCACACAACACTAACACCGATTTCATCCTGTGCATGAGGGCAACACAGAGAGGAAACCCAGATACACAATTTTTCTTTAACTCCTTGCAAGGGAATTGTGTACAAGCCAAAGCTACAAATGGATTTTCAAAAGCATTCGGACCCACGTGAGGGGGAAAAGCCAGCTGAGACCAAGTGACACAAAGACATAATGCCTGGCTCAGGAAACCTTTAGGGGCTTCATATTATGAGGGTTTAGGAACGTGTACCAGGGAAGCACGGTCTTACGTGCTATTACTACAAATATCGTATGTTTAGAAGAAGAGAGATTTAAATGCCAGTATATCCACCCTGGTTTTCACTTCTCCCTGCCATTAACAGCTCACTGGCAAACCAACCACCACCCCGCAGGAAGGATGCGCTGCCAGCAAACTTCTTCAGAAAAATAAAAAGACAGGAAAGAATAAGACTGTAGGAAGGCACGGGAGGAAATTATTCACTTGTGCTGTTTGTATGAGCAAGGAGAAATAAAGCTTTCTGGAGAGCTTGCTGGAAAACACTCTGGCTTTAGGAGACCCAGATTCTCTTCTCCCAGCAGGTTCCTTCCCTGGGTTGTTGCCACCCACAACCTCCTACGTCCTTGGCCATGGACGTGCCCTACAGCGAGCAGCCGCAGCCCCATCCAAGGAACAGCACAGATATATTCGCCCTTATTTGATGTCCCAAACCCACAAAACCCCTAGAAATCAGTGCTACAGCAAGGAGAGAAAAATGAATTTTAAAGGATTTGTTTGAATAGGTTATAAGTGTATATCTAGCAGGTTCCTTCACAGCACTGCACGGAGACGACAAAAGAAGATAAATCAGACATTCATGTGCCGAGTCAGGAATCAGCTGATAGAGGAATACTAAATCCAAGTGGAAGAAGAAGCAATTACTTCCCAAATGTCTAAGACTATAAAAAAAAGACAGAAGGCTTTATGAAAGAAAGTTGAACTGCACATAAAAGATAGAAAAGCAAGTTACAACTGACAAAGGGACAACTGCCCACCATACATACGAAAAGTCAAGTAAGGGGAAAAGTGAGGTGGAACACTGATTTTTCTTCAGTGTTCATGAGGGAAATCAAAAATGGAGGAAAAAGCTTCCTCCAAAAATTAATAGTTAAGCACAGGTCTAATATGATAGAAAATTACTGCAAAAAACTGAGAAGAGATTATACCCACTAATGATTCACTCCACATTAAAGGGAGAGAGGAGAGATGAGGGGAAAAAAACCGTAGCCCAAATCTCTAGGAAGGGCTCTTACTCTGGAAAAGTGGAGAACTTGGAGAAATATGTACTGAGCAAAATTAATCAGCAGTTTTTCCAGATAGATGATACCTAAATCATCTGAAAATAAGAGTACAAAAAAGGCATGAGAGAAGCAAGAAGCTCGAATGAAAGGAAAATTCGTTGTGGCTGAAAAACTAAAGAGTAATTAAAGACAATGTACAGAAGTCAGAAAAAAAAACATTTCATGATTATTGACAAATACACCATTAAAAACCATCTTGCCACCTTCACAATGTCATAATATCAAGATGTCAACAATGTTAGAAATGATGTCAATAATGTTAGAAATGGAGGAATCACAGAAAGGAATAATTCCTGAAAAATCACAGGGAAATCACAGGGATCATTCCTGAAAATAAGATAACATGGAAATGAAACCTTCTTTTGTATAAATGATGATGATGATGTAAAAAGAGGAGGACAAACAAACAACAGGTTATTTTAAAGAAAATAACAAAGAATCAAACGGGTTATTTTAAAGAATAAATGGCCCCTAAACGAAGCTTACATGGTATTGGCAAGTACCCCAAAGTGAACCCCAAAAATCTCATGCTCCTGTATCAAGTCAGCAGTCTGCCTGCCTTGGAGGTTCAAACTTTCTGCTCTAGAAATTGGGTTTAGCATCCAGTGATGTGGCAACAGTAAAGAATCCCAGAATGCCCTAAGTGCTTCCCGCAAAAGCGCTGCATTTTGCGAGAATACAGTTAAGCAAAAGATATAACAAAAGTTCTAAATAAAACCAGAAAAACAAGGCAAGAGACAAAACAAAGTTTGAGACACTCTGGATTAAAAAAAAAAAAAAAAGATACTGGCAGAGCAGACAACATTAAATTTTCACTTTGCCCATTATATTTTATATCTTTTCTTCAAACCGTCCTCTAGTTTTACTCTGAGAAGTTTTGAGCAAATGCATTGGTAACATCTAGTTTGCAAAAACGAAAGTCTAAACCCTTAACTATGCGAGCCGCCAGCCTTTTCCTAGATCACCGATCAACTACATCAGGAATTTATATTTGTGTTTTAAAGCCATAAATAACGATTTCCAAGTTAGGAAAAACTAGATGTGATACGCGGAGGAGCTGCTTAGAACGACAGGGTTTCAAAGGATTGTCATTATGTGAGCCAAGAGGGGACAGACCAGTCTACTGGTTACGATGTCCCCAAGAAAGAAAATAAAAAGGAAGAAGTACTGGGACGACGGTGGATATCAAGGCCATAACGTGCAATAAACTCAGTACAGCTGACTATAGAGTGTAGGAATGTTTGCCAGCGATGGAGACCAGCCAGCTCTGCTCTCCAAAACACTCCCGGCACGTCGCTTCAGGAACTTGAAAAATGAATCAAATACAGCTAGACCTCAAGACAGGATGCAGTTCAAGCTTTCGTCACACCCGTTACCTAGTATGGGGCTTCAGCTGCATGTTTTGCAATATTAAAACATTTAAAAGCACATTCAGGGAGTTATTTGCTTGTTTCTTAAATTGGAAAGTAAGGTACATTTAGATTCTAGCTGCTGCAACAAGGTGTAAATATAAATACGTTAAGTGTACATGTTGCAAGGAAGCACACTTTTTAAATCCTGTGCGTATTTTTTTTTGACAAAAAAAGAAAAAAAAACTTTACAAGTAAAATCAATAGATAAGAAAGTGAAAGGAAGAGGTGCCAAAATGGGTTTGGGGCTATAAAGGCAGTTCCTCTGAAGCTCATGGAAATATACTGGGAAACTGCCGCTGAACGCCTGGCAGCCCGCTAGCGGAAATTCTGCCTGCTGCTGCATTTACTGCATCAACAAGAAAGAGCCACAGAGGAATCCGCAGGTTTTAGACTACCATCTTCCCAGCAGTAAGTATATGTTTTATCTTTCATGCTCAACTTCGAAATCTAAGAATTAACTCTCCCAAAGATGCTCGCTGCTTGCAAACCGCTTGTACGGGCAGGAACAGGGGAAGGAGACCTAATTAGCCATCTTGTTCTACCTCCAGTTAGCTTTTCATTTTATTTTACATATGGGTGAGTAGAAAGAAAAGCACATCTAATGTTAAAAGAATCCCAAATCATCGTAGTATTATTTTAGTTATTTTATATTGGCATATCAACATGCTACATTTCTCATCGCCTTCACCTCAAGGTACTCTCAGGGGCTGATTCTGCGTTAAATAACTTAATTGAAAAACCTTCAAAGTAGAATTGTCTGTAGAAAATTGTACCTTACCAAAACTCACTGAAGTGAAGGGAAGGGGAAAATACAGACCTGGAGTCATTACTAGAGAGTCACCTCTTGTTTCTCTTTTTTTCCCCTGGTTTCCTGGTTTTTGGGGTTTTTTTTCCTTCTTTCTTGCTCGAAAGCGTGCAACAGGCACCTCACTTTCTTCCATTATCCAAGTGTTGCTCCCAAGGCTGCCGCTCAGCAGCTCCCGGCAAGCGCCCGACCTGGAATTGCGCAGCAGTGAGGAACACGCTGCTGCTCTGCCGTGTTTTCCACTCGGACCTGCCGGGAAGCATTCCTCACCGCCTAGACGGATGGGGCTTTCGCCGGAATCGCTCGTGTTTCAACTCGCTAGCTTCATTTCATCAGCTTCCATTTCCCAAAGCGCCGACATTTTTTTCCCCAGTGTACAGATGTTCCTCCTGACATCGGCGATACATCACTCGAACTTCCAAAAGGCTCCGCTGTTTCTACCACCGAGCCCTCCAATGTGCTAATGAACCCTTCTGAAACCACTCGTGTGCACAGCTACAACGTACAGCTTAGGTTTAAAAAGCACAGAGAGAAAAAGTATAGGAAAAATGTATTTAATAACACCTGCCTCTTTCTGTGCACTCCAAAAGTGAGGGTAATTAGCCCGAATGGGACTTCCACACCAACCACACTTTAGGTGCACGAAATCATTGGACTCTCATTTTAACCCTAAATTTCACATACTAGTGCCCAGAAGAACAACGAACAAACTGTGCTTTCCTTTGAAGAAGCTACTTCTGAGCCCACTTGTGACTTCCCAGTGACAAGCTCCGAACTCATTTGTGCTTTTATCCCGGGGCCATTAGAGCCGTCTGATAGCAAGATGCCAACCCGGGTCCGCAACTCGGAGCTCCCAACCAAGGGAGGGACAGCCTGTGGACTCCCACAGCCAGGGACTTAACTCACAGCCTACAGCGCTACGGCGCCGCGTAGCACTGGCCTTCTGATGCACCAGATGCTCCTTCTCTCCTCAAAATATAACAGCAATTTAGAAGAAAAATACAGACATACAAGCAGACACGTTCAGGCAGTCACATTCACACGTTCAAATAAGCCCTGTGGGTATCTGCGCTGGAAGCAAACCAAGGACAGATTTATTCTTCCAGTTTTGCCCATTAGATTTCGATTCCGATATTTTCCTCGCCAGAACCGCCCATGCCCCCACTGCCTTCGCTCAAGAGGAAATGCAGCAACATCGCACGTGTCCAGCTACACACTGGTGTTTAATGGCACTATGTGAACATACGCCCTGAGGTTCCAACGTTTAGAGGTTGCACACGGGCACGTATCTGAGCACACGCCTCCCTCGCAAACTTGGCCAGAGCAGAAGAGGACAGGGACTGTAAAAGCCACTGCCACGCGGCTGCTTCAGCGCTGCGGTCCTGCGTTGCCGAGGAGGACTTCTACAACAGCCCGTTCCACCAGCTTCCCACCTCCGACCTTTCCAACACCAGCGAGCTCACCCGGAAGGCTTGGGTGGTTCCCTACAGCTCATGGGATCGTGTCGGATGACCCCAGATCAGGAAAACACAGTTAATTTGTAGTATACAGTTCTCAGATTAAACTTCTGCTATGAAAAGATTAAAAATCTGTCCGTACTTCCAAGAAGCTACCTAGCTTCATAACCACACAGACGGCCTTGCTTTTTTCTTTCATTTCTTCATTTATGTAATTATCCTCTGGCCCTTTTCATCTCTGGCACGACGACAGAATAGCAGTCTTTTTCTATTAAGAGGTTATTTATTGAAGCCGAGCACACCTGAATGGCTTAAATCAGATCAGGAGAGGAAACCCAACCTTATGGCCAAAGCATCTGGTTGAGCGTCTGGCGTTGCGCGTCTCATTTTCTGGCTGGGCAGCAGGCGCCGCCTGGCAGCGGGCAGCCGAGGCTCCCGGAGGAGATGGCTCCCGGAGAGCTCCGCTCCCGGCACGCGGGGGTGGCTCCCCGGCACGCTCGGGCTGTCCTTGGCCCCCCAGCAGAGCTCCTGCAGAGGTGACCATCCTCACAGCCTCCCCGGTCCCGGACCGTGGGACGGTCTGACCATAGAGAACTGCTCCAGGGACACAAAAACTGGGGTTTGATCCCTAATCCTTTGCCTTTAGCCGGCATCAGGGATATACTGATGAACCCCGCTGGGTTCACCCAGGACCAAATTCCCTTCTTGCTACTGGAATCGTACCACTAATTAATTTGGTACATATTTATTTCATATCTTGCGTGGCACCTGGCATTTGGAAACAGGCTGGTTTGGCCCCTAGATGATTTCCGTAGCCAAAACTGCTCCTGCATTGCCCACTGAGGGCGGGAGCAATTCCAAATGACCCCGGTAACGGGCAAATCAAAGAATCATAGAATCGTTCAGGTTGGAAAAGACCTTTAAGATCATCGAGTCCAACCGTTAAACTAACACTGCCAAGTCCACCACTAACCCACGTCCCTAGGAGCCACATCTACACGTCTGTTAAATGCCTCCAGGGTATTTATTATTAAATACCTCCAGGTTTACCTCAGGCAGTTGCAGAGAGCGAGAAGGTCTCCCCTCAGCCTCCTCTTCTCCAGGCGGAACAACCCCAGCTCCCTCAGCCGCTCCTCAGGAGACTTGTGCTCCAGAGCCCTCACCAGCTCCGCTGCCCTTCTCCGGACACGCTCCAGCCCCTCCATGTCTTTCTTGGCGTGAGGGACCCAAAACTGGACACAGGATTCGAGGTGGGGCCTCACCAGTGCCCAGTACAGGGGGACCATCACTGCCCCAGTCCTGCTGGCCACGCCATTGCTGACACAGGCCAGGATGCTGGTGGCCACCTTGGCCACATGCTGGCTCATGTCCCGCCGGCTGTTGACCAACACCCCCAGGTCCTTTTTCACCGTGTGCAGAGAGCGGGATGCCCGGGGAGCGAGGGGATGCCGGACTGTGAGGACCCTCAAAGACAGCTCCTAATTGACTCTCCAGGATTAACCAACCACCTCTCCTTACAGAGAGTAAACGGAAGCCTGAATTCACCCTCACAACGACCTGGATTTCAACAAAATTCCAAGGAATCCATTTTCCATTCACCGAGAGCTCTTCTCGTGCTACGTTCTGGATCACCAGGTTAGCCGGCTTACAAAAAATAAACCCTAAAAAGTGAACCGAACCGTTAGGACAGCTGCGCCACAACCCAACAGGCTGCTCGACAGGAGCACTGGAGTCTCCATCCTTCTTCACCCGGGTCTGGCACTTGTGTCCCTGCAGCCCACCCCTCTCCAAGCCCTCCCGTGGACGGCACAGCCGAGTGACTTTCCAGAAGCAGCCGGTGTGACCTCACACTCCAGGGTTTACCCTTGCAGGTATTCCCTATTTATGTTTCTCTGCTTGTATTTTATATATTTACGTATAGTTTGGATGTTTACGTAATTATGCGTCTATATTTATATTTATAGGCGCTTATATTTATACACTTGTAAATTATGTGGGTTTACTTACACGTTTAAATATGAATATTTAAAGAAATTCACATTGTAACTAGAGAAACACTGGAAAGAACAACAGTTATTTTTGCAACTCAACAGGTCTGGTATTTGGTACTTAAGAACTAAAAGACATCAATAACCTCATATTCATTTCCACGTTAAAAAAAATGTTTTGGGGGTTTTTTTTAGGCTCTAAGATTTCTTTCCTGTGTATCCTTTATACATAACTCCAGCTGACAGTAATGGGAATTATATGAGCCATTTCTAAAGAACGGAATGAACCTTTTAGCTGCAAAACCTTTACATTTATTTGGTGGGGTTTAGCCCCTGGTGCTACCTGAAGATAAGAGCGGTCACATCAAAAAGGAGGTCCATATTTTACAAAATGCAGGGAAAGAAAAAAAAGTTGGCTGCCTGAAAAGGTGGTTTTCTCCTGTCTGCTCCCAAGTTACTGAGTGCCTTCTTATTTGCATACAGAAAGATCGGGAAAATTATGGTAAGATAATATAGGCTTTAACCTAACTACCTTTTAATTGTTACAGCAGACAAGGATATTTAAATGTGAGAAATACGAGGCCATTTCAACAGGCAATTTGTTTGTCATCTATATAAATTATATTCAAAATGCATGTCACCGTCAGCCGGTAGAGACATGATCTCAAAGATGTTGCCGCGTGTCCTCAGCGTTCCTCTTCCGAGCGGCTCTGCCGGCTCCGAGTGCCTCTCTGGCAGGCGAGTTTTTCCGGGAAGGAGACGTGTGGCGTGGGCAATCGGAGCCGCTGAACAAGAAGTCGCCCCCAAGACGCACAGCAGGGAGGTGTTCGGCAGCCTGCGGCGCACCCCAGGTTTCTGAAGGAAATGACCGAGTATCCCAGCGCCCCAGCACCGGCCATTTCCACTCACTGGTGCCGAATCCCACCTGGACATCAGTCACTGCCTACGGCTGCGCATCGCTGCGTGCCTGCCCTCAGCTTCGGTCGGTCGCTCCTCCCGTACGGATTAACGGCAAGCTCATTCTGTAAGTGCTCATCTTTCTCATTGCTCCTTCCAGCCCAATAATCAACCACAAAACTGGAAAACTGGGAGTCTTTTTTCGGTGTTGCACAAGCATCGGCCAGTATTTTCCAACTGGCTATTGAAAAAAAAGAAAAAA
Source organism: Chionis minor (assembly GCA_013398295.1). NCBI lineage: Eukaryota > Metazoa > Chordata > Aves > Charadriiformes > Chionidae > Chionis > Chionis minor. The sequence continues at coordinate 70,226 of VZSF01002869.1, read as the reverse complement.
AGGAGTAACTTCTTTTTTTTTCTTCCCCCCAACAGCCAGTCAAAAAAAGGCTCAACGTTAAATATTAACGATTCATTTTGTTTCCATTACAGGACAGCAAAGAGGCAGCAGTTTAAGGCAGTTTACAAGCCATCCATACCTTTACAGCCGCTACGGCTGGGGACACGCGTCTGTATCTGTCACAAGTGATTTTGCTCCAACTTACTGACGTCCTCCTTACGTATATCATAAGGCACAAAGGAGAATTTTTTGGGTCAGATCCAAAAAAAGAAGTACTTTACTCTCCCAGACGCACGTGGTTCCTAGCGTTATTTAACATTCATGGCTGCCAGCAGTAATGAAAGACCCGGCGGATCTGTAAAGGGTGTTCCCGGTACTGGAAGCGGAGGAGGTGGGAAACGGGGAGGGAGGAGGGGACGGCTGACCAGCTCGGGGCTGGCTGTCCTCAGGCTGAAGAACCAGGACTTCTTCGAAAGAGCTCGGCTCAGCTTCCCGGCTCGGGCAGGGTTCCTGGAGAGCGCGTCGCCCGCAGCGCCCGCGGCACGCAGCACTCGCCGCACGCCCCGGCTGCCACGGCACGGCACGGCAGCTCTCCGGGCTCCGCCGCCTGGCACCGTCTCGGAGCCACCAAAGGCAGCTTCCCTTCCTTGTGCCACCTCAGATGCTCCCTGTGGGGCGCGGAGACATCCCTACGCTACGCTGGGAAACATGGGTTTGTTGAGCGTGAGTTGCCTTGGGCCACCTGGCACCGCGGGTACTACAGCGGCTCACCCGCGGTCTGGTGGGGAAAGAAACAGCCCGCGAACCTGAAACAAGCCTGGAAAAGTCGAAGCTGTTCCTGAGGAGAAACCAGCACTTCCCAGAAGAAATCAAAATGCGCAAGTTCCAGGTTGCGAAGAAACGAGCCCGGGGCGGCGCTGAGCACGTGCCCGGCGAGCAGCCGCTGCGCCAGGCGCGGGTGGACGCAGAGCCCCAGGAAAATGGTGGTATTTAACACACACGCAAGTCACCTCGCTGGCCTTGAGCAACTTCTTTGGTTCCCTTCTGCCAGTTCTGCGTAATTGCCGTTTCTTTTGCTTCTATCATAGCAACATCCCTTCTAAATCACTGTCTAGGGGATAAGGCAAGTCCCTCCTCAGCCAAATCCAGAGGACGGCAGACTTTCTGAGCATATCCAAATCATTAACACAACTGCAAACAGATCGCAAACAGACCTGATTTGTAGAGGCACCAGGAAATTTGGAATAGAAATTTGGGTTTTTTAGATGAAAGATGTCACATGAATATCACAAGGTGGTTTTTTCTTTTTTTTGCTTTTGCAGGACTATACAGTTGGCCCTTCTATCAGAGGATATCAAGGAATGATTTAAGCACTTACACCTCAGAGGCTGCCTCGCACAAAAATAGCATCTGAGCATCCCAGATGTTTGGTAAGTCGGAATTCCACTTAAAACAGTTCAGATTGTCAGCTTGATTACTATCTATTTAAGCAGGGCTGAAGAGCAAAACTTGAGGCAAAGAATAAAAAAGATTAAAATAAGCCAGACAAAATGTCCTTATAGATTATATTTAACCAAAATATCCGTCATTATTCCAGTTAATCACTTCTGTGGATCTGGAAAGCAAGGGGCCCGGCCTTTCCCCAGGGCTATGTAACTTGTAGGGGCATTCTGAGGTCAGCTTCTCTGGGGGCAAGGCAAGAAATAAATCAATAAATAAGATTAGATAGATAGATAGATCGATCGATCGATCAGTCTTTTTAGTCTCTCGTACTTTGCTTCCTCTAGGAATCTCTTCCCTCTCTTATCTTACAGAAATGCCTGCAATGAGCTTTTATTTCCAAATATGACAGCAATAAGAGACCGGTTTTCTCTCGTGTGCTGTCTGAGACTGAGTTTCCTCCTCCTTGCCTTGTTCTCGGCTGCACAGTTACAAAATGCGAAGGTAAAAAGAACACATTTCCCTTTCCCTGGAGCTTCTCCGAGATTACGCTCCTACCACAGTCCTTAATTAGCAAACTTTTCTCTAGCTTAAACACTGTTCTTGCTCCCCTCAGCGCTGCACGACTCTCAGAGCACTACAGGAATGTGCCACGAGAAGAACCCCTGAACACACGGTCTACTAAACGCCTGAGCTCTAGTCCTCCAACGACGCCATCCGTGATGATCGGCGGATGACAGCTCTGGAATTCCGAGCGCTTCCTCTCCCTCCACATCCCCTGCAGTAGCCCCTGCACCGCCAGCTTTTGTCAGTCCAGAGGTTCATTCCGCCACAAAAACTGCTGAGAAACCCCCCGATTTTGGAGGCATGCCATATATCAAACCCACACCGTGGTGCCACCGTGGCCGCTGGTGATCGGAGAGCAGAGCACAGCAGCGCTAACGCATTCTCCGCCACCGAAACCAGGGCGACCTCCATGCACCTGAATTTCTGAGCCCCTGATCCAGCCACGGGAACTTGCTGTGAGATTTCTGCCACCCAGTTCCCAGAAGATTGGGAGGACAGCTTTCTTTAACTCCCATTTCAGACCCATTTCCAAACAACACAGTTCTTCACTTTGGTAGCCTCGAACTGCCCGAAAGGCTTCTTTGAACAAGAGCGTTTGGCATAAGAGAGGAGTCCAAAATTAAATTATTCCAGTGGACCAACCCAGAGCATCAGCTTTGCATCATTTTCCTTCCGAGTTTCACCAGACACCTGAAGAACGGTAGAAAATCCTGCCCTGGTGGATCAAGAAGACTTCAGCACAGTCTAGCGTTAGCTGGGAGACATTTTCGTGGCCTCTAAACAGCAGCGGGGATTTCCCTTCCTTTCTTAAAATAGGTCTTCTTATTTTGCAAATCTGGCAATGGCTCAGTAGATAAGAGAGCGAGCCATAAACAGCTGAGGAAGTATGAATTTCCCTACAGTACCAGGCCAGCGTATACCATCAGCCAAAAAAAGCCATTTTATCACCCAGTAGTTCACATTCCGAAAAATTATATTTTAAGGTATTATTTTCCTGACAAATAAATTACCAACCAAAAATATTAAGAATCAACTGGTAGCTCAGTAGCTGCTACCTCTTCCTTTACTGCCCAGTTTTGATGAATTGCTTCCCTTGTAAATAAGCGGACGGAATGACATTGCCTGTCTCAATTTGTAAATAAGATTACATTTCTGGATATGCTGCCATGAGATACTGTCCCCTTTTACTGCTCGTCCGTATAGCCTGCAAGTGAAATCAGGGCGAGAAAAGCAGCCTGCCACAGGGTTTATTTCAGCAAGAACCGCCAGGACGGCGCGGGCCAATCTTCTCCGCACACTTCTACTTTCTCTTGGGCCTTCTTTCCTAAAAACAGTGTCTTTAGAGATTTTATCTCTCTATATCTGGAGCTTTTGACTTGCGTTCTAAGACTATCGGTAAATTGGTCACGGGTATAATCACAATAATCTCTTTCGTGCCACGTTGCCCGTCCTGGGCGAGGAGAATTAGAATGGACGAGGCAGCTTCTGTACCAAATGATGAATCGAGAAAACAGGATAATCTGAACAGTTACAGGCCTGTCAGCTTGACACTGATCCTGCACAATGTCACGGAATAAGGAATACGCAACGTTATTTATAAAGAATTACAGCCGCTTAATAAAATTAATGCCAGGAAACGTGTATATAAAAAAACCGCGGCGTCAAACTAGCCTAGCAAACTTCTTCAGGTGGGATTACAGGTGGGGGGGACCACAGTACCAGGGGGAAAGCAACATAATTCATTGGATTTACCGCCGTACAGCTGTTGCCTGAGAAATCGGAATGTTCTAACTCAGTATATTACATGAAATAGACTTGCCAGTCACAAACAACGACAAAAAAAAAATTAGAAAAGAAGCCTAATTGTAAATGGGGAACCACCACCGAAGGAGCAGTTTTTTAATGGAGGTCTCAGTTTGGGACCTTCTACTTTACCTCTTCTCCAATGACTTCGGAAGAGATGAAATCATTTCTGTGCACGGGAATCAAAACCAGCTGAGCTGGAAAGACCTGAGAGAGCAGGAGACTGTCGTGGGCTGGACAAGGGGGAACAAGCAGACAAGGTGCGTTACAGCCTGGCCAAACGCTGTCTTACCAGGGGGCAAAAAAATATCAGTATCCAGCTGGAGGTGGCAGTGTAAAGGACTGCGGGATGGGATGGGAAGCGGTGAGGAAGGGCTGCAGGCTACGCAGAACCACTCCGTGCAGGAAGGGGTTGGGTCAGTCAAAGGCATCGGAGAAAGTCAGCGGCATCGGAGAAAGTCAAAGGGAGGAGTCCCCGCTGCCGTCTGGACCACTGCGTTGCAGCAGGATTCCGGGGCAGCAGGAAGCAGTATCTGTTTGGGGCATTATAAGGTTTGGAGTAAAAATAGACTATAAAATTAAGAGTAAAACCATGGGCCTGTTCCGTCTGCACCGCCGGCAGCTGATGCGTCTTCTGCGGGAAGAGGCTGCTCTGGGGAAGCAGGCTGTGCCGGGTATATTAATGAGACCCGCACTCCAAAGCGCCAGCCGCAACAGCACTGTTCCGAATTAGGATAAGATCCAAATATCCATTTTCCACAGCTCAGTTCGTGTAGAAGCTCATTTCTTCCTAATAAAGCTGCGAGAGATTAAACCCCAAATGTGAAATGTTAGCAGAAAAAGAAACGTTCCAAGGGCAGGGACTAAAGGAAAGCCATCCGAGTCCATCAAGTCGCACGAGATGCTGGATAAGTCAATTAAAAGCAGTGAAAAACTCTCAGATGTGCTGAACGAGGCTATAGGTTTTTCATTAATTGTGACGATACGGAGGATAAGACACATCCACTTGGCTTGAGAGGAAAATGAGTAAGAATATTCAAAGAAGCTTCAGTATCACCCCCAGGCTGATTAGCACAGTCTCTCCCCTGAAGAGCTTCCCTTTCAGCGTGCTTTTTTGTCCAGAAGGATGAAGGACACAGTTATTGATGTCCTCCCTTCTATAATTCTTTTTAACAACTTGTATTTTCGTTTCACAGAGCCAGAGGAGATGCTGACACATCCCCAACCTTTTTCTTAGAGATTCATCAGCTAATATAAATCCTACATATGTGAATGGGAGGTTTAATTAATTCACACTCTTATGATTAACGAATGTAACAAGTTAAATTTAAAACATTTAACTTGTAAGACTTAAAAACATGCGTTTTATGGCAATTTCACTTCTACAAGAAAGTTTCCTTCTGTGAAAACTGAGAAGTAGCATATTTTTAACAACTGTGAAACTGGAAACAACGTAAATTATCAAAGTCAACAAAGCCTTTCAGGGACAATTACAGGCGTTGGGGATTACCTCTAAAGTTGTTTAAATGCTTATATTAACAAATGTTTAAGTTTGTAAGGAGTCCATTATAAAGAACGCTACAGGTATTTCTATTCCAATGGTAAACTGTATTAATCCACGAGCTGACATTTCATTAAATATGACACTGTTAATTTTGGATCACTCCTCCCTCCGGTCTCTTGACTGATGAGTTGCAGTAGAATCACAGAATCACTTGGGTTGGAAGAGACCTTCAAGATCATCGAGTCCAACCAGAAACCTACACTGCCAAAACCACCCCTAACCCATGTCCCTCAGCACCACGTCTGCCCGGCTTTTAAATACCTCCAGGGACGGCGATTCCACCACTTCCCTGGGCAGCCTGTGCCAATGCCTGAGAACCCTTTCCGTAAAGAAGTTTTTCCTCATATCCAACCTAAACCTGCCCTGGCACAACTGGAGGCCATTTCCTCTTGTCCTGTGGCTTGTTCCTTGGGAGAAGAGACTGACCCCCCCCCTGGCTACAACCTCCTTTCAGGGAGTTGTAGAGAGTGAGAAGGTCTCCCCTCAACCTTCTCTTCTCCAGGCTGAACAATCCCAACTCCCTCAGCCGCTCCTCATCAGCCTTGTTCTCCAGACCCCTCCCCAGCTCCGTTGCCCTTCTCTGGACACGCTCCAGCACCTCAATATCTCACCGATACTGCGGTGCCCAAAACTGAACACAGCACTCAAGTAGAAGGTCCAACAGTCATTTTAAAGCAGAAGGTCTCAGCATATGTAAAATGACTGGCCTTACAGCATCATCCACTTAGAAGGACTAATAAAACTCTCACTCAACTATCCAAGTGCAAAGAAATATGTGCTCAACTTACAATAAATGAAGGTCATTCGGACCAAACTGGAAAGACTCCAGCTGGTGGAAAGAATCCCAAAGAATTTTATAGGCATATATTATGGCCCTCTAATGCCAATGTATACTCAAAAAACCACACCCCACCAAAAAAACCCCAACAAAACCCACCAAAAAAAAAAAAAAACCAAACCCCAACCAAACCCCAACTGCAGAAACACGTGGGCTGATTTCTAAAATATGTAGTCACCGCAGTCCCGGTTTTGAAATAAGCCCTGCCTTATGCAAGAGCTTACGGCATGCTTTTGAGAAGCGCGTCGTGTGCTTCTCCGCCCCCACCTCCGAGAAGACCGACAGGAGTGCCAGCCTCAGAGGAGTTATGTAAAGGAGCATCTATCAGGATGGAGAACAGTGGAATGCAGGGCTGAGTTGCTAATCGAGAAAGGAATACAACATGCTAAAATACTGAAAAGATTTAACTCGTCTCTTAAAATTTACTGGCAAAATTTCAAGGGTTTCCCACAACTGCCGGGCTTCTCGTGGCTCACAGCGCTTCCCCGTTGGAGAAGGAAGAGATAAAAGGTCAGGGAAGTGGATGTGGCTGTGGAACGGCGTGGGCAAGATGACAACTGTCACTCCGCGGCTGTGTTCCACCAGCGCTGCCAGAACGTGCCAGCTCTGCCTGATCTTTCTTGGCTCTCAAGAGGAGCAAAACCAGACGCTGCCCATCTGGCGCAGGCTCCTGCGGGAGGAGCGTGAACCCGTCGAGCCAGCGGCTCGCTCCCCAGCTGGCTCTGCACGGAAAACTTCCCGATCCACATGGGCAAAAGCAGGCTGCAAGGTTCACCCTCTCGTGTTCCAACGCTGCTACAACCTACAGCGAAGCACAAAGGTGAGGTCCCTTATTTCCCTACGTGCCCTTAATGTCTGAACTAATGCTGTTTTTTTAGATCTCGGTGTTTCTGATGAAAGATGAGGTTTTATTTTTTTTTTAATTTTAGAATGATTTATTTTATTTTGTTTTAGAATGAAGGAGCCAGCTGAGGGCAAACGTCTTGGAGGACTCTTCGAAGAGCTGTACAGGCATTAGTGATGACATCACTGATGATGTTCACGTTAAAACCTGTATTCGTCCAAATGGAAAAAGGCAAGTTTGTTTTAGATGAAAATCCCTCTTTAAGCTCTAGTATCTCCAGGGCAAAGTTATAGAGAAGACTGTCTATAAATAAGATATACACACAGGCAATAAAGTATTTATTAATACAAATCTAAAATTACCCTAGCACGAACAAACTTGGGCTAATGCGGAATAGCGATCCTACTGTGCAAAATACACACTCACGAGCTGCAGTCACAAAGTTCTGTGAGGGGCAACAAAACTTGCCACGTTACAGTAAGTTCGAAGGAAGCGCAGCTTCACGGGAGACAGGGAATTTACCACACGGAGGAAAAAGAGCAATATTTGTTCCCTGCCACCAACTCTTCCACCATCTCTACGCAACGCCGCATCGGTTGAACAGAAGCAGGAGGAAGAAAAAAAAAAACAACCACAAACTAAAACCTGCTAGTGTGAAAATGGAAATATTTGTACTGGATCCATAGCACTGGCAGCTCACACACGGAGTGCTGGGCTTCAGCAGGCGCCGGGATGCCTGGGCTCCCAGTCAGGAAAGTCTTCTGAAACCACCAAAATAATCCATCACGGATTGGCAAAGGGTAAAGATGAATGATTGCACCATAACGGCCTTTCTTGGCCCGCAGATGCCACCTCTATTTCATGGTTCTCCTAAGTCACTGGTACCTCCTGCGCAAGCCTGGTCTGCTCCAGGACCCCCAGGGGGCTGCGCAGGCACCGTCCCAGGTGAAATGAAGCTGCAAATCAGAGCAGCGTGAACCTCGCTGCCGGTATCGCGCCCGGCTCCAAAAAATCTGCGAGCAACCTGGCTCCTGATGAGCATTAACAGGGAAATGGAAAGGAGGAGACAGGTCACCTTCGGCAGGCAGGCTGGTGGCCACCGAGCCATAAACACTTGCCATCTCACACAGAGGACCGACGCGCGTCACCCAAAGCGGGGAGCGGTGACGGGGGGGGACGCAGCCGGGAAAGGCGCGCGGCGGAGCGGACGCCTGTTTTCCAGGTGTGGTCTCACAGCCAGGGACACCCCCCCAAGGACACATCCCACAGCGGGTCCCCGACTCCGACCGACAGTGTCGAGCCCGAGCACTTCTACCTAAATGGGTGCTCTTAGCTCTCAGCTTCCAAGGATGCCATACAGTACAATTATGGGATTATTACTAACTTACATGAACATTTACCTGTCTAAAATTAAGACTTTTGAACTTTCACGTGTGCTTCAAGACATGTCTTCATAATGGCCGATTTAGCAAGGAGCTCTTTTGCTCTTTAGGCAGGTGAGGTGGTGGTGTTGTTCCAGGGTACTACAAAACTATGAAGCCTAATTCCATAACTCACTGTGGGTCATACTCTTAAGAATTTAATTAGCGTATAAAGTGCTAACAATAACAAATGTTATTTTTGTTTGGCTTGGAAATGTTAATTGCTTTCAAATTTTTTTTTTTTTTTTTTTTAAATTTTTCCCCCCTAGATTCTTCCTTTCCAAAGTCCCAGACCACACAGTTCTTAGGGAGACTTTGCAGGTTCAGAGACGGGCACTGTGACACTGGCTGTCAGACTGAGCACCGCTAAAATAAGACCACTGGAACTACTTTCTGAAAGCCAGGGCCCTTACCAGTACAGTCCAGATGCTTTTGCTGCTAATCTTTTAGCAAGAGATACAGTTAAAATGCTTCTCACTCTCACAATGACAGAAATACAATTGAAAAAAAATTTGAAAACACTGAAAGAAACCCCCCCCCCACGAAAGATGCCCACCTAAAGTGAGTATTTCAGGTTACAGGTTAAGAAAACATGCAATTATCGCGCACTCTTTTGCAGTTTTACCTGACGCCGCAGCGCCGGTTGATTATTACTGATGCCAACCCGCTACGGACCCACTGCAGTAAAAGAAAGGCAGCCCTACAGCGCCATCAGCCAGATCCCACGGGATCTGCCATAGGGATGAGGCGTGCCTCTGCCTGGCTCTTCTCCCAGCCTCCACAACACGCCTTTGCCAACCACATTCTGCAAGGAGAATGGGAAAAGCCAAGCTGGCATTCACAGAATATTAAAAAAACACAGAGGTAAAAAGGTGTCCTGCAGCCCACCCCGTATCAACAGACAAATTATGGATCAGCCCCGTTATGGATCAACCATATTAACGCCACTTCTGACAAAAATGTTTAACCTTGCCACGAAGCCCTTTGCAGTTTAAGATGATAACTGAAAACATCTTTATGTTAATGTACCTAAAGATCTCAGCCAGTATTTTTATTTCTACGAAAACTGAGTTATGCCAACAAAAACTCACAAGCCTGCGCGCTAAACCGCAGCCAGCAGCCAAGTGAACTGGTCTTTGCAGCTGAACTTGGAAGTGAGCGATGGGACGGCCACGGATCGAGCACATGGATGCGAGCAGCCACGCGCTACGGGATGATGCTCGAGGGCATTTTACTGCCTACATTTAATTGGCTTGTGACTCTGTTTTGACCTGTTCTGATCGGCGCTTGCAAGTAACACAACTCTGTATTTGGTGCATAAAGTGACTCCTGGTGCTACATAAAGACCCCCCCCCCCCAAAAATAACCTGATGATGAAGCTTTTAGCTTTTACTCTACACCAGTAAGCACCTTTCACCACACACAACCTGGAAACCAGTCTGGATTTTCCTGTAGCCGGCACTTGATCTCGTCGCACCCGGCTGTTCTAACCGGCATCTCCCAACTAAATTTTGCAGCAAAAAAGGAAATATCATCAGGGCGTGACACCGTGCAGAATAGTTTCTGAAAGAGTGAAAGGCATCTCAGAATGATCTCCGAGCCGTATTTTTATGCTTTCATTACACCATGCAGTACAACTATCGGCTTTGTTAAAAAACTGTATTTAGCTCTGTGCAGAATAAAACCTCTGATAAAGCCTTGCTAAATATATACATTCTGGCAGCCTCACTGATATTGCATGCAAGTTAATCCAAGTTTTAATGATCTCAGGGAACCTTTGGATCAGGATCCAGTCTGCGTTCGTGATTCTCAAAGCATCAAGTGACTCATGATTTCCCATCTTCTCCTCAACGGTTTTAGAAACAAAATAAGTTACTTGGAAGTTCTTTTACAACCTTCAAGAATCAAGAAATCACACACGCTTGCAAAAAACCAAACAAAAAGCCCAGAAACAGTTTGGGGCACTGCATTTGCTCCCCTGCCTGCAGGTTGTAGTCACTGCCACGGCCACGAGCTCGCATCAAACCCCCCTGCCCCTCGTCCCTCCTGTATTGCTGGGTCATTCCTGCGGAACAGCCTGCTCTTCCGTGAGATTTCTGTTCCCACCTTGGCACCGTATGCGAGACACCGAGTTTGCTCAAGCTCATAAAGGACGGGCTATAAAACATCTGGACCCGCAGGTCCTTTCCCGGTGCTTCCCAGAGCCGAACCTCTGGCTGATCCTGGAGCTCCCACCACGAGCTCGGCTCCTAAGACCCGAGTCCTCAGCGGCTCAGTAGATGTGAAAGCAGAGAATTCCGATCCGCTTCCCGTTGTGTGCAACCCACGGGCTGCCAGCGTGCTCACGACGGGTTCCCAGCCATACCCCCCCTTGTCGGGAGTTACAGCGCCGCAATTACACGGTAACTCCAAAGAAATAATTGGATTGACACTAGGGAACGGGAAAGGAGGGAGGCAGCGGTTCCTAGATGCAATGAATCCAGCAACCCTCGGTACAAAATATAAATATACTCAATAATATGCCCTTACAATACAGAGTCTGCAGAAGACACCTCGTCAACTTAACCGAGCCCCCTAGATAACTCCATTAACGTCGTGCAGCACAAACCCCAGCTGAAGTTGGCTTTCTATCCACTACACTTCATTAAATACACCTCGTTACAGGGTTCTTACAACCATTAACAAAGAAACGCGGCTTTCGCTCATCTTGTTGACAAATACATCACAAATACATAGGACACTAAAAGATCATAAAGTTAAAACCTTTTGCTCCAGGAAACCAATTACAAAATAACTACTGATATAGCAAAAGACCTGGATTTCTCTCTTGGCATGCTTGGCTGGGATTGGTGTTTATGAATTAATTATTTCACCGTGTAACCACCGAGGTTACCGCCTCACTCTGTCCCCGCTTGGCTGCCGTCGGCGTGTGTAGGAGAAGCTGTGAGGATGCAGCACGGCACCCTGCAGGCTCTATTTTCTTCCCGGAGAAGGCGGTGACACCGATACTGACACAGGATATTTTTGTAGGGTGGGTGTTAAACCAACCCAAACGACTCCTCAAACGCTGCCGGGCCAGAGCAGGCGCGACGCAGGCGCAAACAGGGGTGGCTTCGACCATGGCGTGAGCGCCGAGTCCCTCGTCTCGCACCGACGTATGTGCTCGGGGTCAGATGGACCCTCGTGGGGCTCCCACAGCGATGCCCATCATCCCAGCCAGCCATTTCAGGTGGGGTTTCAAACCGGCGCAGCCCCGTGCGTCTCATCAGCTCCCTCCTCCCCGCACACTCATAACGTAAAGTCATAATGAAACAGCATATACATAAAATAAAGAGTAAAATAACAAGTATGAGCCAGCATGTGCCCCGGTGGTCAAGGCGGCCAACAGCATCCTGGCCTGTGTCAGCCATGGTGTGTCCAGCAGGACTGGGGCAGTGATGGTCCCCCTGTAATGGGCACTGGTGAGGCCCCACCTCGAATCCTGTGTCCAGTTTTGGGTCCCTCAACCCAAGCAGACACGGAGGGGCTGGAGCGTGTCCGGAGAAGGGCAGCGGAGCTGGTGAGGGGTCTGGAGCACAAGTCTCCTGAGGAGCGGCTGAGGGACCTGGGGTTGTTCCGCCTGGAGAAGAGGAGGCTGAGGGGAGACCTTCTCGCTCCCTACAACTGCCTGAGAGGAGGGGGTAGCTGGGGGGCGTTGGGCTCTGCTCCCAAGGAACAGGCGATGGGACAAGAGGAAATGGCCTCAAGTTGCCCCAGGGCAGGTTTAGGATGGATATCAGGAGAAATTCCTTCATGGAAGGGGTTGTGAAGCGCTGGCAGAGGCTGCCCAGGGCAGTGGTGGAGTCGTCATCCCTGGAGGTGTTTCCCAGCCGGGCAGACGCGGTGCTGAGGGACACGGGTCAGGGGTGGGTTGGGCAGTGCTGGGTGATGGTTGGACTCCATGACCTTAAAGGTCTTTTCCAACATAAATGATTCCATGATTCTAAATGGAAGAGATGGCGTATCCACACAGAACACGCAAGAACAACTTCTAAAAGGAGAAAAGAAAAGGTCAAAAAGCTGTGGTTTGGCCAGCAGGGCAGAAGCGACGCGAGGAGTGAGGGTTTGAGGCGGCACGGTGGACATGGCGGCAGCCACGGCCTCCCCCAGGGAGCTGAACGCCAGCATGGCCGATGGACAGGACGACCCTCCGTCTCGCACACACAAACTTAGCACCAACTCACAATGACAAGCAGAGTTTGTCCCACCACGGTTTAGAAAGATAAGCAAAAAGAGCAGAGAACTAGAGAGAGAAAATGTGGGAGAACAACCTTAACTTGTGTTTCGCTCTATCATGGACTATCTTTGCTTTCAAAGTAATTTTAATAACAAAACACTCATCTCCAGAACAATGCCATGATGTAGCCTGCTAATAAGCTTTTTTCACTCACTAATTAATAATAGGCATTCATGTTATATCCCCAGCTAAATGGTGTCAGTAGTCACTACTCTGTATTTTAATTCTATTGAAATCTAAAATCCCTATTTTAATTCCATTAGCTAAACAGTAGCCGCTCCAGCTGAAATGTTGGGAAGCCTTTGCAAGACAAACATCGGCCGATGGCTGTCGCAGCCCATTCACTCGGGCACTACCAGCTTTACTGGGAGTTCAGCACCCTCCCACCCCGCACTGCCATCTCACGAGCGCGCGCTCATGTCTACCCGTGGAGCTCTCTTCACTTCAATTAAATTATGAGGATAGAAAGGAGCAGAATTTGACCTTCTGGGTATAACCAGATAGAAAGAACACGCTGCATGGTACCTTTGAGTCAAATCTCCCACATCTGGTCACAAGCTCCCTTCCAAAGATGAATTAAATTAGCCGGCGTAACAGCCATCAGAGCAAAAAGCTTAATGTGTTTTGATGTTGAGATGAGCTACACACAATTTATTAGGAAACAAATAATCATAGAAAATTACAGTTCACAGCTGAAAACAAGAAAAAGTGCCTTAATTTTACTAGCTTTTCCCACCATACACTTCCCAAGTACTGCTCCTCTCTGGCTCAAGCAGTGAACTGTGTTCCTGCAACACCCGCACCACAGCAGCAAACGGGAATCTGCTGTTCCTCCCGAAACCCGCGGGCAGGTCGCCTCTCTCGTGGAGGCCGTTCATCCCAAAAAGCCTTCTGCACCACAGGCTTGAGCCCGGGATGGTAGAGGAGTTCACAGCTGGTCCCTTCTATTATTGCTTGACAAGAACTTGTCGCTTGAGCAACGTGCTCCACAAACCCGCCGTGTGGCTCCCAACATCTGCACCCGGGTCTCACTGAGAGGTTCTGGCTCATCTCTGCCCTCAGCTATAAACATGTAATCCTGAATGGTCAGGAAATAACACGGAGGGGGGTCTTCAAAGTCATAGCAAAAAAAAAAAAAAAAATTTTTTTTTCCATTTTTCTCTGTGTTTTCTTGGGGCAGAGTTGGTTGAAATGAAATCACAGCAACAGTAAGAAAGAATGCCGAAAAGATCTTACAGCAAATCTGGTTTCATAGAATCATAGAATGGTTTGGGTTGGAAGGGACCTTGCAGACCACCGAGTTCCAACCCCCCGGCCATAGGCAGGGACACCTCCCACCAGACCAGGTTGCCCAAGGCCACATCCAGCCTGGCCTTGAACCCCTCCAGGGACGGGGCCTCAACAACCTCCCTGGGCAACCTGTTCCAGCAAACCTGGTTTGCCCATTAATGCTCAACTGGTAGTTTACAACTAAACGCCACACGACTAAAATGAAATACATGAAATATTAAATGCATTCCAGAGCAGCAATATACATTTTTAGAAGACAGCAATAGATGCTATAGCTGAAAAGGTAATACTAACGTTCTACAGCTCCAGACGTGAAAAGCCTGTGCTACTGGACCGGCATGGCCAGCCAAGCTTTAGGACAGCACAGAATTCGTGCTCCTATGGCACTGAGGCTGTTTTGCTCCGCGTTTTCATGACACCACCTTTAGCCACACGCTCTCACACTAATTCTTCCACCCAACAGCTGTTTTGGTGCAATAGGTACGATGATTCATGGACAGCTATTGTTGTTGCCTTCCCATCCTTGCTCAAGGAATACTTTTATTTACTGAACGCTATTTAAAGCCTCAGAAACCAGAAGGACTGTCCATATGACTCTCTCCATGTTTCTACAGGTATCCCGCAGCTGCCGCAGACCCTCCTCATGGAGCTGCCACGCCAGTCCTTGCTCTCCTGCCCAAAAATGCTTATTCTCACCCCTGGGACACCGAGCAGCTCCATGCCCAGCTTCCCAGCCACTCGGGGTGACGGGGCTGCCAAAAGCCAAGGGCATTCCGCACTACAGGACGGGCTGCACTCCACCGAAAGGATCCACCTGGATTCTCAGGAGGGTGGGAAAAACCTCCCCGGTGAAGGAATGACCACCCCACCCCAAACCACGGCACGCTCTTCTTCTAAAAGGGCGAGAACGTTTCAAAACAGAAGATCACCAAAAGTTACTCTCCGAGGCGGAGAATTGGGGGTTTCCTCCTCTCGTCTTAACAGCCTCAAGAGAGGACATTTATCAGGGAAGCAATGATAAACTGGGAAAATTCAGTTCAGGACCTAAAGTTTGGCAGATGTGCAAGCTTTTTTGTGAGACTGAAGAGGCAAAGAGCAGGTCTGGAAAAGTCCCTGTGTGCCTGAAAAGATCTATTTTTTTTTTTTATGTTGACGTTACATATTTTGATTCTGGGTAAACTTGAAAATGAAAAAAAAAAACCCTAAGCAGGGTTCAAAAGAGCCAGTATCCACCCGTGCAGCTCTGCCGTAGGGAACAGCCATCCCTTCAGTCTTCAGGAAGCTCAGCCCTAAGGCACAAGGTCAGTACCTCCGCGCAACGGCGTGTCCCGGTCGGAGTGGGAGATCCCTGCGGAGATGGCAGTGGGGCTGCCCTGCAGACACTGCTCTGGATGTCCAGCCCCGCGCCCCACGTGCACAGGAGAGCCGAGGGCTGGACCGGGACGGTCACTTCACCCCTGTCCCCAGAGAGAGCCCGCAGCGGTCGGCACTCCTGGCCGCTCCACGGTGAAGGGACGGTGTGGCACAGCCGAGGAGGAAAAGCGCCGCTCGCAGGGCACGCCGTTGTCCAAAGCGCAGCTGGGTTGACCAGCAGGTTTCTGCTGTGGTGGCACGTGGGATGGGAGCCCCACCAAGAGCCGGCCGGGGCTGTCACCCGGCTGCTGCGTGCCAGGAACGGCCGGAGCTGTACGGGTCCCCACAGCAGCCTCTGCGCACCAGGGGCTTACGGGGAAAAAAACAGTCTCCTCATCAAACCTTGAAATGGCAACCAAGCTGCTACAAGAACACGACTCAATGTGGTCAACAGGACACGCAGGATTTAGGTGCCACCTCTCCCATTCAGGAGGAGCCTGAGGGCACTATCGGCTGGACCCCAAGGAAGCCTACACGCCAGCACTTTGACCTTCGTTTCTGCAGTAAGACAACAGGGAACACTAATTCTCTCTGGACGTTGAGGAAAAACCATTTGGCTGCAAGATTTCTTTATTACGCCGTTCGCTCTCACACTGCTTGCTGGAGCCCCTGCCATCACTCACAGCCTCCTGCCACACACGTGTGACTATCGCGACACTTCCTGAACACACACATCACCTGAAACGTGCTCTGCTCACCCCACTTCCAGTTTCACCTCTCCCTGCACAAATTATTCCACTACACGTCCTTCAGAGGGAACCGCGAAGCCACAGGAGGTAAAAACGAAGCCCTGGCACCACCATGTGCTGAAGGTTTTGCAAAGTCATAAAACTCCTGAAGGCTTTGCGTTTTACTCGCTGAAAGCTTCCCGGTCCTCTCCCATTGTGAGAATGGAGCAATCTATGCTAAGTGTGAATTCACATTTTTATGCAGGCATTACTATAAACCTATATTTTTATATATACACACATATGCATTTATACACGCACACACACACACACAAGCTGTGGTAGAGACAAGGACCGATAACAGTGGTTGTACTCAATGCTAAAGTGCTTTTTCTTAACCCCAAAGAAAGCATCAGCCAAGTTCTCTACCGTAACGCAGACGGAGAAAGAGGATGGACAGAAGCTGAGGTAGCTCCCGTAGGTGATTCAATATTCAGACTCGTTATTCAGCTCGTTAGAAAGATAGCGATCGCTCTTTTTTTCTTTCTTGTCAACTATGAACATTCCTCTGAAAGGGTATTGCATTTTAGGTGGGCATTCATTAAGAAGTACAAACTCACTGTATTCTGTTAATCCTAGATTTCTGTTCACACCAGTTACGGTTTTTCATGCTGCTCACCCCATGCTGCCGAAGTCAGTGCGTTCAGCCTAACGGGCTAGAAAAACGTGAAGTATTTCAGAAAGGACATGATTTCTTTTACTTTAAGGTTTCCTAGAGCTATTCTAAAGCTATAAAAAAACGGCCCCCTCATTGAAATAAAACAGAAGGACGTACTAGATACAGAAGATGCTCAAAATAGGATGAAAAGGATGGGCAAAGGTATAGACTTCTCAGAGAAGTATCACTAAGTAGGTCAGTTTATAAACGAGGTGAGTTGGGGGAAACATGACAGATACCTGCCAGATCCCGAGTGGCACGGAGAAGATGGATCGGGAGCAGCTCGTCATCGTCTCCAGTGCAAAAATGAGAACTCCAAATAAACCTGGTCTCAGAGAATCATTTCTGATAGCACGGTATGTTAATCCCACCTCTCAGTTTCTCCTTACGTCACCTGGTAACTTCTTATAATGAGTTTAGCGTGACTAGTCAGAATCACATCTAGCAGAAGTAATTAAGATTTATCTAATCTCGGGCTAATCTGACAGCCAACGCTGATGGGTGTTTTCCTGCTTTAACCAAATTTACAGATGATATCCCAACGGCAGGAGCTGCATAGAGGAGATGCAAGTCCTGAGAAACCCCAGTCTCCTGCCTCCTTGCTCTTATCCCAGTTTGGTTCCCTGGGATAAGGCAGTGCCGGAGCAGGAAGAGGGGCTGGGATCCATCGGAGCCCAGAAGGAAGAACACCACAGAAGCGTCTTTCTGCTGAGACACAACATGCAATATTGAAAGGTGGAAAAAACCATCAACAAACCAAAACACCTCTGTATAAGGGAATAAAGAAACCTCAGGAGTATGTTGAAGTACCATATTCTGAATTTGGGATGCAGACCTCAATGTTTCTGAAAACAGCTACGGACCAGAGCCAAACCCAGCACCAACCAACATCATCCCAGTTAGGTCCATGGGCTTTGAACCATCATCCCAGTTAGGTCCGTGCGCTTTGAACGTGCCACAAATTAAGCAGCTCTTTAAGTTACTGCACAAAACACACACCTCACGAGCAGGGTCATCACTTCACTCTACTGGAAACTATTTTCTTGGTTCTGTTTCACACAAAGCCAGTTAAATTGAAGAAAAATGGTGGGGAGGGTGTGTGCAAATTGTACAACTAGGTTTTCTTTCTTTGTTTTTTCCTCCCCACCCCTCCCCATGGATAAAGACTGACTTTCTTGATGAATTTTATCCAAAGAGCGCCATTCCGAAATGAAGATGCCTTGGACAAGGACTAAATTTGGTATGACACTTTGCATCACACCTATTTATGCTAAATCTGTCCACACAAAAATAGCAGTGATGATTAAAGAATGCCAGCAGCCCTTGCACTCTGACTGGCAGTTCCAGGATCTTAATTTTTAACTTGTCGAAGTTAACATATTGTTGCTATTATAAATGGAAATAATCATTCAGCAGCAGAGTGTTAATGACATCCCATTAAAAAGAGTGCCTTTCCCTGGCAGAATGAAGATGTAGACACCGGTCAGCCTTGGAAAACGCACTGAAAAACGTACTTTAAAGGAGCTTCTGTGCCCAGATTTGAAAGCTGCTGGGCTAGCAGAGGCAAGCGTGTCAGCCTTCATTTTTCAGGGTGGCCTCTTCCACAGATACTTCTGCAGGAATCCTGAAATGTGGCTTTGCTAGGAAAAAAACCCTCAGTACTTAGCAAAATACTGCGGCATTTGCAACCATGGAACAACAAATACAGAAAACCGTATTTTATGGCACTAAGAAAAATTTTTACAAATACGTGTATATTAAGTGAGGGTTTCTCCTCAAGTTCCATGAAGACCATTGTTCTCCAAGATGGCACATCCGGCAGAAGCCCCTTGCGGGGTCCAAGTCTGTGACAGTCCATGCTTTTGTCCCAGACATAGTTCTGAGCCAAATCTTCTGTTCTAGGTGACATTTATAAACCACAAACCAGGTCGTGATATAGCCCATATCGCTATGTGGCTACAAATACGCTGTATCTATGCTCTAGCATTTCGCACAGAAACTGTTATTCTGTTAAGTGTCTGGTAAAAAATACTGTTCCAAAAATAGGTTTTGTCTCAAAACTCCCATTGCTTCATCCTTTTGGAAAGCAAGAGACGGCTCTGCTTAACTGTCGCATCAAGAAGATACTAAAAATCATACAGACTTTCACACCGTTTCTGATCCATTTAGTTTTGATAGTTTAACGCCGCCTTAAAAATTAGAACAGTCATCTGGCTAAATAAGTAAGTTTTGCTCAGCTGTAGAACTTTCAAGAAAATTATTAAACCTTGGAACGTTATTAATATTGATCATAACTGAATTTCCATACTATAATGATTCATCTTCCTGCTCATATGCAGGATTACAACATTTTCTTAATTCCTGAGGCAACGACTGTATCTATGAATGGGCAGTAGCATCTCTGCTGTGCTCGGACCCCAGAGGGGACAACGTGGTTCCACGCAGGTGGCACCAGAGCCAGGTACAAACCTGCGCTGTGCAGCAGACACAAACACGTCCTTCCCATGTAGCCAGAGGTGGGATCTAGTAGGCCCTCCTCCTCCTCCTCCACAAGTCACTGTGAGATCTGGTAGACCCTCCTCTTCCTCCACAAGTCACTGTGGGATCTGGTAGACCCTCCTCTTCCTCCACAAGTCACCGTGGGATCTGGTAGACCCTCCTCTTCCTCCACAAGTCACCGTGGGATCTGGTAGACCCTCCTCCTCCTCCTCCACAAGTCACCTGCAGAGGGGCAGGACGTTCTGCAAGACGAGCCTTTGAAGCAACACTTTCTAATCTCTCACAGGACAAGGTGTGGGTGGAAGAAGGCACCCAAGGACCACCAAGGATGTGACCATCAGCCCAGGAAGTCCAAGAGGATCCTGGACCCGCTGTTCAGGCTGCACCTCCAGCTGCTTCCCAGCACCCGCCTGAGCCTCTCCTCTCCCCGCAGATCCCTGCAGATCCCCATGGATCTCCACAGATACCCACTCCTCCGTGCCTCCACACTAGGCCATCTCCTTCCCTTCTTGCCACACACCCGTGCAGGAGGGGGCCAACACGCACAGCCCCTCAAAACAAGGGCGGTCATGAAAGCTCAGGAGATGTCATTGCTCACACCCACAGGCAACAGCATCCACGCTCATGCCATTACTCCTCCCTCCCTGCTGCGCACACTAGATGGGTGCCCTTTACATTGGGTGACCGTCCTCCAGACTGGGTGACCACACAGGCTTTGCACCGAAACATCTGCGGGGCAAGGAGCCTCCAAAGGCAGGTGGCACCGTGCCACGCCACTGAGCTACCACGGCAGGGCTCCTGCCACCCCCAGACGCAGCACGTCCATCCCCCCCCTCCAGCATCAACCTCCGGCTTCCCCGGCAACCGGCACGGATGAAGCCTCACACCTCCTCCTCCTCCTGCAGACAACCACCAGCCTTACAAAGCCTTCCTGTTACAAAGGATTTTTTGGGGTGTTATGCCACTGGGCGGGAATACCTAATGCCAAAATGAGTATTCCTCAACCAAACCCATTTGAGGGTCATTCTGCTCTTTCATCCCCCTAAAGAACTCTTCGTGCTTTATTTCGTACGTTCACGAACTTGGAACCAGCCTCCCACCCACGTTCATTCAGAACGTCACGAGGTGCTCTGGTGACTCCCGAGTGTCACAAATCTCACCACGCAGCACGGCAAGAAACCTCCCGGCGCACGGCATCGCTGGGCAATGTGGCACCGTGCCGTGAGACGCAGAAACCGTCGCTTCTTCCACAGCGCTTGGCCACCTGCACGGCCAGGAGACCGCGCCGCTGCTGTCGAAACGGCTGCCGACGAGGAGGAGCACGTCGGCTCACAGCGAAGATGAAGAAGAGATGCACAATACCAGGCAGAAATAGCCCCTCAGGTACTTCCCGATTGGTTTGGCACCTATAGATAGATGGATCAGCCGTTGGAAAGCATCAACGTTTTCTAGAACCAATTTCCGAGTGGTTTACAAGACAGACCAGGTCACGCTGCAAGATACTTCTGCCAGCAAAAAAGGACGGACCATTTCGTGTCTCTGGTTCGTAATCAATACCCAGCCTACAAAGCACCAGGAAGATAAAACTGCGTTATTACTGCAGGAGAAAGCACTGATGCATTTAGGAAAAAAAAAATCCCTCGCCATATAAGGGCTGCGAACATTTTCCCACTTAAGACAACGTGTGGGATCATATTCACAGACACAGAAATATGTTCTGTTCCCTGACACCCACAGTCCTAGAACACCGGGCTGAAGTGCTGGCAAGAATAAGAACCATTTGTTAAGTACAAAAAATGTCTCACATAATTAGAGAACTGCTGAAAGCTACCAATTTAGTACTCAGGCTTCAAAATTTAAGAATTTTTATTGTAACAACAGCTAAAGCTTTAGGTGGAAACGCCTAACGCATGCACCGTGCGGCCTGATCAGCGTATCAAATACCTGAGGCAAAATTAAATGCAAGGTACAAAGAGGTTTCGACACCACTCAAACACCTTTTGCAGATTTTATGCTAATTGTGGAGTGAAGCTGCCCCCCAGGTACCCAGAGGGTACCTTCCCCCCTCCCCAGCCTCTTGCCAGCAGGGAGGAGGACCACAAACATCTCACAGAGCGTCTACCAGGGACGAAGAGCCTTTGCCCAAAAGACCCTTCCATGGTCAAACGCTGAGGATGGCAACGAAGAGAAGCTGGGAATGTGGCGCTGAAGACTGAAGATAGGGCATTTGAATGGGGTTTTTTTAAAATATATTTGAGAATCCAGTGACGCAAAAGGGAAGCACACAGTGGGAGGGCTTGGTGGGGACCAGCTGGAGACAGAGCTCCTGGCCTTTGTGCCACCCCTTGCTCTGCCACCAGGACCTGGAGCCACCGCGCGGCTCCTTGGCCACCAAAGGCACCCAGGATTCCCCGCTGCCAGCTCCGCTTGTCCCCTCCCAGCCTCACGGCTCTGCTCCCACCATGGCTCCGTCACCCCCGACACCTTCTGCAGAAGAAGGAAGGGGTGCTGCAGAACGGACAGCCAGCCTGACCGTGGCCTCTCGCCCAACTCCCGACGCAACACGGGCCGGTATAAATCCGTTACGACAGCGGATTCCTCAGCGCAGTTTCCAGCATGCCACCTTTCTCCTGGCATGCCATCGTCTTCCCTCCACCATCTTCCCCGAGTCAATTGCAGTAAAGATTTTGAAAGTAGCAAAAAAAAGAAGACAAGAACAAAGCAGCATTTTAAAATCAGCAGATGAAAAACAATCCAAGTCAACCAAAGCTTTAAATTCCGCTCGATCCTGCATTCGGAGCGGCGCTCTCCGGGGAGCGGAGCCACAGCTACGTGACCGGAGGTCAGTGCCCACGGCCCGCCGATTCCCGCCGTCCGGCACGCTCGGCTCCGCTCCGCTGCTCACCGTGTCACACAACGTGAACTTCTGAGCTGGCGCGGATCTCTGTTTATCAAAACGCTCTCTAAGTACGCGTTTCATACCTGGAAGATTGCTCTATTGATTGCTCTATTTATAGTCCGTGTCATATCTTCCAAGCATCAAACTTCAGCGATAAACTGAGCCTCACAGATTTCACAAACGTGTCTTTACATCTTAAGCACATCGTTGAAAAAATTGTAATGACGATTTACGTGACATTAAAAATAAAAAAAAAAAAAAAAAAAGTGTTTGTTTTCCCATCCATGGGGATTTGCACAGCAAGCCCAGGCCCACCGGAATCCCACTGGAGTCCCACCGGCCGTTTCACACATCTTGATTATTGACCCTGAGATTAGTGACCCTGAATAAACGGTATCGCTGTCCTTCACCCAATACAGACACATCCAGATTTTTCCCCCATGCTGTCCGCTGTCTCCTACGCTTATAAAAGGTTCAACTTTCCCTTCTCAGCTTTTCTTTGTGCCAGCTCCCATTTTCATTGCTTTTCCCCAGCAAAATATTTGGGGGGGGGGGGGGGAGGGAGGGAAAAAGCATTTTCCCCTCCAATAAGCTTAAACTCCTGTAGCTATATAGTCGTTCGCTCTGGATCCAAGTGAGCTAAAGGATGAAGAATGTCCTCCTCCTTGTAATAAAAAAGAGCAGCCTTCCTGAGCTTATGGCTTCTTCTTCTCCTTCTTTATTCACCGTAACTTGCCCCATTAACATTTCACTCACTCCACCTCACCAGAGCACCTCTCGAGCTGTACGGATTTTATGCTCCTTTACTCCCCTAATTTTGCACTTAGCTACCAAACCACCGGTGGCAGCCTCTCCCCGGGGCTGCCAGACCTCTTACACGGAGTCGCACCCAGGCTAATTCACCGCTCCTTCCACGCGTTCTTCCTCCTGACCATTCCACCTCTCCGCCTCCCACTCTTCCCTAACTTCCCAGCAGCTCACGCTGAAGGTGCGTGTCTGCCCAGTAACACACGGAGGATTTCTCTGCCATCAACAAATTGCTGCCTTCCCGGGGGGGGGGAAAAAAAAAAAAAGACCCGACAAAAAGCTAACAGTTCTGAAAGACTTGTCCTAGGATTTGATGCAATCTGCCGTGCCGGCAAATTAAAGCCTACAGAAACCACGCTAAAATTAGAGAGCGCTGAGATGAAAACCGAAGACACATGGTGGCTCTTACAAATCTTTAAATAGGGCTTAACACAACATCTCGGTGCTTGGTCTGTGCTCAGCTAAGATCTACCGAGATCATTAATTTATATTCCCAAGTAGCACTGACTACTTCTGGGACAGTTTTCTATGCTGCACTTCCCAAGGTAATCCGTGTGGGCTTCCCGACACCGATCCAGTGGATTGTCAAAGTGCCTGCGATGGGTCTGATGGACCCGCACGCCCTTATTTAAAGGGAAGCATCTCCTCCTGCACCTGCTTCCAGAAGGTCGGTCCCACAGCTCACCGCTCCGAGCCCTGCCCAAGCTGGGCCACCCAGGGCTGGCTGCCCACCACATGGCCAGGGCTTCCGGAGTCCCCCGGCTGCTCCGGGGACATCCCCCTCCAGCGGGTCAGGGTAGGGACTGGGGCACGGGAACATCTGGTAGGCTAAAATTCACCGTTCCCGGTCCCCCGCTCCTATCCATGATCCCAGGCACGGAACGGCCCCTCCCGGGCAGCAGCTCCCGGCGGTGGCCAGAGGACCCAGCGGCACGGCGGTGGCCGGGGCAGGCGCAGGGGACGCTGCGGAGCCTGGGGTGGCTCAGCGGGGCTCTGGGGCTGCCACCCCGCAGCTGCAGCCTGCTCGCCCCCGGGGGCATCTGCTGGCCACCTTCACGTGTGGGTTAATCCCTGTTTTCTGTGATGAAGTTGGACGCTCTGCTGTATTTTGCGGTACCGGCATCTCTGCTTTACGATCTGTGCTCGCAGCCGGCGCTTCGTACCGATGCACGTACCTCGGGGCTATTAATTCCTCATTAATCTGAAGTTTTGTGGCTTTAAACAGCGCGCGCACGCGCTGCCGTCTTGAAACATTCTGGAGATAACGGCCAACCTTCCTTTTAAAATCCCGTTTTGTAAGCAACTACGACTTTAACGAATTTTTAATGAACGTTAAGAAGCATTAATAAATTCCTGCGGGACCAAGGAGCGAAGAATTGGCTCCTGACCGTGCCCCACTCCTCCTTGCGCCAGACTCCCACAAGTGCAGCAGGCTCCGGGCACGCTGTGTCCGAGCAGCCACCTCCAGCCCGGCTTCCCGCAGCGAGCAGGGATTGCTTCCGACCTGCTGCTCCCGGCTTGCGGAGCAGCCAGTGGGCAATTAGTGACGATTGCTGTTCCTTCAGCAACTGCCAAAATCGGTTTAATGGAAAAAACAGGGTTTTTTTTGTTTTTTTTTAAAGTATTTCGTATCGTTTGCATAGCAGAAACCCACAGAAAAGCTCCTCCTGCGTGAGGTGACCAAAAGACATCAAAATCCTGTTCTATCAGAGAAAAAGTTTTACACATCGAACGCTGGCAAAGGTTCCAGCTCATACGGACATCAAGCGAAGGTGACACATCAAGATATTTGATTAGAAGATGGTCAAATGAATACGGTTTTGAAATAAATGGCAGCAATTAATACTGTTTGAAAAATGACGAAACCTTCCTTCACTGCAGCTGCACCAAAAAAAAACAAACCCCCATCCGCGACCTCCTCGGGAAGCTGATTCCCGCTCCATCCCCGCACCTACGAACTGAAGCGGCATTAAACAGCCTCCAAAAAAGAGGTCATGTTTTCCGAGAGGCACAATTTATTTATAATTATGCAGATTCTGAAATCAGCTGTTCCCATTTCTTTAAACGAGTCTTGCTACTTCCCAAAAAGTGGCTGCAATATGCGACGTGGAGGTTGCCATGGCAAGCGCAAGAGCCTCTGCCGAGTTGGGAGCCGGCGGATGCGTAACGGCAAAACCCACCAGATTAAGTCACTTTTCTCTCGCCGTGCCGCGACGAGCAAAATGCTTTATATTTCATCTGCTCCCAAGGACTGTAATTACCGGGAACACCTGAGGTTAAACCCGAGACCGGCACGTGGCCGGAGCTTTGAGCTCATAAATCACAGCTGTACACAGAGGGGGTTTCGTGGGAGCGATGGGCGCACCAAAAATAGCCAGGACGCGGCTCGATTTTACTTCCCAGAGCCCAAGGAACTTCCAGCAGGGCTTCCACGGCCACCACCCGGCACCCATCACCACCCGGCCCCGCTCCAGCCCCGCAGAAGTAAGGAGCAAACCCGGCCCTTGCCTCGGCGCACGCCGGGGAGACGTCGCCGGGAGATGGGACCGGGGGTGACGCAGCCCCCAGCCCCCGCGCTCGCCCCGGGAAGCTCTCCCGAACCCCCCCGGGAACGGGCACCGGCTCCCCCCTATCGCCCCGAGCTCCCCCGAGCGGGCCCGCGGCGACCGACTTCCAGCGCGCCCCCGCCACCTTCCTGCCCAGCGGCCGGACCCGCCGCCGGGATCGCGGCGGCGGAGGGGTGACACCGCCCCGTCCCCGCCGGGGCGACACCGCTGCGGCCCGGGGAGGGGGGCACCCACCGGGAGGGAGGAGGGGGCACCCCACCGGGAGGAGGGGGGGGGGCACCCCACCGGGAGGAGGGGG